>VZTD01004439.1:571649-941673 GCA_013397725.1 Rhagologus leucostigma
ATATATTTTTATATATATATTTATATATATATATTATATATATATATATGCACACACACACACACACACACACACACACACACACATATATACATATATATGCAAACACTCAAATGTGCATACTGTGTTCATTCCCCAAAGACATAAATAACTCCCAAGGAACCACAGCAGCCTTTCCTGACTTTGCAGGAAATCACCTTAAATCATGGGCACAAGGCTTCAAAGTGTTATCACAGGTAAATGGCAGCAGAGAAAAATTTTGGGGAAAGAAGCTACAAACCCAGCTCACTTCTTGACTAGATATATAATCTTGGAACCATAGGCTACTGGAGCTAAGAAATGACCTTATTAAATATTTCTGCCTAAAATTTACTACTAAGTTTATTTGCTAGGTCTAGGTACAGCCCAAACACAAGTTTGTTGGGCTCAGTTCTGAGCTCAGTTTGATGCTAGTTTTGCAGAGACCACAATTTATTTCTTCACAGAATCATTTGTGATTATGTGATTTAGCCCAGCCAGCACTGTGGTTTTCTTCTCCTATGAGAGCCAACAGGTAACAAGAAAAAAGAGCCCAAATATCTTGCTCAGATAGTTCAGCATCTCAAGGCAGGATTGAGACAGGAGAAGAGGAAAGGAAGGGACAGATTTTCTACTTCCAGTGCTGCTTTAGCTTCAGCCTTGTTTATCCAATGCAAGTTGCAGCCTCCAGGGAGACTTAAGGGAGAGTCAGCAAGATTTTGGGGCTCTTGGAATTATTTAAACAATCTTTGTATTATCTAATATTTTTTTGTATGGATCGAGACATGCATGCTCTGGGCGAATTCTGCCACTCTGAAAGCTGAAATTCAGGCCACATGTCAGAATATAAAAAGCTTTTGAATGTGTGCGTGTTTTTTGGTGGGTTTTTTTGGTTTGGTATTTTTTTAATATTGTCACAGAGTAAAGAATTTTCATAGTTAAGCCGTGCCTGAAATCTGAGTGTGTCCCTAATCAATGCCTTATTTGTACTGCAAAATGGATGTTCAGTAAAAAGCATAGAAATATACTGAGGATAGTTTTCTATTAAAAAAAAGAGGTCTTAATATATTGTTGCAACCATCTGATGTGAACACCTCCCTGCAAGTTTCTGTCTGTTTTCAAAATATTTTCATGATCTTCCCGAGAATAATAATAAATCATACTTCACAACCCACTTAAGAACTTACCCTAAAATATTATTAGTTTATTAGATGGCTGCCTGTGTTTAAAAACTAACAAAGAAAAAGAAGAATCTCTTTTGAAGCTTCCAAGTTTGGTGATTTGAAACAGATCCTCAGATCACTGTAACTCAATTGATCTCAGTGAAGCAAGGATAATTCTCCTTCATTCATCACATTTTGTACAAACAAGTTTCTTAATTCATGGAATTCTACAGGTTCTAAATAATGGCTGTATCTTCTCCTGTCTGTAATTTGAATACGATGAAGAGCCTGTTTGATCCTTGGAAATGGCATCTTGGGCATGCTGCGCAGAGATAACAAGCACCCTTTTAAAACCACCTTCATTATGCTCCCGTCAGATACTGGCAAGGGCTGGAGGTGAGAGAGTGGCTGAGATGGATCATTGAGCTGATCAGATATGGCAATCCCTGTGTTTTCTGTGTTCTTGAGAACGACAAGATTTTAAGCAAGCATAAACATTTCACAGCTGCCTGGTAGAAATCTGTTTTATTGGTTAAGGGTTCAGGGAAGAAGGCACATTTCCCAGAGGTTGTGGGGAAAAGTCTATCGCATGGATGCATAAGACGATGATGGATTTATATTTAAGTGACAGTTTGCAACAGACAGCTCACTGAGGAGCAGAGCTCAGAGTCTTTTATTACTTTGCAAAAATATACAAGTATTTGTGTTGCTTCTGGTTTTCACGGGGGTTGCCATTTTAGAGGGGAACAAGCTGTTTAGGATTTTTGCCCCAGGAATATAAAAATATTTTCTATTTATTCTGACTTTAAGATGTGGAACTGGAAAATGGCAAAGGCAGGTGCAATATCGTATATGAACAGGTAAATATCTGACAAATAAAAATGCTCATGATTTTAGATTTTTTTAGCATATTCGAGTCAACAACGTTTAATTAGAAGAATTACTGTAAGAGAGTGTTTTACTTTGGTATTCCAAAAAATAATATAGCTAAACGGTAAATTAAATTGTGGCATCTAATGAGGAGAGAAGTGCCTAAAAACCATTGAACATCAAGGGAAATAAGGTACTTAACTCCATTAGACCCTTTCATAAATCTGCACAGTCACCTGTAATCATCTTAAAACCTTAAATATTCCTTGCAAATTTGGCTTCCAGACTGCAGCTCAGAAAAATACCCCAATTGTGGGTGGTCCCATACCACATACTTAAAGCTCTTTGGGGCATTCATTTGCTTCGTCATGTGTGTTCCTATTTCCCAGCCTTAAAAAGAACCTCTGACAGTGATTTCGGTCAGAAAGTCTTTTATTTCCATGTCTGAAAGCTTTGTGAGCCTCAGTGAGCTAGTGCTAATGAAACTTGCATTAGGAAACACAGAGATGGTTTGATTTTTTTCCCTCTAATGCTGTTTTGGAACGTCCTTACAAAACTCATCGCTTTAGCTGTGATCTCTTTTCCCAAGAAAGAAGCTTGTTTTGAAATGAGAAGGCCGAAACAAGAATCTGTTGATGGATTAAGCTATAAATACGAGTGATAGGAAGACTTTAAGCAAAAAGCCTGTTAACTACCCTTTGAATCTAATCTTGGCACTCGTGGAGTCAGAAATTCAGAGAGAAGAGTGTTCAGAGCTGGAGGGGACACAGAAACAAAGTAACTGTGACAGTGCCCTGGTGTGGGAAGTGAGGGGCCCACTGGCACCCGGGCTGGCTGAGCCCTGGAGAGGGAAGCATCCCTCTGCCAGCTCCTGGAAAGAGCCACATGCACCACCAAGAGCTTCTCTGATGACTTCTGCTGAAAAGCTGCAATGTCGGCCAAAAAGCAGTTTTTTTAGATGAACTTTGATTTGAATTTCCCAATGTCTGTGTTTTCTAAGGGACTCTGAAAGAAAAGCACGCGACTTCCTGGGCTTTCCAATGATATTCACACCCCTCAGGGCTGTTTGATGAGCTTGACTGGGGTCATGTGGTGTGCTCATAGATGTGGTATGTTTATTCAGCAGTGTGCATACATTTGAAGTGAATTTGTGTGCATACCTGTATGTATAAACATATGTGAAGACATCTCAAATTATATAAATATATTTATATAAAATTAGACCGCTCTATTTTCTCATTTTGACATATTGTCCTGAGGTACTTCTGTTGTGACATGGTGTTAACCTTCATGTCACTGTTGCTTTTCATCTTTTGCGTTCTGTCTCCATTCCAGTTAAACTGGAAGGAAGCACTCAGTTTGTGGTACCTCATAGACTAGACTTTTGTGGAATGACATTTTATATGTGCTACTTTATTTTCAAATTTCCTGGAAGTTGTTTCAACTTCTGCATTTCACTGTTGTCACCACTTCTGTCAAATAAAATGCACTGAATATGTCTGTCTGTGATCACATGTTAATGTTTTGTAGAGGGTGTTGTTTCTCTGACCCTTGAAACATTTCAGTATTTCATATCACATATTTTCACCTGGCCTCTTTCGGTGTGTAATAAACAGAAAGAAAAAAAAAATCCAAAACTAAAGTCCAGTGTCTCGGGCTTTGTTATTGCTTCCAAAGGAGCAATGATAAAAGGAAGGTTTTCATATGACCTGGTTTTGACAGGTGGCAGCATCTCACCAGCACACTCCTTGTGTTTCCCATCTGGCATGAAGTGGTAATGACAGTCCATAAAAAAGTGTTAATCTAGTTTTGTTTTAATAGGTTGTTTGTTTCTCTTTCCACTAAAGGTTTCCTGAGTGCTGATGGTTGCCTGATGAGAAGAGTTCGGGGCAGTGGTGCTCATGGAGCTCTGGATACATTACGTGGATGTCCACAGGTATTTCCTGTTAGGTTCAGAAAGGGAAACTGATGCTCCCCATACTGCAGAGAGCTCCTGGGACTACAGGCTCTGCTGCCTGTGGTACCCTTGGTGACCTTGAGCACAGACTTACATTGGCAGAAGTCCTTTGCCTTCTTCCCAGCAGCAGCCTGAGCTTTCCTAGGAAGCCCATTGGAGTGGTCCAACATACCTTTGGCAGAAGTGACCACATGCTGTTCCGGGATGACTCCATGTCACATGGTGTCTTTGCTTTGCTCAGCAGCAGCTGAAAGTCTCAGACGCCATTATTTCACCTGCTTCTGCAAAACTTTGCCTGCAATGCAAGTGTTACTGTATGAAATGCATGTGAATCCTTAATGCCTAATTGAGATGTTATTTGAATGAGTTCCCACATCTCTTCATTCCATTTTAATTAAAATCAATGAAGATATTGATTAAAAGACCATAATCTAATCTTTTTTTTAAAATATAAAGCTATAGATGAAGACTGTCCCCAAAAAAGCATTGGAAAGCATCCTTGTTGCAAATAAAGCCAGTTACTTCACTTACTTGTTAATATCAAACTTGGATTTCTTTTTGTTTGTTTTAATATTAACACACATCTGTATTTCACTGGAATTGTAGTTAGTTTGTGTTTGCACGGCTGCAGAATCTCAAGGGCACAAAGTCTGTTAGTGTGTGTTGAGTAGCTTTTTTTTTTTTTTTTGATTCTTTCCTAACTGGTGTCGGGAACTTCTAGTCAGCAGAATGCAGGTAATGCATTCAGAGAAGCCTTTCCAAATCCTTTTCTGGTTTATCATCACCCTTCCAAGACAGCACAATTACACATTAGGTTAATAAAAATAATAAAAAAGACCCTTAAACAAACAGATAATGGGAAAGAGTTCTCTTTTCCTTTCACCTATGCCATAAAACTGATTTATAGGAACATTTCTGATGTCTCTTTCTGTTTTGAAGTGCCCAGAATCATCTTTGAATATTTCTTATTTTTTCCTCCTACCTCTTCGCATCTGCTACCAGAATGCCATCTCACCACAGTGTCAGAATTGGATGCTCCCCTTGTATCTTACTCTGAGGGGGTCTCACTTGTTCCTTCAGTTTCCTCCTCTCTCAAGCATTTTGGGGGCTCTTGCCTTTCTCTTAGCACTGCCTAAAATCATGTTCTTGTGGTATCTTATGTTAACAGAACTCTTCTGTCTCCCACCTCAGTCTCAGGTCACTTTTTTCCTCCTTCCTTTCTCTTTGTTTATCTCCCAAACCCCTTTGCTGCACCAGCTTCTCCTGCATCTCTCTTCTCAAGCCTTTATTGTCTGCATTCTGCCCTTTCCCTACCTCAGAAGCAGCAAGAAGTAAGGCTCCTAATAACCCATCCCTTGATCAATTTAAGGTGTGTGCCTCTAGCTTATTCTTCTTGATTTGGCTGCTGCCCTTGACAAAGATAATCACTCTCACCTCCTCTGCTTTCTCTCTTCTCCTGCCTTGTGTGATTATATGATATCCTGATGACATGTTGTTGACTGGTCAACTACAAATCTGGAGCGGCAAGTAGTCAAAAGAAAAAATAGTTCTGACACCTGCAAGTGAAAAAATGATTTCTGCTATCTATTAAAAGAATTCTTAAAATCCTTTCTATATTCAGCTGAAGTTCTGTGTGCAAATGCTTCTCAGCTGAAATAATTGCAAAGGAGATTCTGATAGCCTTCCTGTGAAGAGTACAAAAGCTCCAGGTTGCTCCACTGAGAATTTTATTGAAATCAATGGAACTATGCCTGGAGTAAACAACAAAAAATACTGGAACAGGGTAAAAATAAAAAGTCTATGAAATCTTGACTACTGTTTAATTAGAAGTTTCACTGCAGGATTTGACAATATTTTTCCCTCGTGGTGTCCAGAACAACAGATACTGGAAGCAACAATGATAATTCTTACATGGCTGAACTGAAAGTCTTTCAGGTAGTTCTTCCTTTCCTTCTTTGGGTTCTAAGAAACAGATATTGTCTGGCTTTTTTTATATAGTCAACTCTTCCAGGTAGGGAATTTGTCCCACTTAGTATTCATAAAGTTTCATTCAAGTGGAGAGTTCTGTATTAGTAGTAGGTGATTATCATCAAGGAGTTCATTATGTGCAGACAAAGTACTACTGGGCTTACCATTTCCATGAAGAGTATCAAAAGATATTTGTCACCATTCAAAAGCTCTCACTTCTGTGTTTGAAATAATGGGAAGCTTGCAGTACTGAAACTGATGGAAAGCAAACAGGCAGAGTAGATAATAAGGTTATAACAATGTTTTGGGGATTTACATTGTTTGAAATGAAAGCACAACTTCAAATGCTTATAGAGATGACACAATTACATACCTATTAAAATTTATAGAACCAAGAGTTCTCCACGGTCTGCTGATGATTAAGCTTGGGTGGCATTTGTGCCTGTAAGATATGAAGCTCATCCCATTTGAAGTGTGTATCACAACCCTCTGATTTAATATAATGTTCACAGAAGTTAGAGCTTGCATCCTATCTCATCTAGAGTAAACTGCAAGACCAGAAAAAGCCCCAAGTAGACATATTTGTACACTGCACTTTATGTGAAATTCAGAGTCAGTCTTCCGTCAAGGTTTAATGTAGTCTGTTATTTCCCTCAAGGTTTTTCCATTCTCTTCCAGCTTTATTAGGTTTACAAAGATCTCTCTGGTTATACTTCTCTTTTAAGTGAATTAAACCCCTCCTCAAGTAACCTTAAGGTATCAATAAAATACATTTTGCATATTTTCTTTTAAAACTTTGTTTAGACTAAAACCATTTTCAGTTGGCTCTATCCTTTTGAAGAACATAACTAATGCTTAGCTGAGGCACATGAAATCTGCAGTTTTTGTATCAAAATTCTACTGTATAAAAATTAAAACTGCAGTTTTCCCAATGTCCAGGTAAGGGACTGTGTGTGTAGGGGTGTATTTGTGTGTAGGTATGGATGGAGGTTTGTGTGTTCATGAACTTTCCAAAGGACATTTAAAGGATTAAACTCTTTCACTGTCTGAGGAAACTCAGTCATGAGATAATGAAGTGAAGCACACTGCTTATTGAATGTACTTTGTCTCAGTCCTGCAGGAAAGTCTTCATGTCATAGAGAACATTAGTCATTGTTTGCTGAAAACTTGGCTGAAGCTCAGTGAAAAGATTTTTCAGTCTTCTGTCACCGTGAGCAGGGTATTATCCCTGCTCCTTCCATTGTCCCCTGAATCCAAAGTTGTCTTTCTTTTTTTCCTTCTATGCCATTTTTCTATACTTGTTTCATACAGAGTCACTAAAACATAATAAATTAAATTAAAATGAAGTAGCCAGATTTCATCTGTATTCCTTTCCTCCTTGCTAAGGATTTATTTATTTCTTCATTCATTGAGAAAGATGCTCTGCAACAGAGTATATTTGACAATACATAACTCACAGTGCTCATTGTCATCTCTGAATTACTTCTTTGTTTTGATGGGAAAGGGATGTTTTGATGCAAGGGAACCATGCACATGGAAAACAAAGAAGACTAAGAAGAAATACTCCCTCACTGACTATACTAGTTATGCAGAGAGCCTGCCTGAGCTTTTGTGTGGAGGTTTACTGATATAGTATTTGATTATATTCTGAACTTCTCATTTTTGATCATCCAGTAAAACTACCCCAGTCTGATGTTTCTCATTTTTATTTTGAGTGCGAAGAGTAGGTGAGATGCAACTATTCTATCATGGTTTCTTTACCCACCTTTTCACAGTTATTCTAAGCCTCTTCTAATACTGCAATATTATAAAATGATATTTCTTTTTCTTTATTGATTCATTCTTTCATGGAAGATTTATGTTCATAATAAATTTTGGGTTACTTTTTTAATACTGAAGGAATGAATACATTCTACTCTTTCTCTAAAAGTCTGCTTTGTACTGGGGGCACTGAAGCAGAAATTAGTTAAGGCTGGGGTGGTTTTAAATTCAAGTGTGAGTTCATTGCAGTTTTGAGGATGCCCCAGAGAAGATTCATGTCTTGCTTGGATGAACAACATATTTGCATCAAGACCGAGAAACAGAGTTATGAACCATAGGTCCTCATTCTGGAGATTTTGTGATCATCACCTCCCTGCTTTTACCAAGATGCCATCAGTAAACTACAATTTGGAAAGCAGCACACAGCTTTGCTTTGGTATTTGAATATTCCCAGACTTTGAGGCTGAATCCAAGTGAAGAGGAGTCCACAACACCAGCAGACTTGGGAATCTGTTCCTCTGTTGCTCTGGCAGCATTTCAGAAAGCTGTTACTGAACCTTGCTCTTCTGACAGCTTAAAGCATCCTTCTGATTTTGAGCCTAAATATATGAGCAGCCAGCTCAAACCAAGTTGTTCTTTGCCAGCACTGACCCTTGCAGTTGGTTAGCCTCAACCCATCTTATTATTTCTGCTTTCAAGGTCATTTAGGCTTTTGAATGGTATCTTCTCTTTTGGTGATACCATTCAGCTTCATGCCCTTAGCAGGTCTTAAGGAGTCCACACCAATGTTTCGTGCCAAAGTTGTTAATGAAAATAGATTGAACTGATCTTGAGAGCCTCTTTGAGTGGCTCCACTGGTACTCTGCTACAGCTCTTATGACTACAAATGTTAAAGGGTTTTTTTAGGTTCTTTAGCCATTTTGCAGTTCTTTCTTGCAAGTAATATCAGTTTGCCACACTATGCTCAGTGGTTTCAAGAAGACTAAATACACTGAACATAGGGCTTTATATTTCCTAGGAAATCTCTAATTAAAGATTGGTTTTACACAGAACAGGACCAGGACAGCACAGCTGCACAGTTAGGGTTGGTTACTTTTTACATTTTCTTTTCCATCAAACCAAGTTCTCCTTTATTTGTCTTGTGGCCTCCATAAGGATTTGATAACAAATTATTTTAATTTTAAAACCGAAAGATAATCGTCTAACATGATTGCTGGCAGAAATTACACATTTATCTATAAATTAACCTGTCAAATGTCACTGTGGAATGTGTCACTGAGCAACATAAAAAAATATATACTTACAGACAGGAAAGGAGATATTTCTGTTTTGCCAATTGGAAACTGAGGCATAAAGCTGCTAAAAGCCATTTTAGTTGAATACAGCAGTTGTTCCAAATTTCTTCTAAGACTATGGACTTTTCAGCAGGAATAATCCTAAGCGTACAAATATAATTGGCCAATGATGCTCACTTTTCAAACATTGAATGATGAAGATTTATAGTGTCATACACTGTAACTCTGTCATTAAGAGAGTTACTAAACAAATACTCTTAAATACATTTTGCAAAATAACTTGTTTGTACATTTTCAAAAGGATAAAAAAAAATTTGTAAAGCTTGATGGGTAATTCACAGCAACTTATTTGCTTGACTGACCTTGAGAACAAATGCTCCAGAAGAAGTCAGTTAAGACTCTTTCACAGCTGTTTGTTTTTTGCCATGTCTTAGGAGGCTGCCAACATGAAGATATTTTGACTATTGCTAGGAGCTCGTATACAACCACCACTAATTTTCCACAGATAAGAGATTTCACAAGGTAATAATTTACAGTAATTTTCAACTGATTTTTCAGAAATCTTTAGTGGTTTTGCGCTCATCTAAACCACTGTGTCTTTATTCTTATTCTAGTTTCTAACCCACCTACATTTTTCACCCCCTTTCCTTCTTGAAGTCAGGAAATTAGGAAAACTTATTGAAACTTATAATTTGCAATTTGTGCATATAGTTTCCTGTGTGCCCTTTCCCAGCTGTCGTTTCTCTTGCCTTTTTCATAGCACCATTCTTTATCTTAAAGTGAAATTAATTTACTCCTTCATTTCTTTTTATCAGTCTTGGCTTTTCCTCGTCTTAGATAATTTCTTCCTCTCTGTCTCCGTTTACTCAATGAAATTTCAAGCCTCTTCACTGATGCACTTTTGTCTCTGAGCTATTGAATAAATACTCCTTAGATTTGTCACTCATGTGCTCCATTACAATCATCTGACATTTGGAATATCATTCCATGGGGTTTTATTTCTTTGGGTTTTATTTTTATTTCCCTACTGTTTTGCTTGAAGTTTTACAATTAGGGGTCACCGAAAGTATCTAATTCCTACCAGTCTTTGGGTTTATCTTTATTGCACTAAGCAGACTTACAAGCTGATTAAGACACCTGAAGTAGTATCTTGAGATATGGGAAATACTCAAAACTCTTCATTAACATTTGCTGGTTTTTGTTAAATGAAAAGTAATTATGAGTTCCACTGTGTCACGCAGGTAGTCATTAGTGTTGAGTGTGTTTTTGGGAAATAAGAGAGCAGATCAGAGCAAGGCTTTAGGCTGTGTACATCTATTTGCATACAATAACTCTAACGACAGCCGAGAGACTCAAATGGTTCCTGGTGCAAGTAATTTTCTATTATTTTTCCCCTTCTACTTTTTTGGAATGCAAGATCATTATGAGCATATAAATGTAGCAAGACAATGCTGTGCTTCTTTCCAGTGAAGATTTTGTATTAACTGCCCTATTCCAAATAACAGAAAAATAAACATTAATACCGGTGACATTAATACAGGTTTTAAAATGTGCTGATCTTGTCCTTTTAGTTTCCCAGAAGATGAATGTTGTCCTGTGACCCACTTTTTTGAGACTGAGGAATCCTTTGGAACACGCCCAGAAACTCCCAAGGGCCCTGGACTTGCTTCACCTGGAAACAGAGACAGGAGGAAATGAAGTGTGCTTGAGGCTCCCTCACAAGCCTTGGTTCTGTCTATAATAGCTTTGAACTGAATCAGATCAAGAGAAGCAGAGAGGATAAGGGTTTAAGCCAAAGAAGCACTTTGAGACAAGATAAAGGTGGTGCTGCTGTCTGACTGTCTCACGCCTATGCGGAGGCAAATAAATCTGGGGGAGAAGAATGTATCACTGATAAAGGACATGAAGAATGCAGAATTTATGGGCCACAAGGAAAGCCAACTCAGCAGCTGTGCTGAAATCAGCTCTGGCTGAGTAAACGGTAATTCCATCAGGGGGAGACCCTGACCACCAGCTCAAAAGAAGAGAAAGACTGCACATAGGAATAATTAGCATTGGAAATGAGGGAATCACTCATTAACCAATAGAACAGGAGAACTGAGTAGCCAATAAGCACTAATTCCTTTGCTTGCTAAAGTGTATAAATAGTGAAGAGCTTTGTATGACCTCGGGACCCCCACCACCAAGAAGCCCAGGGTGAAGAAAGACCAACAGGACTTCACTGGATCCTCACCTATCATCTGCTTAATTTTTCTCTCTCTCTTTCTCGCTCTCTCTCTGTCCCTCTTATTCTCTCTCCTCCACCTCCCTCTTTTCTCTTTCTTTCAATCTCTCTCCCTCACACTCATTTACTGTTAAGTAAAATCCCTACTATTGACTTTGGCAGATGGTCTCGTTTGCACCTTAATTCGGGCAGAGGCATCTCCTATAATCGGATCTTAACAGGGTCTCAGAGCCACGCACTGCTTTTCTATAAAGGCAGTGCTCACAACACATCTGTTACTCCATCCATTCTCAACCAACCATGTAAAGCCTGCTTTGCTCTCATCTCATTTGAGAACTTTGAAGCTCTGTTTCATTCTTCTGATCTAGCTGTCTAATGCTTTGCTTTTCCCCCAGAGAATAAGCATTTCATGTGCCAATGGGAGTGATAGGTTTAGCCACAGGGAATGCTGTGTGCAGACAGTACATTTCCCGCAGTTTTCACTGACATCTATCACATTTCTTTTCCCTGTACACAATGTTTATTCCGGTGGGTCTTTACCACAGGTTTTTGTCAGCTTGCAGAGCTGTTTTTATGGTGCTGCACATCCCAGTGTCACTTCTCACCCAGGACTGCAGTGGAAGTGAGTCTTCCATAAATATCTCAGGGCATAGTAAAAGGCTTGAATGTAGCAAAGAGAATATCTGCTAAAATTCAATGTTTATGCCACATGCTCTATTGTCTATTGTTTCTCGATGCATTGTGTTAAACTGCTGAAGTGCCATGCCTGTGTTAGGTGGGTTTATAACCTTTAATATTTAAAGGTTTCTTTAGCTTTTTGTATCGTTGCATTTCTGAATAGAAATCAGGCAGCAGTTAACTTGCATTTTGACTCCAGAAGGGTGAAAAATCACAGTAAATAAACCTTTCATCACATATTTTGCAAAATACAAGCAAGAAAGGAGAATTTACGCAGTGAACGCTTTACACATGCCTTGGTTTTGCAGAAATTATTTATCAGGGAGATTTTGCCTACCTAAAACATGCTACTTTCCATGAAAGCTAAAAGAAATAAACCACTTACAGGCCCTCAGATAATATCACAGGGTGGCATTTCAGCTGCCTGCCTGGAATATGAAGAACCCCTGCTGCAGAGACTTGTGGGTTGCAGGGAAACACATCTATTTTATGTTCTGTTAATGCACATAAAGTAAGTTAAAAATCCTCTTTTATTTTTCAGCTGTTGTTACTGTTGGGGGGAATTGGGGGGAATTGGGGGGAATAAAATTTGTTTGACCCATCTTTCCTGCCTGTTCCTCCCAGTTTCTCCTCAAGTCCGTGCTTACTGCTACTTTCCAGGCAAGTATATTTTAAATAATTTTTAGAATTTTTTTCTGATTTTTTTTTTAACACCAGTTTGGAAGCACAGAAGCTGAATAGTTTTGGTGTGATAAATTAGAAATTTCTTGAGTAATAAGACCAAATAGGAAAAATTCTATCAAGTTTATCTGTGTTGATGTAGGTGTGCCTGAGCAATTATCCTCATAGCTGGATACAGACTGCTGACAGTAGAAAAGCAAAATTGAGACTTTTCCTTGTGAAATAAAAGATTTTTTTCCCCCCTTTTGCTTGCGTAAGTTTTCCAACTTCTTCATTTTTCAGCATTAGAATCAAGCTTGATCCAAAGTTTGGGTATCAGTAAACATAGCAAGCAATTTAAGTGTTAGTAGTCTTAAATACAGTTCTAGATGTTCTAAATTAAGAAATATGGTATTTTTCTGAATGGATTGTTGATGAAAACAGTAATTTTCCTTTAGTATTAAAAATATATATATATATATAAAGTATTTAATTGGAACGAAACAATTTCTATTTTACCTTTAAAAAAAATTCTTCTTCTTTTGGGTGGGAGGGGTTTTATGTGAGAAGCAAAGTGAAATGCCTTGTGTGGGTCTTTAAGCAATGGCTCTGTACTTGTTCTCAGGTACTTCATCAATTATATAATCTCCCCTGGAGCTACAAGTGTGTGGTGACTGCCTGGGAAGCGAAGCAGGCTAAAGATGTGTCTCCTTCAGCAGTCTGTGGAGCCCAGCAACTTCCTAAGTGAGGAGCTGTCAGGGACAGGGTTAAGAGTCAGAGAATTCCGTGCCTTCCTAGTTGGGAATTGAGACATCCCAGCTGCTTGGTGCCACTCCAGAGGGACCACCAGGTTTCCCCTGCCTGGTCCCTGCCAGCAGTTCTGCTAGAGACATCTCATCCCTCTGCAGTGTCTCTGCCAGAGAAGGCACATCCACCAAAAAACTTCTAACCATGCCTAGCTGGAAAGTGTTTGGCAGCTTTTAAGGACATTAAACCCAAACCCCTGGTTTCCTCAAGGGCTTTTATTGTGTTAGGTTTCAAGCAGCTACTCAGGAAAGGAAGGGACTCTCACTGAAAGTTTTCATACATGAACCAGAGGAAGTTATTGTGATACTTTAGAATGAGCACAGATATCAATGAAAAGAACAAAATGTCCAGCACTGAACCTTGACATTGATTGGTTTAGTCGAGTCTGGAACTCCCTTAGTTAACAGAGATTTATTTTTCAATGGGCTTACGAAGTGTGAGACAGGAATATTTTCTTCTGTCTAAAATCCCTCACCTATAAAATGCAAATTATACATTCACACCTACCTCAGAGGAGTCTTGTCAGGAGTAATTAGTTAATGTGTGTGAAATTCTTTAAGGTTGTGGAATAAAACTGCAGTGGATTACATGCTGTTACATACAAAATGTAAAAGCTAAGTGTGAAATATGTGTTGTCACTGCAAGGCTCTGCATGCGATCTCAGAAAATTAAGTTGTTTTCATGTTGGCATTTTGGCAAAAATAGCCACAAAATTACTTCAGTTTTGTTGGTTTGGTTTTTTTTCAATAATTGTAATCACAGTGGTTCTTCTCTGTAGATGATTATTCTGTGTGTGCTGACTGGGAAATGATTGTCAGAGGTTTCAGCACAGTCTTGGACTGTAGCAGCCTCTCCATTATTTCTGTTACCTAAACTTAGGCATCTGACTGCCTCTCATGGCAAACTTCTCACTCATTCTCTTCTGTACTAGCTGAGAAACCAATACTAGGGATAATTTTGCTTCTAGTGTTCATAAGAGCCATTTTGAACTGGAAACAAGAAAGAAGTGACTGTCCTCCTAATCTTCTGCAGACTCCTCTCCTGAGTCTGTGCACGTGGACCCACGCCACAGAGGTCAAGCTGGGCTCAGGAAAGGCAAGATCTTTGAGAACATCACCAGCATGCTGTCACAAGTCTGAACTTTTGTATAACAAATTATTGTGGTTTAGGAATGGTGTTCCCCAGTTTAGTGTTCCCACTGAAACACCCCAGACCATATGCTGCTCACTCACACACCCCCACTACCCCTGTGGTGGTGTGGAGAGGAGAATTAGGGGCACAAAAAGGTAAAGATCATGGGTAGAGATAAGAGCAATTTACTGGAAACAGCAATGAGATAAGAAAACAAAAAGTACCAACAACGAGTATTGACAAACTTCAAGTTAAATTTTTATTTCCTTCTAAAACTCCTTGCTATCCTGCAATTAATACCAGCCTGTTTTCTGGAGGTGGAGGTGCTCCCATGTGCAGATGGAACAGTGTCAAAGGCACTCCCCCGCCTTGTTTAAGGTTTTGAGGACAAATTTCCAATTCTTTCTGGAGGTCTGGCAGCACATTTGCAGCATGACTTTGTCTGTTTCACTGAAAGTTTTACTTTTTCCTATTGCTAAAGAGAATTGCTTTATGCATAGTCTAATTATTTTTCTTTTAAAACCTAGCAAAATAAGGTTTTATCACAATTTATCTCACTACCAATCCATACTGCAAGAAGTTGCTAGGTCAGATTTTTTAGTGGTATGTTCACTGGCCTGTGAGGGAATTGATGCAACTTGTATTGAGATGAAGTAGCTAGGAGATCTGGCTCTTTTTCAAGTGAATCTGCAAAATTCATTAGGGCCATTGCACATCCCTTCTGTTGGCAGAAATGCAGAGAGAATACGACAACTAATGAAAAAAAAGAATCCTGACTGGTTTCTGGTAGCAGGAAGAGGAAAGCTGAGATTTGAGATATTAGAACACTTGCTGTGGCAGAAAATGCTCCAAGGGCCAGGCATGAATAGATGCCAGAGAGCTCATGACTGTGAATTCTCTCTCACCCACCAACAGGATGTTTGTTATGCAGAAAGGTGCCACTTCAGGCAATTTCAAAGCCTTGTGATTTTTGCAGGTGTTTAAAACTGGATTACATCTGCAGCCTCTAAACTAATAAGCCCTCTGAAAGATTTTTACAAGAAGTTTTTTCTCTATCAATAGCTTGGATGCCTTGATTGCAGAGAACCTGCTGTTTGTTGAAGTAAGAAGCTCTTTCTCTGACTTGAAAGGTTTTCTAGGCATCAGTGATAAAAAGCACAGTGTTTTTTTTTTTATTTTATTGTATTTTTGGTATGTCAAATGCCAAGGAAGAACATGATCCAGCCATGTCAAGAGTTTACCTTACTCTGGAAATATAGTCTCTGTCCATTGGTTTCCTCAATAGGGCTTTACCTGCCAGAGAAAAATACTTCTGCCATGCCGCTTGGGCAAAGGTTGCTATCAAAAGTGTAAATAGGCTGTTTTCTTTAGCAGTTTGATCTTTTGCAAACAGAGAAACGTGCCTCAAACCAGGCTCTAAAGCAAATTCCAGTATCTCTAAGTGTAGTTTTCTTGCAGGCTGGAATTAGAAGGTAGCCTCCTATGTATGTTCTCTTTGATTATATTGATCTAGAAGGTTCCTCAGTAAGCCTGCCTGAATGAAACCGAGAGTCTGCCAACTTTTCTGGCTGAACAGTTTTAAGTTGCCTGCCTTCTGGAAGCAGTGCTGGAATCAGAAGTCCTACTGTGATGGTCGCAGTCTACCAGGTCACTTGTCTGGGTTGCATGCTAATCAACTCAACCTGAAATGCTGATGGCGTTAATATAATCCGTGTCATTCATGATGGTTGTCTGAAATGCAAACACCTTATTTTTGTCACAGAATAGATTCACCACCCAGGAAAAGTAAGACTCAAAAGTAAGACTGAGGTATCAGTCGGACACTTTTATCTCATATCATTAGTACATCAAGCTTTTATAGTGGGAGAAAATGAGTTCAGCTTTCCTTTTACTCTTTCATGCTCTCTGTGTCCTCTTCCTAATTTTCAGGTTTTCTTTCCCCAGGAACTCTTATTCCACCTACATGAGACTTCGAGTGAATCTAATAAGCATGAGTCTAAGTGAAGTGACTTTCAACCTCAAAGAGCAAAAATACTTTGTGCTGTGTGTATAGTCAACAATTAGAACTAAGTTTTGGTTTTATTTTGTTTTTATTCTTCTTCTTACAGTTTAAAAATAATTAAACTCCTTTGAACTTTTTTATTAAAGACTTTAAAGTATGGAACTTATATGCCAATCATGCTTCATCTTTGAATGAATTTTTAGGACAGAGTTTATACTGAAAGCACTGATAAGACATGACCCACCCCAATGTGCAGAGTGTGACTCTTAATCTCTGCCTGAACTAACAATGAGATTGAACATTTGGTCAAATGGGCTTATTTTAACTGCCATAAACTCCAACTAGATAAGGCTTGAGTCTGCAAGTGTGAGGGGAAGACATCTAGTAGACCCAGGCAGAGTTCCAGTTCTGGAAAAAAAAAAAATCCCATATAGACTGTGTATATAGGTATGAGCTCACAACAAAATCAGTTTCCCAGTAATCCAGACAAAGAAATTAGACTCATGCATAGGATTATGTGTTTTGAACTTTGTTATCTTATTGGCACACTACAGAAGTAATGAAGGCTGTTTCTTTGGCGTGCTGTAAAACAAGGAGAAGTGAGGCTGGAATCAAGTTCTGGCATTTCAGGTGGTGTTTATGCAAAATGAGCAAATAACCCAGGTCAGTCTTAGACACTACACATTGCTCAAAGGTAAGAGAGTTAAATGTAAGAGAACCTCCCTTCTGTGAAGCAAAACCAAGGCAATTGCCAGCCTGAAAAATAAGGAGAGAAGATTTGGAGGACGGTGGAAAAGTCAAAAACTCTTTCCAATGCCAAAATGCACATTCACTTTGCAATCTTATCCTGCAATGTTATCAGAAGGTTTCAGTGTGGTAGGAGAAGAGCTATGACAGAGAGTGATTATTTGTCATAGTGGTTTGGGCACATTCTGTTACTTCAGCAAGGAGAAAAGGACTAGGATAATTCTGAAGAACGATGTAGCCTCCGTGGCTCAGCAGGCGAGCTTCTTCGGGAGAGCTGAGGAGTCTATTTTTTCAGTTGTTTGGGCTGACTGACTGCATGTTGGGCACAAATAGCTTCTCAAATGGAGTGGTTAAAGTGTGGAGATTTGTGGGCTGGCTGTTTATCAACTCTACCAGCTGCAATCTAACAGAGCAGCCATAAAAAAATAGTTTGACAAGAGGAATTCTCCATCCATTCATTGTCTCTGTGAGATGCTAAATTTATGGAAACAGCTCCTTTGAATGTTTTGTTCCTCTGAAAGCTGCCCTTTTCAAAGACACAAACAACAGTTCAGATGAGTTTCATTTTTCAAGTGAATTTAATATCTCAGTATTTCTCCTTAATCTGGAATAGAGAAAGGAGAATATCCAGTATTTGAACATCCGTAATCTGAAACTGATTAAGTCTCATGGCTAATATGCACTCTTCATGCCAGGTGAAAGGGGAAACTGGGACCAGCTGGTTGCACTCCGCACTCCCTTTCGTCATCTTCAAGTTGATGTACAGGATTTAATGTATTATTTGTGCAAAAAATGATTTAAAGTTATTTTCACAAACGACAAAAATTAGGAAATTTTCTTCTTTGGTTCCTGCCATTTTTCAAGCCCATGAATATTAGTTTCAAAAAAGGCTTCCAGAAAAATTTTTCTTATAATGGTTTGGAAGCAGGCAGTGTCACAGAGTGAATTGAAGTGTGTCAAATCTAGGTCGTTCTGCTTTTCTCCTGCCGTTGATTCTTTGAATCCACTTTGGCAGCTTGCTCTCATTCCCTTTCCCTCCTTTGAAGTACCAAGCTGCTACAGTGGTCTGATATTTGTCTGTGGAAGGGAAGTTGGAGAGTGGGGAAGGAAATCCACACCGTTCTTCAGTGGAATGCTTGGGAATTTGGTGTGGTGTGGAGATCTGATATAGGTATTTCTGTCAGTATGTTATAGGGTTACCTACATTTTTATCACTGACATACTGCTGTACTATAATACCAATATATTTTATAATGCTTTTTTTCTCAAAGTTTCCCCAATATTGGCCCTCTAAAAACAGTTCTCACAGGATGGCGTTCCCTTCACAGAAACTGGGTTAACAGGTCTTGTTTTGGAAGTACCAAATTTGCCACAGATCTGTAAAGATATTTGTAGACTAATTTGCATTTAGACAGCCCTCTCTTGTAGATTAAAGGTAATTTTAGAGAAGTTCTCCTTTTGTTTGTCTTTATGGTTAGTGGAGAATTTGACTTTTTTTTTTTTTTGAAAGTAGAAAATGCTCAAGCTTAATTATTCTTTCCTGCTGAACTCTTGAGGTGATAGTGGGAGTAAAGAAGGCCAGTTGTGTTAAGGAATGGAACTACTAAATAATAATGATATTTTCCTGAGGTGATTATTAAGAGACCTGTTCTACATGTTTTGCAGAGGAATTAGACTAAAGGCCAGGTTTCTGGTGCGTTTTAGCAAATATCTGTATTAACAAAGGTATCTCTTGATTTGCAAAGCCAGACCTGTGCCTCGAAGAGGACTGGTAAACCAAGGGATGAATTCCAATCACTATAATCAAATCCATTTAAGACTAATCTTGCCCTTAATATTAGCACCATTTAAATCTGTAATTATCTTTCAGAATACAGGGAAAGAAAGTTAAATACTGCCTAAAGACTTTATGCAACATTTTAAGACATAATTTATGTAAACTTAGGAGTTAATTTTTGCCTCTTAAGGCTCTGTTGACCATATTACAAGTACTTTAATAGCTTTAAAATGTAAGGAAATGCTACCCTTTCTAACTCTTTAATACCTTTAAAAAAGTATCAAAAAATGACACCTTTAAGATAGTATATTGTGAATATGCTTCATATTAATTTAAACATTTGTTACCACACTTTTATGATTCAGCATTTTTATTTATAAGTAATTCAGGATAAAAAAACAAATTTTATGAGAGCATCTTTGTGTAAATAAGAATAAAAAATCATCAAGAATAATGACAAAGGCTGTTGGTAGATTTTATTTTGTCTGTATCTAACAGTGGATCCTTCATTCTTTTACACGGGCTGAAGGCACAAAATGCACTAACTTTGTGACTCTAGTTAAATTAAGGTGCAGATACAATTCCTTTCAAAGAGGTTTCAGGTAAAAATCTCTGTCTCCTGTATTGCTCAACTGAGTATCAGTACAAGTTGTATCTGAACACCTCTGTTCAGCATCTATGTCAGTGGATGATAGATTATTTTTCCAGCAACAAGCTTCCAGCAATACTACTGAACTGTACTATTCAGAAGTTGGAAACCATATATACTTTATTTTCTCCTCGAGAAAAGTTGTGCTGTTTCACTTTCTAAAATTTTTGGATTTAATTGCTTTGTGTCTAGTCTGCTCATTTTCAAACTGTTTTATTAGAGAGTGTAGAAATGGCTCCTTCAAACTCTGCACTTCTTTTCTGAGCCATATGTTACCTGATGGATGTCCTGTATGGTCCCATTATTTAGAAAATGTGGATTTGTTTGACTGATTCTTTTCTACCTGACTTCTATTGTCTGATTTCTATTTGACCCAAATGGTTATTAAGGCAGATTTATTGTTCTGCCTTTCAATAATCTCCCCAAGTATGCAGAGCTGGGTTTTGGTTGGGGTTTGGGTTTTTTTTTTTTAGCTTTTCAGGGGTGTTGACAGTGATCAATAGCCTTCATTTTATTCAGATTAATTTTCAGTACTTTTCTCTGTCATTCATAATTGAGTTCCACTATCAATATTCTTCATGTATATTGAGTAAGAGCAAGACTGCATTGCCTATGGTGCTTCTGTAACTACATGTATTTATACTGAACCATATTTCTTTCCAATCCAGCCTTCGAAATATTTTGAGTGAACTTTTAAAAAACTTTACAGAGATTTCTTTTTTTTTTTTTCTTTTCCTTCAGCTGGAAAAAACCTTTACTTAATGAGAAATGTGATTGTCAGGTTTGACCTGGTAAGGAGGAATTGCAGGGCAACACTGATCAGCAATATCAGGGGAGCAAGTTACTTCTTTTTGCAAAATGCTTAGTGCAAAACTTTTTTTTTTCTTGTGACTTTGCACTCTGTATTGAAGTAAAGCTTATGTAAAATTTATTCTGTGTTCTATGTTGTTTTTTTAAAAACTATTTATTCTGATTAATTCTTTTCAAAGATAGCTTCAGAACAGATATCTTACTCTGTATTTGATTGTTTTTCTTTTTCCCAAAGAAGGGGATTTATATTTCTGCACAGATTTTGAGTTTTCATATAGCCTAATTGCTGCAACCATCACAAAAAGAAGAAAGGTTTTAGAGCACAACTACAACGTTATTTATCTCTGATATGGGCTCAGGCACTTCCTCTCAGTTCCTTGGGAAGTGTCCCATCACTCTGATTATGATTTGCAGCTCCACAGGCTCAGGGAAGTTGCAAAGAGGTCAGTCCTGCATCAGGGCTTTGTCTCAGTTATCTCCTAAAATGGCATAATAATTGCATTTTGTGCTAATGAGTCACCCTTCTGGCTCTTGGTTACTTAGCACTCAGGCAACACACAGATCACGAGCAAAAGTAATCACTAAGTAAATATGGGATGAAAAGAAATGACTGTGAGAGTTTTGATTAAAAGGTCAAGTGCAAAGCAGATATGATGACACATGGAAAATATTTTTTCTAAAATAAACAAACAATTAAATTGATTCCCTAGCCTTCATTATAATGTTGAAATAGCTTAAGCTAATTATGATAAATGAGGCTAAACGTGGTGTGCCTCCTGAGTAAAGATATTCATACAATTTTCTTGTGACAAAACCCAATGTCAAATTTGCCAAAGCCATTAATCATCACAAAGATGTGTTGTTACCTCCTGCTGATGGGCTTAGGGGTTTATATATATATATAATATATATTTCATAATATATTATATACATACCTATATAAAAAGTTGTGCATCCATCTCCTTTTATATATACAACTCTAAAATCACTGCAGTGCAATGTATTTTAGAATAAATGTTTTCTATGGGGGGCAAATCGTTATGTCTTCTTTAAACTGGTTGTGGGATATGGCTGAAGTGTATTAACTTTAATAAGAACCAACATACAAAACAAAGGAGTAACCCATCACAAAACTACGTCATGGTTATCACTTACTTAGGAAGGTGTATCTGTGATCATGCAATCTGTAGGGGACCTGGGTGATCTAACTGGAACACAGAAGTTGTTCAAAGTTACTCTGGCATTTACAATTCCAGGCATTTTTACTTAGTACTGCAAAGAATAGTAGTTTAAACACAAACTTTGGAAAATAATTCTGTTGTATGCCATGGTCTTTACAGTCCATCTCCAGAGTGCTTAATACACCTAAGGAACACCGAGAAAAAAAGATAAGGAAGGAAAAGCATTCGAGAGTTGAATACTGAACAGTGGAAAGCCTCGTATTGATCTGATAGCAGGTTTAAATTTTAAGTAGTTGATAGAGTGAACAGTAAAGCAAAATTCATTAATCAAAAATATGGAAGAGCAGTACTTATGCTGAAAAATGTGATGACCTGTGGTTCTGAGTGTGCTGAGACAGGTAATTCCACCTGGAAATTTCTGAAAACTTAGGTACACCACAGCATAGTGCCTTTGCTGTGACTGTCAGGGTAGGACAACAATAAAGACTCCCAGGGATACAAGAGCAATATGCACCTTTGAACACCTGTTTATATTTGCTAAAATTTAAATACTTCTCCATATAGACATTTTTTAGAATATTAATAAAGAAATAAAGTTAAATAATTTTGTGGCTAAAGTCGGTGTGACTTTATCTATGTAATCTTTACTGGACCTTTGTAGCTGTGATGTTAAGCATAATTGCATTTCACATTACATTTATTTAAGGTATCTGCTAGGTTATGTGATAAAACTCTTCTGTACACCCACATTGGAGCTCAGAGAGACAATTGCAGGAGGGAGAGACCAAATAACACCTTGATGGCTGCTCCCAGACCCATCACTGGGCTGTGGGACATATAATGGGACACAGGAGAAAAGCAGTTTTGGATTGCACAGGACTTATTTGGGGATGTTTAAGGGAGAAACCCCTGGGAGAGATGCATTTTTACAATTCCACTACCAGCTGGTGATGCCTTATCCTAGGCTTAGAATTAAAAGCCAAACACAGCTAGAGGGAAAAAGGGTTTTACCTCAGTATTTATTCAAGGATCCTCTGGTGCACCACATCCAGGCAGAAAGCACCCCCGAATGCACACTGAAAGTGCACACCCGAAAGATGCACCTCCCCCAAGATGCACACCCAAGATGCACACCCAAGTTGCACCCCCCCAAGATGCACTCACACAATAATTCGCATATACAGTTATAGACCTTGCACATCAGCATATCTATCAAAGGTTCCCCTATGAGAGGCTCAAGAGAAGCCCCTGTCCTGAGGAATGTTCCCCCTGGATGGGCCTATCTTGGTTTACAGAATGTGTTCTGGAGAGGACCTTGGTGTCTGGGGCTTTCTGACCCAACTTTGAGGTTTCCAAGATGTTTGGTCTCCTGGCTTAATGGAACTTTGGGTCTAAGCTAGTTATCAGACTTGGGGAATTACAAGTATGTGGGCTAAAAGCACTAAGGATACATGCAAAGCTGTGTAAAAGGGTATGTGGAAGGGTATGTGAGAGGGGTATATGAAAAAGCGAAAAATCATCATGGCATCACTGGCATAATTTAAGATAATGAAGCTTAACTGGATAAAATGCACATTTTTTATTTCTTCCATCATTTAAGTCCACTCTACTTAATTTTGTGGTAGAAATTTCAAAATGACTAGTATTTCTTCAGGGTTCTGTTTATTTACATAGAATCCCACAGCTCGAATATACTACTATTTTAAACTCTGCTTTTGGCCCTTTATTTTGGTGCAGGAAGGATTAAAATTGCTAACATATGAGCACAAGAAATTGCATTTCATTTTGGAAAGATTCTAAGAGATGTTGGCCCATGTTCTCCAAGGTACTTCAATACTTAAAAATATAGCTGGGCTTTTAGCAAGACTTTGACTATCACCTACATGGCACTGATGAATTTAAAAGGGAGATATGAAAGCACTTTATACCTGATTTTTTTTTTAATGTAGCTATTCTGTCCATAGATATCTTTGAAAACCTGGATCTGAGGCATTTTTCAGATTTGTACTCATATTGCCTACTGAAGTGTTTTATCTTTATCTCTCCTTGAAATGATAGTGTAGAAGGGAGCTCAGGCATTATGAATGTAGCATTTGACCTGAAAGGACCAAATCTCCATGTTTTTCTTTTCCTTTTTTTTCCCTTTTCCTTTTTTTTTTTTTTTTTTGGAGCTAATTTTCTTCTTTTCCTTTTCATGAGTTTTGTTTTGCCTCCAAATCCCAATATTTGCTCCTGGAGATTCATGGAAAATGTATTTTCCAGGTCCAAGGCCCCTGTCATAACCTTCAGGCTCGTCTGCTACAGCTTTTACTTGGCTTCTTAAACAGCTTTGGTCTGCTGTATTACAATAACTGTGTGCACTTCTCATCATGGCTGTTTTTCCACTCTCTCCTGGGCTTCTCTCAGGTTTCCCAGAGCAACATGCATCAAACTGTACCTTTGCTCTTTCAAACATTGTGTGGGGTTTTTTTATGGTACAGAGATAAAAGTGGTTTCATCAGGCTATAAACACTTTTATATTATTAAAACAACTTCGGAAACCTTGGATTCGGCTCATGAAATATCTTGGAGTGACCTGGTCCACTTTGAGCAGTGTAATTTCGCTCAGAAACCATGCTAACGCAGTTTGAGGAGGTTAAAGGAAACATTTAATCTTTCTCTGTTGTTTACTTACAAGCATTTTGTTATGTTTTCCACTGCTCCTGGGCTTATAAATCAGCTTGTGTCCTCTTGACCTTCCTGTGGAGCGATGCCCTCCCAGTCCATGTCCTTTTGTTGGACCTGGAATGTTCGTGGCCTTTGACCCAATGTCTCTTCAGAGGTATCTCTCTTAAATTATATTTTCTGCCCTGATGGTTTTATTTTCCTCTTATTCTTGACCATTTTTTCTCTTCTCTAAGACTCCCTCTTTCTCTGAAGTCCTAGCCAGCAAGAGCTCTTTCTGCTGGGCCATAAACAGCTCCTTGTCAGCTGTGTTCCCCAAAGAGAAGGAACCAAAGCACACCAATTCTTGCCTTTGTGGGTTCATCAGCGCTTTCTCGCTCTGTTGTTGCAGGTGCCGATTTCCTGTCACCAGCTGAACCCCTGTGACTCCTGGGCCAGCATCCCCAGCCCTGCAGTTGATGTTTGTAGTGAAATGATCTTTTTTTTCTTCTAACTGTGTCTGACATACAGTGTTCTGGACTGGGGACATGTTGTCTGGTGATGAATACTATGGGAGGAGTTTGGGATCAGCCCTTGCCCCAGAATCCTCGCCATCAGGCATCAGGGCTGAGCTCAGGTGTTTTAGGAGTCAGACCAAAGCACGGAACCACAGAAAATGGCTGAGGTTGGGAGGGATCTGTGAGAGTCCTCTGGTCCAGTTACCCTGCTTGAGCAAGCTCATCATGAACAAGTTACCCAAGAGCATGTTTCTTTGGCTTTTGAGTATGTCCATGGATGGAGACTCCAAAATCTCTCAAGGAACTCTGGAGAAACTTCTTCCTTTTGGTTCTGTCATCAGCTGTGTGACTGCACTTTGGTGCGATGGTGCAAACAAACGGGGAAGGTGCTGCCACGTCATCTCCTCTGAAGGTGGGCTGCAGCACAGAGGATGCCTTTGTGGATTTCCCACCTCTGTCACAAGAAGCCCACACTCAATTGTGAATTTGACTGCAGGTTCCTCCTGTGTCAGTCGTGGTGCCACATCCCATGGCAGGGCAGGAGGGGTTCCCAGCCGTGCACACACTACCCTGGGAACGGCTTCTGCCCTCTGTTCAGAGCCTGAACAGGGAGTGGATGAGAGCATTTCTTTGTCCTACATGCCCAGGTCACCTTTTAGTCCCCAGCAGGGAAGGGTAAAAGCCGCTGTTCTGGCAGCTCGGAGGGAGCCATGGCTTGGGCAGCACCTCTGTCCTAACCCCACCATGTGGCTTTGTCCTGCCCTTGTGTCCTTCTGCATGGGACGGGGCTGTGCAGGCTGTGGGACACTCCAGGAGCAGCCGGACAGGGGAATACAGCTCCCCAGCTGGGCTGAGATGCCCCTGTGGCTGGGGGCAGCTGTCAGGGAGAGTTGCCTGACAGGAGAGGAGAGGCAGCTTGGGGCTCATCCGGCTCTCTCCCTGTCTCTTCCCCCTGCGCAGGACAAAGGGAGCCCAAGCAACCTGTCTCCCAATTTAAAATTATAATGAATGCATGAGACATTAAAATATATAGAGAAAAAACTGAGCAAACATAGTAATTAAATATTTACTGTATATGACTGTATCTTGAAAGACAGCTGGTGATGAAATCAACAGGCCAAGTTAAAACACTTTTTTTTCCTCTTGAACAAGAATATTTTAAATAGATATTGAATTGTGAAATGAGATATACTTCCTATTCAGTTGAATTCCCTATTTATCAGCCATTTCACCTACCATGCCATGCACCTCACATACGGAATCAAAATTACCATCTGCTAAATCAAATGCAAGAAGCAGTGGAACAAGTACATTTCCAAGAAAATCAAATCAATATTAAATAAAATACATTCAGAGCCCAAAAATCATCTGCTTTTAAATTATTTTTGTTCAAATATAGAGCTCTTTCATATACAAGGATAACTGTATTTATTTATATGTGTACACATGCTAAAATATGAATATGTATCTTTCAGTTACCTCTAGAGATAACCTAAAGCAGCTTAGTGTGGTTCTAAGACTGTCTGATACATCTTTTTTAACACTTAATAATTTGGAAAGGCAACAATATATTTTGAATAACCGTACCAAGGTATTAACTCGCTCAGTTTTAGCTGACATAGTACTGCAGACTTAAAACACCAGAATATTAGAATTTCTTTTTTCCTTTAGTCTGTATTTGTATAGAATGCACTACGAGGATTCTTTATTACTTTTCAATTGATTTCAGAGAGTATAATGAAGAGGTTTGCCTTTCAGATCAAAATTTCCCTTAGCTCTACAGTACAGTTTTAAAGTGTTTGTAGCATCACCATTTAAGGTTGCATTCTGTGACAAGCTTTTCTTTACTAAAAAAGCATCTCAGTGGTTAAATTTGAAAAGAAGGCTCATCCAGGTATTGTTCCTACTGAACACTATAAACCCTTGTGAAATTCAGTATATCTACTGTTTATCTATATTTTTATTCTGAGCTGTGTGTTCTACTGTCCTTGTTCACACTGCAGAGTTGGGAGTTCAACAAGTGTGGGGTTTTTATATCATAGGTTTATTTTGAAATTGTATAATACATAAAAATAAACAAATAAACACATAAAGGGTGGTTGTAACCTGGTTTTCTCTCAGGGGCTATATTACTAGATTTTGGCCAAACCGGCACAAATACACACAGTAAAATAAGACCACTGCAGAGCAACTGCATGATGTATAAAAGAGTTTCTAACTAACACATACGAAGATTTAATTCCCAAAACCAGTTCAAAAGTCACAGAAGAAATACTCCCAAATATCTGGTGAATCATCTACTTGACGCTTAACTTTGATAGCAAATTTCTCTTTAATAAACAATGTAATGACTCCTTTCCTGCCTATTTGATTTGTAATTTCAGTCCTTCACCAAGACCATTTTTAAGCATGTGATTTCCTTATCTAAGCTGTAATTTAAGAGAAGCCCACTTTCCTTTGGGCTCATTACACAATCTAGTAACTCTGTTTGCATGCATCCTTTTGTACAGAATGTATCCTTCCCACCACTGACATAGAGAATCAGGGAATTATTTTGACAGTGTATGTGTAATATTGAAGTACAATATGTATTTTTTAAAACAGGTTGGCTCATTAAGTAGTAAAGAATTTTTTTTTTTAATATTAGCTCCTTTAGGTAATTTAGTACTTTTTAGAACATTTCCTTAATCTCTAAGGAATTCAGTAAAACACACTTTGCATATAAAAAAACTCTCATAGGAATCCTGGATGGTGATTTCTCTCCCCCTGAAACCAGCAGTGGGTCATAACTGTGGAACTTTGTCTCCCTAATGTTCCTATCCACTTGGCTGTTTGCCTTGCTACCCAAGCGCCTAATCTGGGGTTGATGTCATTATTGCTGGACCTGCTCCACAAAAGTTGTGTCCTGCTGTCCTTGCTGAGGAGTGTTGACTTTGACAATCTTGTTGAGTGGACATTGCAGCTTTGGTATTTCCAGCAGGGGATAGGGGCTTGGAAGGATACTGCCAGACATCTGTTTGTGTGCAGCTCTGGAGCAGACTCTTCTGCCCACTCAATTTTTACATAATGCTCTGAAGGCACATTAAAGAAATTGCTGGGAGAATGTAATAAATCTTAGTCAATTTAAGTGCCACAGTCAAGGCAACTTCTTCTGTAGTAAAGACAAAAATAGCACAAAAGGCTACAAGTGAAAATTAGTGCCTCAAAACAATATCAGTTTGCTGTGTTACCTTTGTTGCCTTCCTGTAAAACTAAAACCTGTCTTTATAGGAAGTGTTAGGAATTCCCAGATTGGGTTTTGGTATTCTGCTGCCTGGGGCAGAATAACAGTGGTGGAGAGAGTTTAATTGTGCTCCTTCTGAGTCAGTCTTCCTGTTAAAGGGGTTCCGTCTGGACAAAAGGTTATTCTGAATATGTTTGTCACTCTTTTCCTGGCAAGCAAGATGTGTGGCCTTGGAGTTCTACTAAACCATAGTCAGGACTGGTGATGAGAGTTTGACCCCCTTTCCTTCAGCCTCATTTCTCTCTTTCTCTACAAGATGTGCTAAAATTGTGGAAGAGTCCTGGTTTTGTTCTAGAAAAGTCCATCTCCTTCCTATGAGGAGATGTAAAACGGATGCAGAGCAACTCAGAGGCCCAGGTCAGTAAAGGGGAGTCAGAGTTCTTGGCAACACTGCATATTTAAACCTGCTCCACAGGCAGGATTAAATCAGATAACATTTGGAAGATGAACAGCAAGTCAGAAATACAGTTTCTTAATAAGCCAGACTGCTCGTGCAAGGCTTTTAAAGTCTGCTGAGGGTCCTGGAATAAATTAAGACAAGCAGTCTTTTGAGCAGGATGCTGAGGCAAGTTACTTTATTCAGCAGTAGCCCAAACCCTTGAAGTCAGACACAGCTTTCTACAAAATTAACGACATGTACCTCATATATAGAATCAAAATTATAATCTGCTAAATCATATGCAGATAAATAGGATATCACTATCCACTTTTTACCTCTAATGTTACCCTTTATCTGAATTGACATGTAATTTTTAAAAAAAATAAAGTCAAACACATTTCAAATAATGGGACATATACTTGTAGCTGTGAGAATATACTCATTGTAAGAAATACTCATATTAAAATGATCCCTAACTATAAAGTGTAGGATGTTTATTAGCAAAGGGACAGAAATTCTACTAATACCCAGTATACTCAGATCTTGATCAGTTTTAGCAATCTTGGAATTTTACTGCTTATGACATATATTTCACCTGTGTTTCTATGTCAGGTATTTGGAAGCAAGTGCTGCAAAATTAAAAGAAGAAGAAAAAACAATATTGGAAAAGTTTGATCAATTCCACGTTTGATCTTCCTCCTGAGCAGAAGGCTAAAGATGCCTATAAATTAAAAATAAACTTGACTGCATACCATTGCTGCTAGTTCTAAATTAACAGATGAAAAATCTGCTACAGCAGCATCCCTTCTGATACCACCTAATTTAAATTAATTGCCTGTCTGTGACTCCAAATCAAAAATTAAGAATCAGACCAAGCCTGCAGTATTAATATTGCACCTAACTTTTTAATCCTGGAAATTGTTCTTCCAGACCTCAGCTTCCAAGGACAACTGCTATGAGGTTCTGTGCCAGCTGTGTATGTGCAATGGGAATATTGATTCTTCTCCACCTCACCGAGCTGCTCTAAAATCTTTTGGCATTAAACTCTGCATACATGTGCTATACAGACCAGAGATCTTAACCTGTCAAAATATATTTTACAACTTCCTCAGAGATTTTGTGATGTATTTGGTTTCAAAGTGAGGATATCCTGGGTTTCATAATCCATATGCTTATGATCTAGGTAGGCATTGATGAAAGTTACAGGTTATTTCCAGAGATTATCTTGGGAATGATGCATAACTATGGAGCATGTTTCTAGGGAGAACATATTTACATTGAAGGAACTTATCCCAGCTGTCCTGTGTGAGTTCAGTACAATGAAGTCCATGGCTGGGGTGAAAATATTGATCACCATCTCAGTGGTGGATTAGGGAATGCATTTTGCTAGTGGTGTGCGTGGTTTGCTCGGTTATGGATTTGATTTAATAAGTAAGGGATCTGAATAAGTTGGTTGTGACTTTGATGCAGTGTACAGCATCCTTAATTTGATAGGTCATTAATCTGCCAGGTTTAACTAAATAGCAAATTGCACCTTTTGTCAGCTCCAGAAATAAAACAAGGGGGAATCTGTGCACTCTCAACCTGCTCCTTCTCAGTAATTACATCGTTCAGGTGATCTAAGCTTCTACTTTGGGACTCATTCCTTAAAATAGCACCTTTAAAAGCCGGTATTCAATGCTAGGTGGAATTACACGAGATTTTCTGGTCAGCAGCTCTGTCTTTAAAAGCAACCCAGTATTTCTAAGAATGTCAATAAACACACCCTGCTGAGAAGGTGTTCCTCAGCCTACAGCTTTCTCAGTTTCTCTGGTCCTACTTTCCTTACCAAGGCAGGATTCAGATTCGACAGCAATAATGTTTTGATATAGACTCATGTGGTCTGAAAGATGGTTTATTTTGTTTTAAATAAAATTTCAGTAGCTTTTGTTAGAACAGTTAGATGCATACATGGCTACTTGTTTTTCAGAACCTCTTGATTTCTCTGAACAGTAAGAGTTCATCTTTGTATGCACAACTGACCAAGGCTGATGATGATACTTCTAAATAAATCCTGACCAAAATCCAGTGTAGAAGTGATCTGTTCAAGGGATTGTCACCCAAATTTTCACGGTACTAGCACAATGAAAGTATAACATATTTGGAAGTTCTGAAAGGTCCCAGAGCTTTCCACTCAAAGTCACTCTTCCAAACATTCTTCAAAAATATTGCAGCCAAAATTGCTCTAGCAAAGCTTTGACAATTGAAAGAATTTGTATTTTCTTGAAAACTAAAAGATGGTGACTAATGACTTTTCTAAATATTGATGAAAATTATGAGGGAGAAAAGAGCCAAAACTCATACATATAAGATGTTTAATATCTCCTAGAAGACAAAATTGAATATTTTTATCTGAAGATCATGAGTGACTTCTAAGATTATGGAACTGAACACATTTCCTTCATTTTTTATAAATTATCTATCTTATTTTTTCGTTGTAACCTAATGAGGTATTATCAATAAGTGAGACAGGTATTGAAAGAACAGCAGTAATGCTTAATAGTGGCTAGGTCTCCTTGCATTTCAAGAGGTCTGAATTTTGTACAGCTAAACATGCACAGTGTATGCAGAAATGAAGAAAAATAAGCTAAAAGAGGTAAGTATGGAGAAAATTGAATTAAAAAATGAGCATCTAACAAGAAAGCCGAATGGAAGACGCCCACTTTCTTTATACTCTTTTTTGCTGGCTAACTTGTTTTTCTAAACTGTCTTTGAGATACAGATTTAAGTGTACTTTAATTTAATGAGGGAGCATGGGTGCATTTCATTATTCTAGGAGAGACTGATCAAAACACACAAATACTGTACTGAGATACAAGTAGAAAGCTGGGGGTGGAGGCGGGGCATGATTTCCAGATAAAATGGTCCAAAAAATTTAGAAATGTAAATTCAGTTAGGGGAAATGCATCCTTGTGCTGATAGCTGGGAGAAGCCCTAGGCACCCTTCAGGCCTTCTTAAGCCCTCTGTGAAGGCTAATTAGCCGCATAGCATGAATTTTCAATTCCAGATAAATATGCATTTTACAAATAGTCTGCAGAACAAGAATTATTTATTGGACATGTTTGTGAATAATTTGAAGTCTAGGATGAACACTGTCATTTCAAAAATCCATTTACAGGCAGTTTACAAGTGGGTAGGGAATAAAAAAATCAAGCTTAAGAAATATTTGTTTAAAAAAACCCCTAATTTTCCTAGCTGTGAAAAAAAGCTCAAATTTGCTTTGTGGTAGGGAAAATGAGGACTTGCACTTCTTGGGAGGAGCTCTTGGATGTGCCAGAATAAAATCTTTATTGTTTTATTTTTTGGATCAGAGCATGTTTTCCCTCTTGGGGAAAAGAGTGCTCCAAGTGTTGGGGAAGTGTGTGGATCAAGTGGGATTTTCTTGGTGTGGGATTCCAGGGGAGGGTTCTATATTCATTCTCTTCCCCTATGGAAGAGTTAGTAAGTGTTTGACTCCACAGAATCTACAAGTAGTTCTATAAAAATGAGATGGCATGAGGATATTCGCTTAATTTTTCCTTTTCACATGCCAAATGAAGAAAAACTTTAGAGCTCTCTAGTGTTATGGGATACATGTCAGAATGTACACACAGCCTGAGCTTTGAGGAGAGGAATAAGACCAATATACTCCTTTTCAGGCTGAATACAGAGCAACTGGGCAGCTCATTTTTCCATAAATTAGCCTCAAAGCAGCTCTTCTGCTTCCAGGTACTTATCCTAATTTCTCACCGTAATTAATTCATGGCTCGTTTGTACTCATTTGTCCTTGTGCCAATATTCTACTGGTTGCTTAAGTAATTTTTCTCTCCCTTCATGTTTACATATCCAGATATATTTATAGGGAACAGTCACATCCCTTCTTAGCTATTGTTTTGAGAAGCTGAACAAGCCAAGCTCTTTTAATCTTTGCTTGTAAAATAAATTATCATTTATTTTGCTTGAGCACACTTGTTTACTATGAGGTTATTTTTGTTCCAGTCTGTGCTTTAATTATTCCTTGAGTTTCTTATTTGTCAGGAGCAAACAGAAAAGAAAAAAATTGAAAAACAAAAAAAACCCAGGCAATGTTTTTCTGTACCAAAGCAGGCCTGGGACCCACAATGACATATGTAAAAATGACAGCTCATAAACACATGCAAAAGCTGATACTCTTATTTTGCTGGAGCGTATTTGGGATGGATTCTTTTAATACATAATGGTACAGCGCGTGTTAGAAGGTAGCATTTGCAAATTTCTACCAGGAAATGCCAGCTCAGGAAAACAGTTCCTTTTAAAAGCTAAACCAAGAAGTTATATCTTTTGTGTAAGTTCATCACGGAAAATTTTTGAATTGTCTAACTGTAGAGACTACTTGCTGCAGATACAAAATTATTTCCTTGCTGTATGTTAAGTTTACAATGACTTGGTGTGAATGAAAAGGATTATTTCCCTTCTGGGTAATATTCCAAAACTTGTCTTCTCACAGACATGTTTTGTCCCTGAAAGTGACTTGACTGCAATAAAGGGCCTAGTGTAGAAAATGTTAGTGAAGAAAGTATCTGTTTTGGTTTGTAGTCAAAACTGCTTTCTTTCTATAGGTCAGATGAAAATAAAACATTTTCTAAAATGAATGTTTTCATTAAATTTTCTTTCACTGGCTGTACAAACCTTTGTGTAAACAGCAATGTCCCCTTGTCCTCTGCCAGCCATTTTTGCCAGTGCTGTCACATCACTAAGGACCCTCTCTCGGAGATCCTGTTTTAGGAGTAATGGATTTGACTGAACCACAGCAAGAAGTGGCACTCCTCGGGTAGAACAGATTTTTGCTCAGTTGTGTTTTGTGCTACCCTACTTTACTGTGCAGTGTCACGCAGCTGTGGCAGCAGTGACAGAAATATGGTGACGATTAGGTGGGATCTTCTCCGGAGTTAAACCTTCCGCTTGGCAGAAATTAGTGATGACAGTAAAGCTTCAGGCAAGAGCACCAAAGCGTGCTCTTTTCCTCACTGACTTATGGCCTCCAGTGCCCTCTTCCTCAGCCCCTAGCTGTGCTTCTGGCTCACCATAAATGATACTACTTTTCAAAATTCAGAAACAGGGAGAATCAGGATTTTGGACACCGCAATATAGGACGCAGAAAGTAGCCCAGAACCAGAAATAGCGGGATCTGCAAGTACCTGCAGAGTGTCTGTACAAGCCAGAGCAGCTCAAGAAGTAGCATGGCCATGTTTCCCGGCAGTACACTTGATTTAACTGCCTTTGGATTGATCAGAAGGTTTATAACCTTCACATAAATATGCCCCACACATGGATGGCTACGCTTTTCTCAAATGTGTGCACAGTAGTGTGCTGTCATGTGGATTTATCAGCTCAAAGCTGCAAAGGACACATTTGGATTCAACAACAAACTGACAAATAAATTTCCAGTACAAAGGATTCTTCCACGTGAAACTATAAAAGGATGCTGATAATTAGAAATAGTCACACATCTTCCCCTCCTCCCAATTTCTCAAATACACAAAGTACCTCAAACTAGAAATTATAATATTTCACAAGTGTAGACTATGTATAATTATAGTAACACCATATTCATTTAAATGTTATCTACGAAGTGTTTTAACATCAAGACATAAAAGCTACATGACAATAAATAATGATTCAAATGCCTCATCTTTACCTGCCAGCTTAGAGATTTTCCTTAACCTACTTTCAGATCCATGCTTTTAGGTCATTCCCTTAGATAATTCTTGCTTTTTGTGTCTTTAAATATTTAAATCTAAGTTTGGTGGATGAAATTCAGGTCAAGACATAGGTTAGGTAGGGATTGGGCAGCAGGAATCTCAGTGTTGCGGCGCAACATCTTGGGAATTCCGTGGTAAATGCAGGTCCACAGGGATGCTCCTGGAACTGCTGCTTCTCCTTTCCTCGGACTTGGAATGAGAAGATATTTCCCAGGGAGAAAAATGATGTGATCCACAGATATTAGAACTTTACTTGGCAGCTATCATAATGATTTGGTGGAAAGGAAGATGGAGAAAAAGCATAAACTCATCTTCTCATTTATGGGGTTGTCTGGTGCTGCTGAGGGCACCTGAAGAGATAGGAATTAAAAACAATTACTTGCTAAATGACTTTAACTACGACCCTAGGAAATATTCATCTATGACTCTTACTCTCGAGCTCAGTTATTTGGCTGACCCACTGTAATCAGAGTCCCCTTTGGAATTTTAGATGGCTGTGTTTTGGTTTGGTTGCTTGGAAATGGTTTTTACGGGGTTTTTTGTTGTTGTTGTTTTGCTGGGGTTTTTTTGGGTTGTTTTTTGGTTTTGGGGTGGTTTTTTTGTTTGTTTTTTGTTTGTTTGTTTGTTTTGTGGTTTGGGCTTTTTTGAGGTGCTGTTGTTCTGTTTTATACTCTAATCCACGACGAAAGCTATAATTCTTCTTAATTCTTTGCCTTTCCATAGGCAAACAAGGGCTGATGGAAGCTACAGGAGTGATGATTATTACGAAAACACACTAGCAAACTGAGGAATCTGACTCTTCTCTTTATCAAGCATTTAATTGAAAGACTGCGAAAAAATTGAAGTACATTCTGTTTTTCTCCTTGGTTTATTGCTTGCTGTTTTTAAATGGATGCCACTATTTCCTAATGCTGTACTTTACATCATATTACACTCCTTGAACCAAAATATCATACAACACATTTAGCCAACAAAAGCTACTCTGTGAAGTTTTTTTAGATAGGCAGCATAGAATCATAGCAAGCAAACCCCAAACATCAATACCCTGTACCTTGTATCACGCTTCAGAAAGGTCATCAGTCCAAAAGAAGCAAAAGAAAGCCCCATAGATTTCCATTTCTTGGCCTGGTATCAGCATCCAGCCTGTCAGGCCTGGCCTTTAGAGACAGGTCTGACCTACGGTAAAACAGGCAGTTCCAGGGGTGCCTCAGCACAGGGAGACACTTGATAGGCGGCTTCTAAAATTATTTTCTGGAGCAGGAATTTTCTGTGGGACGCTGTATTCGTTTAGTTTCAGCCACCATTTTCCTTCAGAAGTGCTGCTGGCCTGGTTCCCTTCTCATGCTCATGCAGCCCTACTGACTTAGCGCTGCTTTGAACGCTTATGTCAATGAATTAAAGAGCAGATTTCCAGAAAAACGTGTGTATCGCCGCCGAAAATGTCTTGATGGAGGATGGGCACTGCACCAATTCACTCAGAGCACACTGAGTTGGAGTGCATCAGCAAGCTCATGCTGACTCCTTCTCCGAGCATTTCAGCTGATGGAGCAATTCACCTGACAGAAACTCTCTTTGCCTACACTCTTGCTTTGTAAATAGTCTCATTGATTTCGTGGAGTAAGGTGCTGAGAATTTCTCTTGGAGTCTGGTCTGCAGCACTTCATTTGGAGAGGAATAAATTAGCCTGCTACTTGAGCAATCTGTCCACTTTGGGGGGCACGGGGCAATCAGACACCTCTCTGCAGGCTGCTTTGCCTCTGGATGTGCAAATACCACTGCAAACGGAGTCCTCTGTATGGGAAGTGAAAGGATGGCTGAGAATGTGCTCCTCAATGTGCTTCCCAGAAAACAATGGGAAATGATACTACTGATGTCTTCCTAATTCTTAAAATTAATACATCTTCACAGTCCATCCTCTGAGCCAACTAAACAGCTTAAGTAGCAGTATTGGATTTAAAATAAAATTATGCTTAATACTGCCTTTCCTGGATTTTCCTTTTGAGAGATAAAATTTTTCTTTGCTAAGGAGAAGCATAAATAGAACTTGGAAATAGTTAAAGCATCTTGTTTGTTTTTTATTTGATTTTTGCTGATCTTCATTTCAAAAATAGACAAGCTGATTTAACCATTTTTCTTTTTAGCTGACAAGAAACGCCATGCTTTTTAAGAAACAAGTGTTTTATAAAAGAAGCATTGACAAGCTGTCTCACTGCTAGGTGCTGCCTGAATATCAAAACAGTTATTTAAAATGCCTGTTCTACAAGAGGGTTTTGTTTTGCAATCCAAGCCAATAAATAATTCTTTTTAGTGCGTGGTTTTATTTTCTGAGGTATTTAGCAGCCTGGCATTTTAATGATGGTTACACAGAAAAAGAGAATCATGTCAGCAGCAAGCCAGGAGCTGTCTCTCTGTCTTGCTTTCTCCTTATTTCCCCTCAGCCCTGTATATCTCAGATGACCCGATACATCATTATTTTTGTAACACAAGACAGAACATATGTCACACTTCTGACCTTAAGAGTAAATTGTGCTCTTATTAAAAGTGAAAACAACAACCCAAATGCTTATCATTTTTTTTTTCAACCTACCAAAATGAGAAGCCCGAATTAATTGCCGCTTCCACAACTTAATGTGAACCCAAACCCTGAACGCCGAACTAATTGAGCTTATTTTTATATTGAATAACATGGGCTGAGCAGGAGGTGATGTCAATTCTTGATTACCATTCTAATTGCCCTGAATATCTCCCTGTGGCTGTCAGCGAGGTGATGCTCGTGTACATGACTAAATCTGGCACGCTCTGCAAACCCAGTGCCACCAGGACAAGCAGTCCCTGAGTGACAGGCTGGCTTTGCCTGCTGCTCGCAGGGTAAGGTGCTGCTGTGCTCTACAGCATTAAGCACAGGTCACATGACACTAAATCCCATTAGGAGTGGGGACAGCAGCATGATTATTTACATTTTCAGCAAATAGAAGGGCCAGATGTGGTGGCAAAACCCAAGTGTTTTGTTTGCTAATTAGAAACATCAACAATACAGGGTAATCTTCAGCAAATATTTGCTGTCTAAAGCAGCATTTTTAAAGAGCCAAAAATTTCACAGATTTCAGTTTAATATCATTTCCTCCTGAATTCACCTGCACAGTTAAGCTGAAATGGATTAAGTTGATCTTCTTTTCCCATTGTTTGCGTTTCCCCTTTTTTTGACAGAACCATCACATGAATGAGCAAGTGTCTTTCTGGATGAACTTTCATTATATCAGAAAGCCTGATTAGAAAGTAAAGAACAGCTGGGCTACATATTTTATGAGCTTCCTTTGAAAGAAAGCTTTTTGAGCATATCACTGTCATTTAGTCTTTCTCTGGCTCCTTCAAGTTTCCATTTCTTTCAATGAGTGTTTCTTACTAATAGGGCATACAGAACTTAACAGAAAAAGAATATGATGAAAAACAAGGACCCATTTGATACAAAGTCTTCTATTTTTTTTCTCTAAAAGAAGATATCTGGTTTTCTGCCTTGAGCCTGATACTAATCTTGCACTGCTAGTTGGGCGGGTGGGTCCCTGAAGTACTCGATCTTCCTGCAGCTCCAGAGTTTCAGATCTATTTCCATCAAAGGGCAGCTGAGGATGTATTTATGCTCAGCAAGTAAAGACTTTTCTGGTGTCACAGGAGTGATCATGGAATATTGTTTTGAGCCTGTAAAATTTTATTAAAATAGAACACTAGGCCAATACTGACTCAAGGGCATGCTGCTAACCTGGACTAAGGAAATTGAGGACGGAGGACTTCTGTGGAAGAAGGCTCTTCTCCACTTTTTGACAGGGCAAATCATTTTGTCTCCTCCATCTCAGATCTCCCAAAAGAACAGGACTAAAGGCACTTGTTGGCTCCCTTTCTTTGCCTGTCTCAAATACGCTGGCCTGCATGAAAGCAGCTCTGTCTTTTAACCATCCCCAGTTCAGACAGCTGTTTTTTCAGCTGCATTTTCATTCTCAGTTACCTTCTGGGGCTGCTGCACTTAAAAACATAAACCTGTTTATATATATATATAGATATAGATATAGATGTGTGAAAAATCATACCTGCGAAGAAACAGAGTGATAATCTGATTTCCTAAGTCCTTTTTTCATTCTGACCCTGTGGCACAATCCAAGTGTCAGAGATGCTTGGAATGTCTCTGCTCTTCTTAGGAGCTGAGTGAACCTCATGACACAGGGAGATGGCTAGACAGGATATTTTCAAACTGAATGTCACTAAAATGTAGTCAAGAGTCAACTCTGCCAAAGAAGCAGAGATATCATCACAGAGCACAGACAAGGGTGTCAAATCCCTGCACTGCTGTGTTCCATTTTTAATTTTCACATGATAATTGTATTTTTTTCATTCACAACTAGAACGTTGAAGAAGTTTGGTCTAGTTAGAAATCTAGCTTTTAAATCTTTCAGTATATAGGCAAGTTGGTTTGTCTCCAGTGAATCTGGAAATCTTTCAGAAAGAAAATAAAACTGCATCCTGAAATCCTGCATCTTAAAATGTTAGGTTTGTCTCCAGTGAATCTGGAAATATTTCAGAAAGAAAATAAAATTGCATCCTCAAATCCTGCATCTTAAAATGCTAGGTGAGGCTGCACATCAGAGAGGGATTAAATCTTATGCTGTAGGGTTTTCTATTAAGCAACTCCTTGCAATGTAGAAAACATGACCACATATTTTTAGCTCATTTTCCCTTGCCCATCCCCTCATCTTTTTAGAAATAAGCATTTTGGCTTGTAAGCTTAGCTGCAGAAAATACATTCACTGTCAATTTTGCCCCTAATGAGCTCTTATTTTAGAGGAGCTTTAGGTAGTTTGCAGAGCTAAAATGAAACAGCACAAGTTCTGGACTGCTTGATTCCATAGCCAACAGCTCCCAGGTGCACCAGAAGAACCCCTAGATCTTTTGTTTTAATAGAAATACAGCTGGAGACCCCAGCTTCAGAAGATCAGTGTGTCAGAGCCCTGTAGCAACTCTTGGTGGTTTGTTTGTGACATCTCATCAATGCTGTGGCCCCAGAAGAGAGAACATCATATGCTTTGTACATATTTTATCGATATTATTGTGTTTCCACTGATTGCCTGCCACTGCAATGGAGTGATGTATGGTCTTCTGCAGCTTTTCCAGAGAGGGACTTCTTGACCTGAAGAGCCTGTCAAGCCCAGGGGGTCTTTTTTGCAGCCTTGTGTGCAACTTGACTTGTGAGCATTACCCCGATGAACTCGTTGCCGGGTGAAAAGCACACAAAGAGCAAGAGAGATAAAAAGAAGGGGTAAAGAAATAGGTGAGTCATTTTCTGAGATTCCCAGAAGCAGGAGATTAAGTTCCTGAGACTGCCTGTGTAGAGTGCATCTGGAGGAGGCTATCTTGGTGCTGTTTCACATGTAGAAGGTGATAGAGGCTGAGCCTTCTCAAAGAAGGGTGTTAAATGACTCAGGGAGTCTCTTTCATGAGAGGCTCAGGCTCTGAGGGGATGGCAAGGAGGCAGTGGGAGGGGATTTGTGGAGAAAAAAGCATTCTTGAACTGCACTGAAGCATACAGGCTTATATTTGCTCTGAAGTGCCCACTCGGAAACCTAACTTCACAGAGCACAAAACACATGCAAGTTAAAAATATTTAAGATGCAAAATGGAACATTAGTCACAATGTGATGATATTTGACACTGCACTCTTGATGTGCTCCCTTAAGAATAGACCAGTTTCTTCCAACCTTTCTTGTAACACAGAAGAAAACATAACATTAAACTACTGACTTTGTCCTATATAAGTACACGTCCTTTTATGTAAACAGTAAATTAACAAGGAAGGTGTTAGCTTTATGAAAAGACACAGCCATTCACAAGCATATTTTAGTTACATAAAGCACACTTTTATTTGCTTTCAGGAAAATTAGAGCAAATAAATCCCATTCTCTTGATTCCTTTACTCAGTTGAACTTGTCATAGCAAAAAGTGTTCCTGTTCATCTTTAACACGCTGATCTAGAATGCAGTTCAGAAACACTCAGATTAGCAGGCAACTTCTAGTTTTGAAATTTAACTATGATTAAATCTTCTCCTTAACATTATTTTCAAGCTGTATATTGTTACAGGCACAACCTAAGCTGGGACCTGGAGATGGCTGAGTGAGTACAGCTGACATGCTGTGAAGCAGAAATTCTGCAATGTAATGTATGTTGGTAATGCCATTAACTCTCTGATCTCCTGCAATTCAGAGCAGGGGGTGAGAATGGTTTTCAGCAGCAGCCTGAACACAGATGAAGAAAAATCACCAAGCTAAAACTAGCCCCTGCATTATTGATTATCTGCAATTTCTGACTTTTGATTTATATAACTGATTTTTTCCACAGCTGTTTTAAAAAGTTTGCCACTACAAGAAACTATTTCACATGACTGATATTTGAGATATGTCTCTTAATAAGGTTTGTAGATACTCTAATTCCAATTTTAAATTTCAAACTTATTCTATCCATTTTTAATCCAAAATAAGGCAATCTTTTATTTTTTCTTTCTTTAATTTCCCCCCTCTCCTAGATAGATGTCACAACAAGAATAATTGATCTGTTCTCATCTCAGGCTCTAATTTATCCAAATTATTGCAATTCTGTTAAGAATTTGGTCGCCCCAGAGTTTCCATGCTTGAAGGGAAGTCAGGACAAGAGCTTCATCTTTTGCACCGTAAAATGTACACAGCCTCACCTTGTTTTACAACAATCAATGTGGGACTTAAGGGAGTAAGGATTTGAAAACCACACCGCATTGGCAGAGAGATGAACTAACACCTTTGTCTGATTCTATTAATCTAGTTTTTCCATAATTTAGTACAGTAATCAGATAAGAGCTTTCCAAAACAGTGCCTATGTGTAAAGTAATGTAGTCAGTGTTATTTTGACTCACAAGATTAGAGAGCATTAGAAAGCTTGTTCACTGTTAGCTTTGTTCCAGTTTCTTACAGTAATGTTAAAAATAACAAAACCCCGAAACCACAAGCCTGTTTCTGCTTAAAATATAGCTGGTGGTCATCAGCTAGTACTTCAGTGGTTTTATTCATCAAAATATTTTATTAGAGACTTAAATAATTATTTTCAAGAGTGTCTGAAGGGCACTAGAGATCAGTAGCAAACAATAAATTAACTGAAAAAGAATTTAACTTAACGTCACACAGTGCAAATAATAGTATGAATTACACTGATTGTAATTACCATTAAAGAAAGAAAACTAGAATTTACACAGTGTTATAATAGGCTAAGTTTTTTCTTTTAGAAACAGATCAAGCCTGAGAAAAAGAAAGTTTCTTTCTACCTTTAAAAAGACTCCCTCTCCCATTCCACCTTCCAAAAGTGCAAGAAACTGGTTTATTCATATGTGTGTTGTCAAGATGCCAAATGTCTCAGTGGCGACCTGACTGTCAAGGAGCAACGTGGCCCTGGGTTAGAAGATCAGGGCTCCACTGTGCCCTGTGGATATCTCGCTCTCATGCTGAAAAAGACCCAGTCCCGTTGCCTCCCTTGTTGTTGGCCCCCTTCTCAGCTGAGCTGGAGGAGAAGCCTCAGTCATGGGGAGAAGGCAAACAGTGAGGAGTTTGGTCTCTCTGCCTTCAACATGAGCATAGAAATTACACAGAAATAAAAGTATCTACAGCATTACAAATGCATGCTAATTATACAAGAATAGATTGCAGATGTTTTTTCACGATGAATAGCAGCTCAGGCTGCAAGGATACTGATTGGTTTGAATGTTGGCACTTCGGAGGGTCCAAAGTGCTCCCCAGACAGAAATACTGAGGAGAGTCATGTTAAAATACATATCCAAGTTTCTTTTTGGAATATCTGAAGATGATAAATAAATGCATTGTTAGTTGTTTCTTGAAAATATTGTGTTAGCATGGAAACGCGACCATCGGCCTGAACAGAGTGATTATATGGCTGCCACAAGTGAATCAAATTTTATGACCAGGGCTACGAGCTAAGTCTATAAGCTGGCTTGATCGCCTTTTATAAGACACGGTTTATAAAGGTGTGGTGGTTCTGTTCTCATTTGTGATTCATGGGTATGATTTTTGGCCAAATCAATCAGTTCATCAAATTACTTATAAATGTCTGCATGGCTGTGTTAGAAAAAAAACCAAGCTCACATCTTCAGCAGGCAATCCTCTAGAAACAGAGGTCAGGATTTTGCTCCAAAGTTCATATAGGAGTCACATAATTTGTTTTTTCTTTCATATAGTGCCTATCTAACTTTCTTGAGAGCAGAAGTATTTTTTCCTGGTATGGGTTGCATGTTGTGATGTATCCTAGTCACATTGCAGTTCTGGTCAGCGGGAAGAGTGGTGAGCTTGATATGGAAATGCTTTTGCCATACATGAAAGAAAAGCTTCAGCATTTATTTTTCTAGGGTGAAAAACGAAAATGTGAAAGCTGCATGTCATTTAATTCTGAAAAACGACCTGACCAGACGTCAAAATTATTAAGAAGCAGCATGACAGCCCTTGGATGTCAACCCTTGAAAATAAGACAAGCAAGACAAGGAGATATTGAAACAAATGGACTGAAACTAAACTCTGTGTGTGCATTTTCTTGTAGGGGAAACAAAAGTCTGTCTATAAAAATTGGCTTTATCGTTTCCTTCCAGCAGTCAGGAATATCAGCTTCAGTTTGTCAAATTACGGGGAAATTTCAGCCTGTAACTTCGATGACCTGTTAGCATGGTTTTATCTAAGGAAAGCTGTCTTGGATATATCCCCCAGAGATTATTTATAAAATGAATAGACTTTCTAAAACGGCTTTAACATGGGGGAGTGGTTTTTGCCTATTCCTTGCTGTGATTTCTGTTCCCTAACAAAGCCCATTGGTTGCATAGGATGGAATGGAGGTGGGTAAGGATGTGCAAAGGCTTCATTGACTGTCATGCTGATGGTAGTCAAGGTCTGAACGGCCCCCCAAAAAGAGCTCTTATACTTTCTTATTCCTTGTATAGGTTATGTACAGTCATTTACAGGCTCACCTGTAATGTTGGCATTGGAACTAGATAAATTATTTCATGATAATGCTTACTCTTCTACTCAGAAGCAATTTTTGTTTGTTTTTATTTGCTTTTTTTATCTGCAAAACACCTTAAAACCTTTTCTCAAACTCCATCTTTCTCAGACAGGTTGCTGCAAGCAGATGTTTAGCTAAGCTAACAGGTAATAAGGTACTTAGATCCTCTATTTGGAATTGAATCTCTGCTCTGTGACAGAACAGACTGGTTAAACACTGGGTTCTTCTGCAGTGCTGTTGTTCATTCTACTCCTATTCTAGCAAAGCTAATAAAAATGCTGGTTTAGATCCACTGTCCTATTCTTAATTGTTTCTTTGGTGTAATCAGACCTTTATTGATTGATAAAAACATGAATCTTTCATTTTTCTGCAAAGATAATTGATTTTCACCATTAATTTCTGAAGGAAAAAAGAGACAAATTAATTTCTGTTAAAACTTTTTATAAACTACCTTATTCTTTGCTATTGAAAGTTAATTAGCAGCCACATTAAATTTTTTTTGCATCTCCTAGCTGTAGCATTTCGCTTATGAATTATAATTACACTATTTACCATCTTTCATTGCTGATGTCAGTCATGAGCTTTCAGGAACCTATACGTTCAACAGAGTCTAGTGTTTGAAAGTTATATCAAGAAATTGAATATCAAAGTTTCTATAAAAAGAAAAAGGAAATAATATATGGTAATAACATATTTGGTTTGAGAAATCTGTCAAAGGACCAGAGTTTTTTGAGTAAGTTTATCACATGCTTGGAGGAAGTCATCATTTCTCCACGATTTTGAGTTTCTCTTCATTCCCAGGGACTCTGGGAGATTTCAGCAACCACTTTGTAACTAGTGACTATTACTGTTGTTTTTCTAGCCTGCTGTTATTTGGAGTTTTTTTTAAGTAAACTGGTATTTTTTTCACTTATATCTCCTCGTATTCATATCTCCTTAGTGGTGGAAAGGGATTAGATAAAACTAAAGGGGAGGTGGCTCATTTTGGGGTGTCCACACCCTAAATTTGTCTTAAACAGGACAACATGGCAAAGCAGAATCCCAGGCAAACTGCAGATGTTCTTCATACCTTCCCGAGGTGAGGCTGAATGTGGGTCTGAAGTGGGGGGCCCATCTGCCAAACAAGGGTCAGCCCAGCAGTTTCCATTCTGTGTCTCTTGGGACTCAGGATCACTGTTCTGCCTCCCTATCCCACTGCTGAGCTCTAACACCTGCCTCACACTCCTCTCATCCCATCTGTCCCAGGATTCCATCCTCCCAGACCTTATGGTTTCTGTCAGGCCTTCCCACTGACACCCAGAAAGACATATAGTGGCAAATCTTCCAGGAAAACAGAAATCTTGGAGAAAGAGCTAGAGACCTTGACACTTTATTTAGTAATTTATTATAGTGGTAATTAATCTTACTGCTGGAAGTTGTGCTTTTCATTTTAATATATCTGCCTTTAATTCCCACTTCCTTGTCCTTATTATGGTTTTTTCATAACTTGCTATCTCTCATTTTCATCAGTAGGCTGACACCATCCTTTAGCAGAAGTTATTGTTGTCAATGGTAAAATAAATGTTTGATTTTTGATGGGTAAAATATTAATTAAAAAAAATCAGACATTTACGTAGTGTTAGTACACTACTTAGATCAAGATTCTCGAAAGTGCTGGAGAGTATTAAACGCCATTGTAAAAAAATTTCATAATTTCAATAATTTTTTTCTAAGAGAGAAAAAAAAAAGAAACAAAAGTCCTGTACCATGTTACAAGTTGCATTGTGAAGTCAGAGATGCCACTATGTGAAGATATAGCCTGAGATCTCAGTCCGCCTCTTCTAAATGGGTCAGACTCTACAATGTCCAAGCAGTAGGACTCAGCTGAGCACCAATGGACAGGAAATCTTCTCATGAAAATAATATGAGCTTTGTACTTACAACTTTCAGCACTGCTGATTTCTGGAATTCTGGGTTCCAAAATCAGAAATTGGCAGCATCTTTATTGGCAGTGGTGGTGGTGGTGGTGCAGTGGTGTGGCAGGTGGTAAGTAAAACTCAGTAAACTAGGTTTTAATTTGCTTTACAAAAAAAAATATTGCTTGTCTTCAGACAGTCTCAAGGGTGTTGTGGCAGAAGCAAATTGGGTTCAAAAAGCTGTCTATGGCCCAAATTCAAAATCTCAATTGTGGGTCTCTTCCAGAGAACAGAATTTGAAAATTTAGAGCTGTGATTCTGTGTTGGACACATGCTCAAAACCAGTCATGGCATAGGAAAATAGGAAACAAACATTAGCAAAAGTGGATGGAATAAAATAGAATTAGAAGACAATACTTAAAAGAGGCAGATCATCTGAATTACTTGTCTGACGAACAATGAGTCTACGAATATGGTGCCATTCAGAACCATGCTTAAAAAATAAAAAAGCATTTTTTTTTCCTCACTGCCTGTGGGTCCTTGAGTACATCCTGACAGAAACATTTTGATGGGCCTGATACTGCATGTCTGTGGTCATGTCTGAATTAAGAACAGAGCTCTTGCAGAGATCCTCAGACTGCTGTGAGTGTCTTCAAGAGCAACAGAGCTGTGTCAGCCCAAAGCAGAGCCTGTGTAGCTTGTGCTGGCAAGTGACAGGTCTTATTAGTGTGCGTGGGGCACAGTGCTAGTGTGTCTCTTCTGCTTTTGTCTCTGGGAGAGCATCTCCAGTGGCAACGCTCTTGGCCATGTGGTGCAACCTCTCATACGGTACTGGTATGAGAAAGTCTCTGTGTGGGATAAACACACCCAGAATCTAGAGGTACCGAGAAAGTGCTGCGTTTCTTCCTCCTATAAGCCTTAAAATATTCCGGTGGGGTTATTGCAGAGCTATTTTCAGTTGAATAAGAAGGTGATGAATTTAATATGTGGGGATATGTACGGCATTTGGCAAACCAGAACTCCACAATCCTGATGTTGAGATGCTTTGCCCAGTTTTTGTGTGCATGATCCTTAAATTATGCTTGGCTGTAAGGCAATGGGGTTTCTATAGCCATACAGCTGGGGAGGAGAAGATGTAAACAGTCCCTTTGTCCTACAGTTGCCATAGAAATGGTCATGACTTAGCCCTGTGACCTATATTCAAGAAACCCACATCCAGGTAAACCTGAGACTGACCCCCTTTAAACCTTGGCATGCTGCCCCTTGAATTCAGGGGATTTTTGAGCCTCTCCTAGTCAAAGTAAGCTGGCGTGGAGAGTAGCTAATAGCCTCAGTGCCCATAACAATTTTAGGATTCAGGCCCCAAAATTAAGGCAGAGCCCTCACCCCTTGAAGAAAAACACTCTTTTGTGTTCTCCATTGTGTTGTGTGACCTTCAAAGATGCACCGTCTTGGTGCTTCTTTTTTCACACAGCCGCCCATGTAGGGCTAATCTAGATGTGCAGCCTTGGTAATTCACCAAATAAAAAGGAAATGTAAACATTATGATGGTGTGAACACTAAATAGTAATTCACCTAATCAAATGCTTGCTGGTGGAGCTCTCTCGCTGGCAAATGGTGCAACCCATATTATTCCATGTATATTAAACAAGCTGTCACCTAAGCATATTTGTGAGAAATAATAGTGGATGAAAAATGCTCTTTGGGTATTTTGAATGTCTGCAGCATTTAATGTCTGCTCACTGTGTTTGCCAGAGCCAGCACAAAGTGTACTAGACTACAAGAACAGTGTCCTCCTGTCAGCTGAGGTACCCATATATTGTCAGCTCACCATGCACCAGGAATGCAGATTGTCCCATAATTTAAAAATTATAGCACAGCAAGATCACAACTTCTGAGCTCTCAAGTACACCATAAAAACCACACTGATAGTTGTCCATAAAATAAACAACAATGTCAAAGTATGAATTTCTGGGGTGAAAACTATCAGTCTGGGAGAAGGAAGATATGGAAACTTTCCATCCTCTCCCTTTTCTAACCCCAACAATGCAGGGGAGAAAAAGGCATGAGATTTGGAATACAGTACACAACTGTTTTTTTACTTATGGACTCCTAGTTGAAAATCAATTGAGGTTAACAGTCAGGCAAGGTAATTAGCAGACAGCTGTTCTGTGACCTGCATGGGAGAAATTAGCTAATGACTGTGGTCCTTTTTCTTCTCAGCAGACAGGTACCTGCATCTCATGCAGAACAGATCAGTGGCCTCCCGGGTGGTCCAGCAGCCAAGGACGTCCTGGCCATGGAAATAGAACTCATCCCAAGGTGCCAACACACACAGGGTCATTGAAGGCATGGAGGAGAAACTCTGCACTTCTTCCAAGGATGCAGGTTCTTCCCCTACTTTTGAAAATGTGGCAGAAGGAGATAGGGATGGCCGATGGCAGTGGTGGTGAGAGCTGTGGCACAGGAGTCCTTGCATGTCACTCACTGCCACCCTGACCTGGCCTGAGCAATGCTTGATGGAGCTGAAATCCATCTCGTCTTTCCTGCTGGGAAGGCCTGAACCAAGAGGAGGGCTTCACCTCAGACTAGTTCTTGGGGGTGCGAGCAGTAAGCAAGGCACTCCCTCATTTGGCAGATATAAAATCAGACTGCAGTTTCAAATATTCTGCCTGCAAGACTTAATAGTCTTTATTTATGTTATTTATGCTTTCATTTCAACAGTGCTGGTTTCCTCTGCATTTACTGTTCACTATAAATGGAAATAAATGTTGGCTTAGCTGTGGTAAAGAAGTCTTTTCTGTCCCCAGCCTTGCAGCATTTGATCTTTTCTGTTATTTTTGAGCTACAGTGGTTCACAGAAGTAAGATCCTTATTTGATTTTTCTCTGCTTTAATTCATACTGTGTGCAAATACAGATGTAATGTGGTCATGTTGGTTTCATGTCACACCAGTAGGTAATTCCTAATTTTATTCCCCACTACCACATCTATTTCAGTTTCTGTTCCATGTCTCCACAGAGTCACTCAAAGGCATCAATACTGGAGAACTGTCTTTAAAAACTTGAAATAGACTTAAACACTTTTTCAGTGAATAGGCAGACATTACTTCACATCTCAATAAAGTAAGTACTGGTTTGACATTTAAATGTCACTTGACACACTCCTGACCTCTATGTCTTTGTTCCTATGAAAAATTTCAAGGGTGATAGCACATTTAAAACTATTTAAATAAATCTTAAAGGGAAAAAAACTCAACAATTGTCTGATACATTCTAGAGACAACTATTTTTTTTATAAGCACAGAGAAGTGGTGATTCTTGTTCAGCATTAATATTTAAGAAAGACTGCAAAATTCATCTCGGCAGATAGAAAATTCACTTGAACTTTGTGAACCCAAAAAATCTGCTTTGAGAAAAAAAACAAAATAGAAGTAACTTCCCGAACACAGGACTGAATTTTTTTAGTGCTATATATATTCTTTGAGTAGGCAAAAAAATTCTTTTCTTTCTTACTATCAGAGACTGGAGAAAGTATTATCACAGATCTCTTTCATCCCACGAAATCAATTAAAGAAAACTCTGAATTCAGGAGAATTCGGCTCATCTTAAAACAATCTGTTAGGGAGATGAGCAAGTCTTTGAGTAATATCTAAGATCTGATCTATTCTCTGGATCAATCTGTCCAGCGATACAACCAGGATGTTTTCAGGATTAGGGTCCTCACATTTTCCCAAGGGAAAGAAGGGCAACTGAAACCTGTAGCAACAGGGTGAGTTTAGAGATGGAGCCCTACCTGAAAGCAAAAACCAAACAGTAGTTAAGGACTATTTTTGTTCCCTTTAGTAGGATAGCATGAAAAAAACCTATTTATTTGTGATTGCCTGTAATCCTTTAAAATAAAAAGAAAGAAATGTTTAAATACATAAACAGCTGTAACATAATGTTGTCATTATTTCAGTCATTTCTAGATTACACAGGAGTAAATATACATGGCAGGAATCTTTAAACATGTATATCCTGCTAGGCTGTGTATTTTATCTCCTGTCTTTGCAACATCATTTGCAATCTTCTTCTTCCTGCTTGTCATCCAGTTGGCAAGTTTTACATTCTGTATGTGTTGGCAGGGAAGATTTGCATTTCGAAGCAAAAGCCAATTTAAGTGCAATACAGCTTTCTAAAAGACTTGGCTCATTTTCATAACCCATGAGGGCATGAAATGAGATAAAAATAGTTGGGTTTGCCGGTTTCTCTGAAAATGCCTTTGACCAGTAAGACCTGTCTAGTAGTTATTAGATGTTCTTGTTTTCCTCCCAAACTCAGGAAAACAGGCTGTTGAGAAACGGTTAAAAATAAACCTTGTATTGAAAAATAATTCTTTTGATTTCCAGTGAAAAATTGGAAAACATCATGACACACTTTACATTACGTTTATTGGAAAGTTTGTACCATTGAATGCTATTTTGCTCTACTCTAGGATACCAGGTCTGGAGAGGAGGTGTTTGTAGATCTGGAGAGGAAATATTTGTAGCTGAGTTTCTCAGTAGAGTCCAGTGAAACACTAAAGGCTCACAAATCTGCTCCAGTGCTGTTCCCTGAGATGCTGTGGGGTGTCCCTTGAGACTTCCTCTGCCTGTGAAGCAAGTTAACCTGGAGGAGTGAACATTATGCTGTGTCCATATGCCACAGTTTACACAGGAATATGAACAGTATGCATGGGAGAAGTGATCAAGGAATCTCTGTGCCCTGGTAACCTTGTGTAACCAAAATCAGATTGTTACAGCCCTGTGCTGTAAGCGCACAGCAGCTGGGAGCTCATACGACATAAACTGCTGTGGTTTGGGCACTGCTGACAGGTCTGAGCACGTGGGCAGGGGTGTGTGATCTCCTGCACTCCTGTCTCAAAGCCTGAGCTAACATTTTTGCCGGCCAACGTGTCCCACCACCTGGCTCGGGACACAGGTGACACAGCTAAACCTCACTTGTACCCATCTGCAACAAAATTACAGAAAGATCTCACAAACATATTTGCAATAGAAAATTATCTACGCAGTCAGGGGCTGTTGGAGAGTTTTAGTGGAATATCCTATGTTAATTCAAACCTATGTACCAAAGTGATTCTTTTTTCACAGCGTGTGTGTGTAGAGTAGTTTTAGATTGGTGCTGTCAGTAAATAGGAAAACCCCAGTGTGCGGTGTTTGCAGATCCAAACTGCTGAGAACAGTCACAAAGCACAACAGAAAGTCTTACAAATGAAACAAAAGAAATCACCACGCAGAACATGTATGAAGAAGCAATTTAAATGTTTATGGGAGCCCATAAACTTTTTTATTCTATAAAAATAGCTTTTCAGCTTGTCTGCCTCTGAATAACTATTAAATAATACAATTTATTTTGGATGACTGATTATAGGACTCCAACCAAGGCAGTTTAAATCCCATCTCCCGTCCACTTTAAGAAACAAAATGATTTTCTGGCTTTGACATCATATATCATCTTAAGTTTGAGCCATAATGCAGCAGGGTCCCAATTCTGTTAGTCCAGCATGTAGCCATGAGGTCTGTATTTCTAGTGTCTTTAAAGCAGCCTCGAGCACAGCAGGATAAACCTCGAACAGCAAGTTACTTTTGGTCACTTGGTAAATATACTTGGTTGTGGCTTGAAAGCAGGATGGCAGATGAGGGCACTGATGATGTATTCGCAGAGGGATCCTTTCTAATACCTACCAGGGACAGATGCAGGGAATTCCTGTTTCTCTTGTTCAGAGTTGTGTTTGCAGGAAATCCCTACTTTACTTGTTAAGGGTTGTGTTTCTTAAGCTCTCCATAGTTAAACTGGCAGGCTGCAACCAGAGGCAGTCTTTTCAAGGGCTATGCAGGCATATCCGTATAACTGTAAAGCTAGATTACACTTTGTTATTATCTCTAGGCCTTGTCAGATTATTTGGTAAACCTGCTTTTATCAATGCACTTATAATGGACAGTGAAAGGCAGATGGATAATTTTTCCTTCCTGTTGCAATAGTGCAAATTAAGATGTGCTTAATTTATAATGCACTATAAATGCAGTATTTTTAATTCCAAGGATATCACGACATTTTTTGGTCATCTTTTTCTGTTTGAAACAATTAAGATAAGGTGAGATGGTGCTTTATTTTCCCATTTAGGAGGAAATGCAAGCAGCAGTACATCTCCCTCACAGACTGGAAGTAAAAACCACAAAGAGCTGATTACTGAGCAGTCTTCCCTTTCTGTGCTGGACATGTTTTCCTGCTGCAGAGTCCCTCAAACTGCCATCTCTCTTCACACTCATCGGCCTCAGACTGGAGATCTGGTGGGGGTGGGAGAGATGATTCCTCTCCCTGAGGACACTGACATTAGCAACAAGCAGTCAGTCATAAAGGACGCAACCAGAAAGGCAGAGGGGGAAAATGACAGTGGCCCTTCATAAATATTAAAGAAGCTTCTCCAAGACAGAAGCAGAAGTGTGTGTTGACAGTATCAGAAGATGAATGGTTCTATACAATCAATTCCTTTTAGAGAAAAGATTATTTTTTCACAATTATTAATGTAGTATTTAATCTTTTTTATTTCCTTTCCTGCTCTTGCCCTTCCACAGCCCTTCCCCCACTTGAGACTGACTACACTGGCGCTTCTGTGCTTTTATTCTGCTTATTAATTTGTTGTCCAAACTTCTTACAGTTCCTTAGGAGAAAAGAGCATCACGTCGGCATTGGTAGCTTTTCTGCCTGCTTTCCACTACTTACTTCTGCTGAGCATCCATTCAACAACTTTGAGAAAATGCCAATTACTCGTTTCAATATATTTCAACCTTGAATGTATTTGAGGCTTGTGGTTTATATCAGATTAGGCAGTGAATAAGATACTTTACTTCTTACATTTCCAAGTTAAAGGTTACAAGTAAACCTCCATGGTTCTCTCTGTATGCAGGTAGCACATCAGCTGTAGCTCTTCGTTCTGGGGAGACCAATTTTTGAAAGAATTTATCACCATCACAAAATTTTAATAGTATAAAATTGAGATATGACCGCAGTGAGAGTAATCCTAATGTTTTCTTGGCTAATGTAAAGCCAGGTTTTAAAGGGAAAATTCACTTTTGCCTTACATTTGCAATCTGCAGGCATATCTTGTCATCTTAAAACTATCCTGGATTGTTTAAATGAAGTAGTAGCTTGTGTACTTCAGAAATAGCTTTTGACACATTATCTTGCCAGTGAAGCCTGTGTACTTAGTGAGTCAAAGGGAATAGTCTTCCAAAACCCTCCAATATTTTGTGTGGATATTCTCCATTATCATTATCACCAGCCATCCTGGTGAACAGCAGGGAAGCTGTGCATTAGTCACTGTGAGAGGTGCTAGGTTGAACTACACATCACTGCTACCTTCTAATACACTTTGAAACAGAGTGTCATGGTTTACACTTTTCCATGTTCTGAAAAAGCAGATGAAGGCTCTTTTTCAAGTCATCCTGCAGCACTGGTACTGGTTCTTTGCCTTTCATTATGGTGGACATGGGCCAATGGGCAGTCAAGGAACACAGAACTTTCTAGAGGGGAAACCAAATATAGAGGAGAAGGGGAGGAGATGGTGGTGGCCAGTTATGGGGGTATGATCTGCATACCCTGCACAGCTCTCTGGGTACTCACCCTAACCTTAGAGCTCTTGAGCTGTGTGGGTATCAAACCACTGGAAGAACTGGTTCTTTTGGTCTTGCTGGCTGCTGCACTGGTTAATGATATGCTGCAACGGTCCTCTGCGTGGTGGCTCTGCCAACCCATGCAGCACTGAAACTGTCATTTTTATTTCCTATTTCTGCTGCAGTATTTGATGATTTGTATAATGCAGAATTTAGCACAAACAGCAAAACAGATAATAAAAGTCTTTGTAAGTATGACCAGACAGACTGACCTTTAAGTGAAAGCATCTGTTCATTACTGTTCACATATCAGTCTGAATTAGTGGGTAAATGCTTAGTTATCTGAGGGGAAACAGAAGAAATCCTGAAGTTCCTGAATCAGCAGGACTGCAAAGTTTACGGGCAGTCCCAGAAACCCAGTTTCTGGGGTTCTTAATTCTTAAATAGACAGATAAGTGTGTCATCACCTCCAGGACATTAAATACAAGAATTTTTCTCTGTTCAAATAAAGTGCTTCTTTAAGGGTTTTGCTATATCGAGTCCTAGGAGCCAAATAGGTCTCAAACCTGTATTTCTCCACTTGAATTCTTGATGCCATTATTATGCCAGATATTAGCTGAGAGGGATTTTGCAGTGGTTGTAGATAAGTCATTTTGAATTGAACTTGAAAGAGTTTGTTGCTCAGAAAAGAATTATTCAAATAATCTCTCATCGTTTGCTAATTTGGTTGCATTTCCTTGGCTATAATTCATATAGGTGGCCACAAAAGGTGCAAGTGATAGGCTCAATGGTGATAAAATAGTTTTAAAATATGCTGTCAGGGATCTGAAAATTCCTAGGTAATGATGTTAAACAGCAGATATTATGTATTCTTGACTAATTTGGGGCTTGTAAAAAGATTTATAAGAACGATTTCAAACTATCCTACATTGCTACAGCACCATTACAGATACTTGTGATTTTCATTTTCACGAGCTCAAATGCTGCTACACCTTATTGTACTGACTTTATAAACTGGATAAACAACTTTATAGTCTTGATCACTTGTTGGAGAACTAGAAAATGTGATTATCCTTTAGTTTATGTGCACTGTATCCTTATAGTCATTGTGCTAAAATTATTGTTATTGCAGTCATATATTATTGCTAAAATGCCACAGGACTCTTCAAGGCTATGGATGGAGCTCAGTGAATAACCAGCCTCTGATTATCTCAGCCTCTTGCTTGCCACCATCTCTGCACAGGAATTAACAGGAGTAAGAGCCCTTTCCATGTTTCATCCCTTCTGCAACTATGTAGAACAAACAATCAAACAAAAACTTTTTTTCAAAGTTTATATTTCGGTTTAACCAGACAAGTGATAAACACCCATTCTCAGAACTAATCTCTCTGAGACAATAATCCATATTTGATGGCTTAATAATAAACCAGTTAGGATTGGAAAATTAATGTTTATGAAATCTGACCCCTAAGTCTGACCAGAATTCTGGCTGCTCATGCAAAATAACTCATCTCCCTTTACTACTTACTGGTCTCTCTTCTTCCCTAACACTCAGAACATTTCTTCCATCTGTTTTACTTCACGACTTCTTGCTATATTAGCTATATTTCTCTGCTCTGCAGTGAAAGTGAGAACTTCCTTTGGCATCCTGTCTTCGTGGTGCTGCCATTCTTTTGAATGCAGTCCCAGTGATTTGTGCTGGCTGGATTCACATGTGGCATCTCATTGTGAGTGCTCCTCTAATAAACAATTTGTAGATAACCTCAGTGAAATCAGCATATCAGTATCAACTTCACCTTTACTGCAGAGATTAAAAGAGTTCTCAAAAAACAAATTTGGAAATGGTAGTGAAGCCCTCATCTATGCTGCTACAGCAAGGAGCTTCTGCAGTCTGCTAGCAGAGAAAGAGAAATATGTAAATGAAAAGAAGAGAAAGTTATCAGAAGACACCAGAAATGATGATATTAGTTGGCTGCCACTCCTTATGAGGAAATTTTGTGCTCTGGGATTCTCTTAACTATTGAAACATTCTGTCAGTGAGACTGACAAACTGTAATCACTTAAGCCATCTACCATAACCACCCAGTTGTAGCTTTTGCCAGCACTAGGACTTCTACGTATGTAAGCAAAAAGCAATAATTCTTAACAAAGTTTCTAATTAACTTTTCTTATATAGATAAATCTAAGGTGGCAGTGCAATGATTCAGTGTGGGCGTGGGTGGGAGCACATCCTTTTATTACTGGGGCAATAAAATAAAACTAAAGGAAAGAAACTAAACAAGAAAGTGTGGATTGTGTGGCAAATAAATACATTTATAATCCACTGTCCAAATAAAATATTAATTCATTTAGACTGGATTAACACCAATATTTTAACATACTTGCAAGATTAGGCTTTGATAATGATGCCTTAGATGGCTTCTTGTTGAAATATTTAAGAGTAGAATAACAATCCTAACCATATAATAAGATGCAGCCCCACAAAATAATGATAAATGAATGTGTAAATTCAGTGGTTTCAGGAATAACAGGCCATTTGAGGTTTTTGTTTTGGTGCTGCTTCCTTGAAATTAGCTCGGTGCAATCTGTCATTCATCTTATACCTGCTGAAACAAAGTGGTTTGTGAGCTGGATAAGAAGCTGCTGAAAGTTTTGTTTTGTTAGAAGATCTACTGATTTTCTCTGTAAAGAATGTTAAACTTGCATTGTGTTTTATGTCTGTGGCACAAGGGTGCAGCGTTCCCTATTTAATAAGTGCCACTTGACTGTTAAGAACAGGAGACAAAGAGAAGGACCCATTAAGCACTTAACAGTAGACAAGGGTGTGTAAACAAACATGATGGAGAAAGACAAACTCTTTTCCCAGCTTGGAGTCATGTTGGAATAATGATAAAATTAACATGAGTGGATGCCTGTGTAAAGAACAACATTTTATTCCACAAAATTGGTGGCCTATCAAAACCTGGATACTGCAAGAGCAAATTTATTTCTAACTGGTACGACTTCCTCAGTATTTATAAGCTGCAGTAACAGCCAAGTGTTGCTGAAGGTGATGAAAAGGAAATGATGAAGGGATTTATTCCAGTACCACACACTTCTATATCCAACTCAGTAGCTGTTTAATAACCATGACTTTACATAATTGGATCTGTATGGGTAACTTATTCTCACCTAGGAATGAATCTTGCAATGGTACACTGACCAACCTGTCCATCGTTCAGCTCACATGAACACCCTTCTTTTAAACTTTTACTAAACACAAGCTCAGCCTGTGGAAAAATCATGAGAGACTAGAAGGACTAACAACCCCAACAATCTCAAATGTTTACACACTGGGATTGCCTGAGTGGCCCACTGGATGGGACACTGACTCTGGAGAATTGGAGTTTGCATCAGCTGTGCCATGTGATTTGCAGTGATTCACTTAATCCCGCAGCACAGCAAGTGTTCTGAGCGGGAACTCCATCCTGGATCACAGCCCTTAACGCAATAGGACTTGAGGGGTAAGATCTCTCTGGGAACTCTAATCTAAATAATCATTTTTTATTAACCAACCCAAAACCCAGAGCAAGCTTTCCTGCTGGATCAGTGCTAAAATCTGTGTGCAAGAATGAATCTTGGCCTTCCCAGTATCTTTCCTTTATCCAGTAAAGCAACTTCCAAGTTAGCCGCTACTCCCTCACTGTTCCTCAGGAGTCAGCAGCTGAAAGGGAAGAGAACCTGTAATTTTACATTCATATTGCAAAATCTTAATTCAAACAGCACCTTAAATATTTGTATGGCCTTTCTAAGTAACAAATATGTTTCTTCTCTTTTCAAACACTCTTTAGAGAAGGACTTGAGTAAATGAGAAATGTGAATTGCTCTTTGTGGCAAGTTTAAGTGCTGAATCCCTAGTTGTCTAGAGCTGGGTGAACTAACTACAAAATACATGTGCTGCAGTTAAAGGATTCCAAGACTATGAATCATTTTTTTTCTATAATTACTGGTCCCAGCTCTTTTATAAGGAAGCACACTTCCAAAAAAAAAAGCACAGGAAGAGCAAGGTAGCAAACTGATTGGCTTAGTCAAGGAGCTTAAAATGATCTTTCTTCACACATCTTCTGTCATACAAGGTCAGAGTATTTGTTTGATTAGTGCTTTTATGTCTGAAATGTTTCCTTAGGTTTGAATTCCTGTTGGAGAGAAGTAAAAATTTCCCCTTTTTTATGTCTGTGTTCTGCTTTCTTAACAGCGGTGCTGGTTCATGATGAGCTGTAACCTTTCCTTTAGCAAGCAGTACAAAATACTTGTATATTTACAGAAATAAATGAGTTCCAGGAGAGGATTTAGCAGCTTTTTCCTTCTCAAACCACAGACTTGTACTACAACAGCTTCTGTTTGCTTTTCTCTGCTTTTCCTGTTTTCTTTTTACCCCTCTTAGACTTGATAAGTGAGTCTTTCCACAGTCTGAGTTGCAGTAATTCATTCTGAAGCTTCTCTTTTATAATTTTTACTTGTATATGGCTTTCCCACTTATGTTATTTTTTTTTTAGTGGCAAGGATTTGATGTGGTGATGTGGGACTACATTCTGCAAGTTTATTTGTACAGGAGTCACAGACATAAGGAGGGGATGTTTGAAATTTTCCACCCGTGGATGGATGGATGATTGGATTGATAAATGAGAAGGTTTTGCTGTCACATCATAATGCAAACTAATGATGGTCAAATAGGATGACAGCCTCTTCATGGAGGTCAATTTTGATGTGAAACCAAATCCTAGTACCCTCCTTTGCAGGGACTTTCATTTTACCTTAAGTGATTTGTGAGTTTGTATTCATGTCTGCGTGATCTGGCTGATGCTGGGAGCAAGTTTTCCTGTATGCAAATAGTTCAGCAAACATTCCTGTTGACTTTAATCAATACACAAATGCTAAAAATCCCTATTTGCTGCTAATTTAGTTCTATCCTCATATCTCTGAAAACCGACCCCAAAAGTCTGAGTAGTTTTTTTGCCTTCATTTGTTATTTTTTATCCAATAACAATAAAAAAAGGACATCTAAAGATGTAATTTAATTCCAGCAGAGAAGAGAAAGAAAAAAACAACCGCAGTGTTTTCCTTAACTTTTCCTCTTGTTCTGTGAAAACAATCCCCTGATTTCATGATCAGACAAAGAGCTCTCCTCCTGCTGCCAAAGCCGCTGTTGATATGTTTCTGACATTTAGTAAAATAATAAAGTTTTCCTAACATGGCACCCTTGATACACTCCTAACAGAATTAACCTAAAAGGAAAGAGCATATTCTAAAAGTACAGCTTTAAAGTCACTTGAGGAGAATGTGATTCCACTGCTGCAAATAGAGAAGAAATGTTGGAATGCTGCTTTCTTCCTTAAATTGAAGATGTGGAGTAGAGCAGGTGGATATGGCAAGAAAAAGGATACATACCTTTCTTTTGGAAATCAAATATCAGTCAGTTTGTGTTTCTCCAGTGCTTTCCTGTCAGTGAAATAATCTGGAAAACTTAAGAGTCCTTGCTTAATTTATTAGTATTTGAATTTTATCCAGCCAGCCCAGTTCCAGGCTCCTGTGCTATTTTGTTATTTGTATTGATTCTGGTCCCAGAAGAAGTATGAACTGTAACAGAATGAAGCAAAAGATAAACTATTTCTATAGGCCATAAAGGTGAGGCCTTCAAACACAACCTAGCCCAATAATTCTGAATGTTAGGGGGAAAAAATCCCTCTGGGCAAGTAATTTACTTTCCTCTTTCATTGAAGCATCATGTATTGCCTCCTTTAAAAGATATGACTAGTGGAATACCCAACCTGAAGAGCTGAACAAGCACAGGATTTACTGGAATCTTTGATTTTAAAAATAAACTTTTTGATCTTTCAACAAGTGTGTGTGTGTGGGGATTATTTGTTTCAGGGGGAGACTTGAAAGAAAATCATCTCAGTGCTTTGTGACTCCTCTGCCATGGCTCAAAATGTAATAGAAATTTTGCTCTGTTGTGGCTCCTGTCTGTTTTCCATTGAAGTTGCTTCCTATTTTCTGAAAAAAAAAAAAAAATTTCCTACATGTATTTTTGAATCAAGCAATTACACTTTCTTTAGCAAGTCTGTACTTTGATGCAGCATGGATGTCAGAGCACTTGTTTCCTCTGAGAATTCAATTTCAGACAACACCAGCTTATGCTCAGGATGAAAACTTTACAGAAAAAGTTATTTTACTGAACTCCTAAGTTAGTTATGTTTTTCACCTACCTAGGAACCATAAGGCTTCTGTATAGATACTGTCTGAAGGGTGTCTTCTGCAGAAAGTTTTCCAGAGCAGGATCCAAGATGATTCTGAACAGATCTCATCAGTAATCCATTCATTAAACACAAAGACCAATTTCTCAATTTAGGTGTCAAAGAGCAGCTATTAAAAAAACCTCTCTCCTTTCCTGGAAGTGATACAGAGCCACTTGTGGCCTGAGAAATTTGTTCTTCCAAACAGATTTATTTTATTATAATGCTCAATCACAAGGCAGGAACCTTGATTTGTAACGGAGACTTGTGTGCACTTTTAAAACCTGAGGGACCAGAAATTGTAAGTGGAAAAAAGGACATCACCTTTTTCTGATGCCTCGAACACATAAGCTCTTTGTTGGATCAGGTACCTCTTGGTTATTTTCCTTCCCCAATCGATGAAAGAGTAAGAATGCAAAATGAATAAACCCACCTCATTCTTTCAAGTTGTAAACTTTCAGTTTGTCAGCCACATTGTAGGGAACATAAAATTCAGGGATATATTTTACAGAAAATAAGATTATCTTTGTTTTAATTACAATACATTGAGTTTGGCCTATTAAATAAGATTGTGCCTGTTAAACTTGAATTTGGAAGAACCAAATGAAAGACACAGATGAGAAGTATTCTTTTCTAAACACAGCAGCCTGTAAGAAAGAAGAATATTTAAAAAAAAAAAGTCTTTGTTTTATTTTCTTGAACTTAGGACATATTCAGCCTCATAATGCTCCTAGAACACTCCAGTGAGAAACATTAAAGACTACAGTGCCAAATATTTTTTAGACATAGCTGGAATTAAAAACACCCAAGTACAGTGTGGAAGGGACCCATGCTGGAGCAGTTCATGAAGAACTGCAGCCCATGGGAAGGACTCACTTTAAAGAAGTTCATTGAGGACAGTTTCCTGTGGGAGGGACCCCATGCTGGAGCAGGAAAAGAGTGTGAGGACTCCTGCCCCTGAGGAGAAAGGAGTGGCAGAGACAGCATGTGATGAACTGACCATAACCCCCATTCCCTGTCCTCCCGGGCCCCTGTGAGAGGAGGAGGAGCGATAGAATTCAGGAATAAAGTTGAGCTTGGGGAGAAGGGAAGGGTGGAGGGAAAGGTTTTTTAAGATGTGAGTTTATTTCTCATTATCCTACTCTAATTTGATTAGTAACAAATTCAATTAATTTCCCCAGGTCAAGTCTGTTTTTCCCATGATGATATTTGGTGAGTGACCTCTCCTTGACCCTGTCTCGATCCACAAGCTTTTCATTGGATTTTCTGTCTCTTGTCTAGTTGAGAAGGCGAATCATGGAGCAGCTTTGGTCAGCACCTGGCATTCAGCCATGGTCAGCCCACCACAGTTATTCAGGTAGTATAAGAATGATCTTGAACTTGAACTTCAAAAATTAAAAAAAAAAAATTCCAAGGATTTCCACCTTGAATTAGTATTCATTATTTGCACTCCATGTACCAGTTAGAGGCTCTGATTAAGATCAAGACCTTTGTTTTCCTCTGGCCATACAGTCTGAGATGCATCCTAAGAATTAACAAAATAACAAGGGTGTGAGAGACAAAAGGTAGCTGAAGGATGCTACCATTTTATGGGAGGGAAAAAGCCAGCATAAAAACTTCTTAAGTGATTTGCCTGAAGTAAAATCAGGTGTGAAAAGTACCCAGATTTAATCAGTCACAGAGCATTAGTGCGAGAATATTACTCGTTCAAATGCTTCCTCATTTCGGCATGTGGGTTTCCTGTCTTGTTTCCATTCCTGAATCAAAAGTATCACAGGCTGTAGGAGAAAGTCTGTTCATATGAGCTGTGGTTGAAGTCCCAGGACTCTTTTGAGTGGTTGATAGAAATAGGGATATATAAGGCACCATTCAACCTGTTGGAAAGGAAGGAATGATGATACAAACCCATTAAAAATTACAGATGGGTAATGCTATAGTCTGAAATGTCTTCAATTTTTACAGGAAAAGATTGGTATCAACAATGTTGCTTTGAATCCTAGAAACTGTTCTTCCTTGAAATAGAGGGAGAAATCTTCTGTAGGATTTGGGCTCCTAATAAAACACTCCAATATAATTTTAAGTAATTAGGTACTATCCTGAAAAACTACAAAAGATTTCTGAGAGTTCATTCATTAAAATAATAGAAAAAGGTTAGACATTCATTTATTATAACAGTAATATTTTAGAAATATAAAGGCCTACCTATAATTCTGTGTCAGAACAAAAGAAACATGTAACAGGAAAAAACAAACCTTTAAACTTAGACTTAACTCTAACAAATATAGTTATTCAGTCAAAGTTATATCTCATTTTACTCCACTGATTTCAGGTGGATTTACTGCATTGAAAATTAATTTGGTCTCACAGTTGATTTTTCATAGCCTAATATGATGGTATGTATTTATGAGGTATAAAGAGAAATCCTAGACAAACCATTGGAAGCACATTAAAAATCAAACCTTTGTTTTCACATAACAGTCAACATTCAAACACGAGCGTCACTAAAATGCCTTCAAGCTGGATGGCTGATTCTCAGCCTGGATGTGAACAGCCAGCCAGGCATTTCCACAGAACATTTTCAAACGTCAGCTGCTTTCATTTATCAGAAATTAGAATGACACTTAACATTTTTTGCAGAGTTAACCAAATATTATGGAAATTACAGATGCCAGCCACCATGACAGAGTTCAGCTCCAGGTTTCTGCTGAATCAGTGAACTGAAAACCGATTCTTCTATAAAGTCCTTTTTGTTAAGTTTATTAATCCATACACCTGGGGTTTGAGAAACATAATGAATTATATTGATTCCTTTTCTGAATTCTGAAAACACATGGATAACATTTGCTGTGCAGCTGCAGGAGTGTGGAATATACTTCTTTGTGTAATACAATGTGAGATTTTTACTTCAGGGGCTCTATGTTGAGAAAAAAAACAAAAGAGGAGCGTAATCCATGAACTCCCTCAGTCTGAGATCTCTGGCACAGAGAAAAGGTGGAGATAGTGGTCTTTTACTTTACCATTTTTTCTTTGGTGTTAAGGAGCTGTTTAAGGTGATGGACTTGAAGCTTCAGTGGGAATGTGCATTGTAGGAGGTAAGGACACCAACCACCAAAGTACATTTTTTCTGCAGGTGAAAATTGACAGTTTTTATAAAAAAAAATGTTCTTTGTCACATTATATAATCTGAGCAGTATGAGGCTAAATGTAGTGGCTTGAAGTATTTTTTTCTCTCACCATTACAGAAAAAGGAAGTGGTTGCTTTTACAACATGAAGTAGCTATTAGACTAAATTAATAGAACTAATATGTCTGGATTTGTAGAAAGCTATCTGACAAAGTTTCCCTTGATAGACTATTGTTAAAGTTCTCTAAATATGGGTGAAGTAATACATTATTAAGATGGATAAGGAACGGTTAGAAACCAGAGACATGAATTAAAGGTATCTTTTATTCATAGGGGTTGGATAAAGAATGAAACCCCACTGGGCTCTAATTGTGTCAACACTGTTTAATACTTGCTTTAACATTTTCAAAAGAGCTGTACCATGGTCTTCCTTTATATCTGTGGGTGTTACCCGAAGAAGCATAGCTCAGTGAACTGCAGCACTAGTGGTTTTGAGCCAATAAACAGGTTCCAGAGCAGTGGGTCAGACCACACAGGATTATTTGTATCAGAGAAGTGTGTCTGCATGGATAGAATTTAAATATTAGCCAGCCAGAGCGTCACCAAACACTGGCACACATGGAAACACAGAGACAATGGTTAAAGTATGGGTAGCAAAATGTCCCAAAATGCACTAAAGCAGTGGAAGTGTTCAAAAATATGTAGATGTGGTGCTTAGAGGCACGGCTTAGTGGTGGACTTGGCAGCATTGGGTTGATGGTTGGACTCAAAGAGCTTAGAGGTCTTATCCAACCTCCAGGATTCTGTGATTCTAAAGCAACACTGGAGGGGTTTTACAAGTGCAACCAGGGCCAGCATTTTCACATTTGGGCAGCACTGGCAGCCTTGTGGGAAGGAGTTTTTTGGAGCTGCTGTGCTGATGACAGGCTGACAAACTGAAAACATCCTGTCATGGCAGCACTGAGTATGGCATGTGCTGTCCTCGGTTGGCTCTAGCAGGCAATGGTGTCCTCACCATGCACAAGTGCTCAGAGCAAGCTGTGGTTCCTAAAAATGAAGATGAAAATTTAGATAGAGATGACCACAAGTGCTCAGCCTCCCACACAAACCCTCCTAGAGAGTCAGCTGCAGTCTAAGCCACTGTCATACCTGGTCTGTCACAAACCTGATAGAAATCCTAGTGAGGTCTGGAGACTATCACTTCTGAATTTGGTGGAGATGGATCATGTTTCTCGTGACTGCCGTAGCAGTTCCAGGCAGCTATCTGTGTTTCCATGTTGAGCTACATAGGTAAGACAGATTTGAAAGGAGTGATGGAGTGATTTTCCCAGAAAGAAGTGATTTTCACAGAAGGAAGACTCTGCACCAGCTTCCTCATGAGTGCAGTGATTGCATGATAGCTCTCAAGAAAGCTTTCTAGACATTTAATTTTTCTATCATTTCCTTAAGAAAAAACCCCCTCTTTTTATGTAATGAGATCAGCTATAGCAGCTTTTCACACAATTTACATTGCTGATATTTATTCACATGGTACGCAGTGACGGTGCTTGAAAATCAAACCAGCAGTTGTGTTTGATCCACAGCAGTGTCTGAAAACAGTGTGTGCCATCTAAACTGGTATATACAACCCCCAGGGGTGAGGTGGTGTCTGAACTTTAAGGACACAATTACTTTTGCAGAGATTGTGACATGAATATTTTATGCGTGACTCGGGATTATTTTTTTTGCACTCAAAAGAAAGTGAAATGTAATTTGAATGCATGCTGTCAGATGAGTGACACCTATGGGGAAATTATAGCACAAGAATCAAAGTTTGAGACAGAGAAACCCGGTATTTGACCAGAGAGGAAGAGATAACACGGTCATTAATATAATAGACAGGAGTTTTGGTACTTAGTACCAGCAGTCCTTTTGCACCTAAATGGGAGAGAGACAGCCACAGAGAGAAGAATTACTGTCACTCTGTCTCTTCAATTTTTCAAATGTTTCTGACATTAAAAGTGTCAGGTCCCTTCTGGTTCAAGCATAACATGGATGTACAGAACAAAGCACCGGAAGAAGAGAATTAAGCTACCAAGAATTTGATTGCATTTTGCTTTTCGATGTTTATCTTTAAAAAAGTCTTATTTGCAAAAACTGTGAAAAAAGCAATGTGATAGCCAGGGACAGGATTACCTGGGGAAGTAGTTTGAATGGGCTAGATCCAGTAGAGACACCAATGTAACCATAGTGGCCCAAAGCATGATTTTTCTCTGCTGTGTGTTCATGACCAAACTTTTTGGATGACTATATTAATGAAAAATGTAAATGTGCTCTATACTGCTATTTTTTTTTCCATTCCTCTGATGTCAGTGATATCACTGTAACCGAAAGGAAGTTAATCAACCTGATAACAGATGAAAATAAGCATTACAGTTGAGTTTCCTTCCCTTAGCCACAATATATATATGTGGACTTTCCTCTGACTCATGGGTCACTGTAGCTCACGTCATTTAAGAGAAAAACAATGACAGAGCTACGCACAGACTGTCCCAATTAGCTGTGTACTCTGTGAGTACAGCTCCTCTGGAAATATTGGGAATATGTGTTCCTTATTGCACATAATATTCTGACTGACTACTGAAATCCTGGGAGTTGGACTTGACCGCACCAGATGGGAAGGACTGAACTGTGGTCTCCCTGGACAAAAGCTTTAAAAATGGAGCTGATATTTAGATTGATGGGGTGGGGGACAAAACCATCTTCTTTTGGCTGTGTTTTAAAGCCCATGTTTAAGGCAGTATGAGCTGGTTCATTTGGTGCTGCTTGCAAGATTAGTACAGGTAAAAAAAAGCGTGATGCTTTGTGGACTCAGCTGGAATTAGTGTGTGGGAAAATACTGAGTTAGTAACGCTAAGAAGGGAGAAATTTCTGCACGTGCCTTGGATGTCTCCTTGGAGCTCCACTGTTAAAAATCAAACTCATCAAGGACTTGAAGCACTTCCAGAGTTAGACAGGAGTTGAACAATTTCTGTGGAAGGCGGCTTTGGTCATCTAAATTTACATCCCAGCTAAGGAACAACCACAACACGTAAGGTCCAGCTCCTATGAGGTATTCAGGTGCTTAATGCCCACTGGTTGCTACAGGAGTCAGATGTCAAGCTACATTTGTAGGTGTCAGCTCCAAAGTTCATTGTGTTTGGCTCATTGAGTATTGCCACTGTACGTGAAACAGCATTCTAGGCTAGATTGTATACCTGTGTTTAGAGCCCACATGCTGTGCAAAGTCCTGCCACCAGAAGTGTTTAACCCACACACTGTTCTTTTAAAGGAAAATTAATGTTTTCTTTACATAGCAGCAGGGATTTCACAGTTGAAGGCTCAATAATGTATCCTTTAAAAACAGTACTTTGTGCTTTATCTCCAAAACCTTTTGCTAACACTGGGCTCAGCCAGGCGTTCCTCCAGGTATTGAACTCTGCCTATAGAGCAAGTTACAGATATAGGAGCTGGCTGGATCAGTCCCACCCTTATACTCCTCCTGTGAAGTAAATTATTATCCTCTTGTTACAGACAGGGAGACAAATATAGACTGGGTTTGATTTGTAAGATTACAGCACTGGGGAACTGCTCACAAAATCAAGGCCATATTTCAAAACAGATTCTATTCGTTCACTGAGATCACAATTTTGCCAATGCAGTACACTGTGAAAAAGGAATTAAGTAATAGTCTGGCAATGATTTGTACTTTACTGGGATTAATACAAATTAGTTCTGTCTTTATACTGAGGTGCAAAAATTATTAAACTCATTAAGAATGTAACATTATCAAGATCCCAATGGATAACACAGATTTTCAAGTGCAAACCTTTACAATAAATTTGTTTCAATGAAAGAAGGTATGTCTTTTCCCCTTAGCTATGTTTTGCTCATTATTTTTTAAAAGTATGACATTTAAGAGATTAATGCATCTTCATGACAAAAATATACTTAGAAGTTGTCTCCCAGCAATATTGTTTCTGCAAAGTTAGAACTCTTTGACCTTTCTGGATGGTATAAAATTTCTGTTAAGTTGATTGCTATGACTTTGCTGAAAGAACAATTCTTAATTCTCAAGCTTTTTGAAAAATTTTATGTTTTGAACTCTTCATAGTCTGAACCTGCTTATTTCTAGAATTGAAAAATAAAGCATACTCACAGCACATTTCTACTCTTCTTATTTATATGAATCACAGCTGTTCTACACACAATCATCTTGATTTTCCTGGAACTAAGACTCACAAAGGTGGTCTTGTGACTCCATATATATTTTTCCTCACTGTGGAGAGGAATCTAAATAAATACATACCACCTTCAAAATGAGTAGCATCTGAAAAATTACTCTGCTCAAAGTTAAAGGTATGGATCATCGTATGTTAGCTGACTCCTGGTGAAAAATTACATGATCATTTTTAATAAACAAGCCTGTGAAGTTACATTTATTATCTTAAATAGTTACTTTAATATCCAAAAAACACAGACCTGACTCTCACCAGAAGGGCGTCTCTGAAAGCAGTTCATGGGGCTGTCTGGGCAATTCTTTAAGCTGTCTTTCATCAACCACATTAGGACAGGGGCTCAGACTCTTCAGGGGCTCTCCAGATTGAAGTTGTGCCCAGACTCTAGGCTAGAATGCAAATATATCCTGTTGGTAATTCCACATCCAACCTATAACCTTTCCGTGTGTCTTCCCTGTGGTGTCTGCACACAAGACTGGGATTTGAGAAAAGCCACGTTTCTTTGAGAGCTGTCAATGAGCAGGAGTGTGCTGTGGCTGTACTAAGGGTTTCCGAACATAAATGACCTTATGGGTTTAAAAACTGTATCTTACTCTGAACTTTTGTAGCTTCAATATACAGCTGCTGGGTCTTTTTGTGAGATTGCTGACCAGTATATAATCTCATCCTGTGTCCTGCTGCCAGTGCTGACCAACAGGAGGTGCCTGAGGAGGCAGGCCTCTAGAGACACACCCTGCTTTACACTCCTGACAGGAATTTGCAGCTTAGGGACTTCTCCAGAGAGATTTAGGTAAAACTTTGTGTTTAACAGCCCAACTGGAATTCCTGTCTGTGGTTTTATACAGCATCCCCCTGAGATCACGTAAATGGTTAGCATTCATATCATCCTATAGCGAGTGTTTCCACTCATTTAACTACATATTCAATAAAGATTCACCTTTTTTTTTTCAGTGTGAACTTGCTTCCTGGGAGTTTCATTTAATAAACTGTAGTTAATCCATTGAGAACGAAAAGAAACAAAAGGGTTTTTTGGGATATTTATGGGTTTTTGTGCCTCTGTCACATATTTGATCTTTGCCAGGCTGAAGAGTCCTGGTCTGCACATCAATTTTTTTATATGGAAGATACTCCACACCTGTGGTCTTTGTTGTTCTTCTAGGAAGTTTTGTGAGTTCTGTCTGTTTGACATGAGGCAAATAAAACTACATATGCAGTATCTGGCTGCAAAATGCATTTAAACAGTTATTCAGTACCTTCTGCAATTCCTGGAAGCTGCTCCATCCTGAATAATTTATTATTTGTAGATAGTGATACCTCACCACTCATTGATAGCGATTCCTAAATTGCTTATAAAGGTGATGAACAATTTTCTGACCACTTACTGACCATTTACTTTTATCTTCTTTTTCTTGTCTTTTACCCAATTATTTACCCATGCAAGAGTCTTTCTTCTTATACTGTCTGAATTTTCTTAAGGACACTTGGTGAAGGTCAAAATCCTTCTGAAAAAGCAATAGTCAAGCCCATATCAATATCCTTCTTGATTTCTAGAAGCTTTACATTTGTGAGACAGGACTGCTCATCACAAAAGCCACATGGCTCTGTCTCAGTACCAGAGACAACAGTCCAAATCTGAATTAGATAAAAATTAAACTTCTAATATAAAGCCAAACAATCCCAGACATTTGATGTGGAGAAAGAAGACAAAACCAGGACAGAGCAAGTAGTACTGTAGGGGAAGAATGCTTCAGCAGAGATGGTGGAAATTATGGAGAACTAAGAAATATTTCAGAAGGAAACAGAAGTAGCAGACAGGAAAATCTAACTTGAAGTAAATAAACACATATTAGCCTAAAATAATCCCATATATCAGTTACTGAACACAAGCACTATGCTCAGTAAGCAGAACGTCTCAGTGGGAGCAAATCTAAATAACAGTATCAATTTCTGCCCAGTCTCCATCAGAAGTTAATGCAGATAACATATTTTCAAATGAGTGGAGGAAAATCAAACATATGACAGCTTTATACTCTTCAATGCTATTGTTGCATCTGACACACTTTTCTGAGCGTCATTGATTTTAAGATAGTGGCACTTAGCTAAAATGGTAGCACGAAAAATAAGGCTTAGAAGTCCTTTTACTGTAGTATTTAGCTGTGTGGATGGGGAGAAAGAAAAAGAAGTTTAGAGGTATCGGGAAATATATTTGACAAGTAAAAATAAGCTATGGCATTCGTTGCTGCAGGAGGCAAAATGTCTGTGATGGCCTTGAATTATTAAATGATGCATCCCAAAACATGGTGAAGGAAATCATATGGCCAAGGTAATAAAGATATTTAACATCAATCTGTAATATTATAGAACTGATTAGCTGCAATAGGAATTGTTTTTTGAGGAACTGTTCCCTGGATGGAGCAGAACATGGTGACGTCCATGGTTTTCCCTTTGAAGACTGAAAAGTAATAAATACGAAATGTTTAAAAAGTTTTTATTTTTCAAATCCTAACTTAAACCCCCTAAATTATAGAAGAAGCTAGGCTATGCAATGTTTGTTCAACCAACTAGTTGTCTGCAATATTTATGAGTTTCATGGGAATAACAGTAAATGTCAGAAATAAATGTATGACCTCATGGCCAAGTCACAGTGACTTAATTTTTCATGTCTCCTTTTTAGTGATATAAGGCTTAAAATGTTTTAGAATGCATTTGGAGGGTTCTTTGTTAAAAACCTTATGGGTATCCCAAAGCTCGTATTTTCAAAAGATTTTTGGAATAATGTAATATGCTAAAATGCTTGGGAATGTCTATGCATGATTGTAAGGATCAGTCTGGCTTATTCATCTTCCAGACACTCTTTGAATGTGCACAATGAAACAAAATACAGAATTCTGATTTCATTGTACCTGCTCTCTGACTTCAGAGGAAGACCTTCCCAAGGATGATCACAGGATTAGCTGAGCGACACAAGAAAGAGCTAAAACAGGTTTTCTTCCTGTTAAACACTTTTCCTATGACTCAGAAGCAAGACAAAGGATGAACATAATACAGGAACTTATGAACACATTCTGTGTGATGTAAAATTGGACTGCTTTTAGAGGAAATTTGCTTAGGAAGAGCTGAGATCCTTTTAGAAATTATTTACTAGAAAAAAACCCAGTCAATTTACTAGGAAAAAAATCAACCTGTCAATATGTGTGTAAGTCCTGATTTCACGATTTTTCAGCTTTACATAAGAATGAGTTACCAGCACCTCCTTGAAGACTATCATACTCTGATTTTTGTTCTTTGATGTATGAGAGTTTGAAAGATGTACAAAGAGAACAAATCATTTCACTGTAACAATGGTGAAAATAGGAGATATTTTTTAAGGGGAAGATTATATAAGTAAGTAGCCAAACCACCTACTATTTTCATATTAAAACAAATGTAAGTTTTCCTTTCTGTGATTGCTTTGTGAAGAAAAAAACTTCAGGTTTTTGATACCTGAGGGAGTTTGGATATTTCCCTACCCAGATCTGCACTATCTGTGCTGTTATGATCCAGTCACTTGTCCTATATCTTGAGAACACTTCAAAATTTTTTCACTGTATGTTAAAAACATTACCTGTGTGGATGATTAATAGGAGAGGCAGTCATGGAAGGCTTTTCGTGTCCTTAAAACATTGTCAGAATATGCTCACCTATCCAAATTGCTTTGCAAATCAGGCTGATCAGAAGCTGCCATAGCTCAGCTGACAGGTGTTAAACTGCATCAACTTGATGGCTTGGGAACACCAACTGCATTCCTGCTCTCTGCACCTAGAAAATACATTCAAGTGGTAACTCTTGGTTATATAACTTTATAAAGCACTCATCTTGATGAACATCAAGGTCTTCAAACGTCTTCACCCCACAGACAATGGAGTAGGGAGCCCTCACCAACACCTCTCGGTTCCCAAATGGTGCCTTGGGGAACCCACCTGTACTTGGACTCAGTGTCTCAGGCATATGAGAGGATGTTGCCATTCCTGCTACCCTTCCTTCCCCTCTGCAGACTGCTTACCCATTCAACCTCAATTCCCAGCAGAGAAGGATGCATTCCAGATATTAGTAATATTATTTAAATGTAAAACCTGTATTTCTGGTGAACACTCTACAACAGATTGACAACATGATAGCCTTAACAGTTCTGTCTTGTAGAAATCATTCTCCTCTCTCAGAATGTTTTACAGTATTTCTTGTAATAATGTCATCTTAAACCGTCAGCTTTTAAAAAAAGGTTCTTGGGGAAAAATCCTCCAGCAAAAATAGAAAATTCTAAAATGTTTTATGACAACAGTTTAAAATGAAACTGTTTCAGCATTAAAAATCCATTAAAAGTTAAACGAAACCTCCCAGAACAAAGACAAATATCTAGGGATTCAATTACTGAAACTGCTTTCAATCGACTTTTATAAGTGGAAGATTCTTTTTTCAAGCTTACAAGAAAAAAGAATTCTTGAAATAAAATAAAGAAGCTAACGTCAAAGTTTCTGTACATCACAAAGCAATAAAGCAATTTAATACGATAGTAACATATGAAACAGAAGTTAACTATGCTTTTCAAAGCGTTCTTTAAACAGAAATGGAAAAAAATAGTCTGATTATCCGTTCTTAGGTTTCTGATTTGAAATTGCAGTGTTCCATAGTTTCAGATTAATAAATTGAGTAGGAAAGTTGGTTGCCATGCCCTATGCTTGTGCTTCTGGACCTAAGCCCATTCAGAATTAGAGAATATTTGCTAAAATTTGCCAGATCTGAAAATAGTTTTGAATTTAGACTTATCTGACTTACAAGAAAAGTGTCTAGATCCTTCTTTCCTTCCTAAATAAAATGAAATGGATAGAAACATTCAGTGTTCTCTTATATTGATCCAGAATAGATTAAAATAGAGCAGTGTGAGAATCTGTTTTAGCTCTCTGTTACAAGAGGTCTGGAGTTCAAAGGCTTTGCACTGCTATACATTTACTAAGAAAATAATATCCATCATTCTGTACTAGCTGATGATTTCTTTAGCTAGAGAAAGAAAAATAAAAAAAGAAAAGAAAAAAAGAAAATCACTTTTATTTCAGATTCTCTTAGGAAAGTTTTTCAACTGTTATTTCTTGTCCTTCTAATAAAACTGGAAAAAAAAATATACAACTCCTCATCACTCATAAATCTAGCATACATATCATGGTAAGAATTGTTCTTTTCCTGCTTTATATAACCTAGGTACATTCCTCTCATTTGTTTAGAGGTGGACATTTTCAGCCCAGGAAGATGACTGTAAGTAGCATGTCTGGCCTGCTGCAAATTACAGGCTTGATAATGTAAACTGGTCACTTCATCTCAGCTGTCTAGGCTTTGAACAAAAGCACACACTGATTTAAATTTCCTAAGTGGTGAAAATTCCTTTACTTAACCTGGTAAAACCTTCCTGTGATGAAGTGATGCCTTTACTATCAGTGTTATGTCCTTGAAAGGTGTTCAGGGCCAGCACTTGGCATGAAATGCAGCTGTGGTCTCCATGACATATGTTAGACAAGCTAATAATAACATTTTTATTCAGCTCTAAAGAATCAGTTTGCAAAATGTCTAATTTACATAGTTGACTACATTGGGTTGGGTTTTTTTTTTTACTCTATGTATGTACAAGCAAGGCAAATGTAGAAAACCAGAAGATTATTAGAGGAGTTTGAAATGGAAGATAAGTACTGACAGGAGAAGAGGATTATGAATTCCTGGCAAAGATCTACCTTCCTGTCTGTAAAATAGACATCTCTGGTGTCACACAGCAGAGAAGGAGGGGAGATAAAAAAAACCCCAGCTGCAAAGAAGGCACAGTTTTGAGAAAGGCAGACAAAAGAGTAATTGCCATGTTAAATAGGAAATTTGGGCATGCCTGCTGAAAGCAATTTGAGTTCACATGGGTGAGAGTGAAGGAAAGCTCTGAGTTCATATATAACTGACACAAATTAGTAATAAGCTATTTATTCTTGCTGCTCCTGTCACCTTTGAATAATAACAACCTTTCACAGGAAAGTAATGATTAATGTCATCACGACCAGTTTTAACCCACTGACCGAGAAATCAGCAAATGAATCCACTCTTGTGACCAAAGTCAAGAATGGCCAGTGGTACAAAATTAACCCAGTCTTAATGATATTTGAGAAATGTAATTTCATGCTCCACCTCAGCTGGTTTGCCTTGCCTTGTTATACTTGTTTAGAATCACTAATACTACTTTTGAAGAAGGAAGAAGCCCTTCAGTGAATTGAAGACAAAGTTGAGTTTCATCCTCAATTCCTAAATGTGGTAATCCTAAATGAAATGTCTGAATTATGTGGACATCACAGTTAAATGACAGGATAATTGGGTTTCTTATAGTGTCTAGTGTTGGTCCCTGAAAGGGTTGGAGAGATGTTTTAAGCACATGAAAGGCAAGATTGTTATGAGGAGCAGCCAACAGGGGTTTAGTTTAACCAGGGCAAATTAGGCAGATAATGCCTGACCAAAATTTGCTTCCTGTGCTGAGGTGGTTGAGGCTGTAGGAAAGAGGAGGGCAGTGGCTGTTCTGTGCTGAAGCAGGGCCTTTGACACAATCTCCCACAAGCTTTTCACACAGGAACCTCTGGAGTTTAATAAAAGTCACTGTGGAGTCTTGCATCTGGGATGAAATAATCCTGAGTACCAGCACAGACTGGAGTTCATCCGGCTAAGGAAAGGATCCACCTTTGCAGAAATTGATCTGGAGGTCCTAGTGGGCAACAAGTCATGGGTCAACAGTATGGCCTTGCAGCAAAGGCATCCATGAGTGTATTAGTATGAAATGTAGATATCTTTTTGTTTCCCTGAGTAAATTGCAAATGCAATTACCAGTGTAGGTTGTTTTGAGGACAGCTAACTGCTTTAGTCATTAGCCAGGTTCAGGAAAGCCATCCACCCCCTATATCTGGCATTTATGAGACTCCAGGTGGAATCCTGTGTCTGATTTTGGCTTTCCCTGTACAAGAAGGATATTGCTGACATGCTGAAGGGAGTCCAGGAGGCCAGCAGGATAGTCAGGAGCCTGAAACACGATGAATGAGGAAAAGCTGAGTGAGCTGGACTTGCTCAGCCTTAAGAAAATGTTTCAGTGAGACCTTACTGGTTGTCTACAACTCCTGTTACCCTGGGAGGCTGTGGAATCCCCATCACAGGAGATGTTCAAGACTTCTCTAGGCACGACCCTGAGTAACCTAATCTAATTAGACCTTCTTCGAGCAGGAGTTTGAACTAGGTGACTTTCTGAGGTCCCTTCCAGCCTAAATTTTTCCATGATTTGAAATCCTCGGGGCGTCTTTGAGGAAAATGAACAGGTCTTAACTAAGTGTTTATTCAAAATCTCTCACAGACCTTGTGCAAGGTATAAAAGAAAAGAACTGAAGTAAAATACTTTGACAAACTAGATCACAGCACATATGAGTAAGGGCAGGATATATTAAAGTTGTAATTTTGACATTGTAGATGTCCTTTTAATATGAGTGCATGTGTGTGAACTGAAGCAACTGAAGAGCAGCTGATTTCTTAAAGTTGTTTTTAGCTTCATATTAAGTCTCTTATATTTACTTTTTAAGTGAGTATAGGAAATTCTTGTTACTTTTAGATTAGTTTCATTTACGTGGTCTGCTTATTCACCTTTACACCTACATAAAGAAGAAAATTAAGGAACTACTTAGTCTGAAATGCACATCATTTACTTGTAATTATCCACCAAGCATTGTGAATTAATGCACCTTTATCGTGTTCTTTTATGTATTAATTGGTTACTAAACAATTTCAAGCCAGTTAAATTGCTTGACCCTCTTAAATTTTCCCAGTCCACTTCTTTTCCTTCTTCTGTGCTTCAGAACTTCCTACCTTCTGTTGAACTGGCAATTAATCATCACAACTCCGTTGGCAAGCAACTGCTTGCTCTTTATAGAACACACCGTATGTCTCTTGCTCACAGTTCTGTATAGTTTTTGGATATGTTAAAAATAAAACTGGTTGCAAATAGCTGAGATTTTTAGCTAGAAGCTGCTTTTGGAGTTCTCTGTGTGATAGAAGGAGAGTATTTTGTGTGTCAAAAAAGATTATGCTGTTACGGGGATAAGCATGAACAATACCTTTATAATTTCTTTATCAGTAAGAATAGACCCCACACAGTCACAGAGTTTTGACTCAGATTTCCCTCAGATATTTCAGCAATGTCTCCCATCTGAAACAGGACTGACTAACAGCCTGGAGTCTGAGCAGAAGTGCTGCTCAAAATGGAGTTCAGCATGTGTTTTAATTGTATGTTCAAACCCAAGAAAGGCTTCAGCCTGTGCTTAAATCCATGAACAATCAGGAAAGCATTTATATATACTTTAAACGGAAGACTGAAAGGCTTTCTGAACTGCAAAGAAAATAGAACAGATTGTGGTTGTCCAGCTTAATGCAACCTTGTGCCCAAAGTGTGATTTGTTGGGATTTTTTTTGGAGGTTGAGGAGATGTGTTTGACCTAATGCAGCTCATGTGGTAGTTTGAGAGCTGGGGCATTACTGGTTTAAGCAATGGCATCATGATCCCTGCTTTGAATCATTTTAATAAATCCAAGACTTCTCTTGGTTCAGGCATTGTGTGTGTCACGGCTCAACGGTGGGCAGAGTAGGCTGTTTTGAGGGCAAGTGACCATTTATCTTCAATCATTTCTGCTTGTTCTTCCTTTGGCAACACAGGGCTATTTTGAAAGGAGTATTAATAATCATCTGAAATAGATATTAGTATTTTTAGTCCAACTGTCAGATAGAAAAGCTTTTTTAGGTATGGAGGATAATTCAAAGTTTCTAGCTTTTTTTTTTCTTAATCAAAATCTATTGTTATAGCGGAAAAATTTGCTCTGTTTTGAACTGTGGGAAGGAATACACAGAAGGATAAAATCCAGACTCATGTGGCATAAATAGCAAACCATCCAGAAGAGTCCATGAGGAATTATTTTTGCCAACATGATACTGATGGGTTTTTTTGTCTAAAACAAAACAACTCAGCCCCCAGACAAACCCCAAAGTATTCTTACGTGCTAAATTTCATCACACTAGCACACTGAAACACACAGAACCTCTGCAAGTCAGACTTGCCTGAGGCCCTTTTCTGAATCGCAGTTTTAGCACTATTCTGACGTGCAGTACTGCACCTCGTGGTGTTTTGGGTGGTTTAATACTGTGCAGCAGCTGATTATTTTTGGCTCCGAGCAGTGCTGAGTCATAACAGGAATTATAAGAAGTACAGGCACACACGATCTTCATGAGCATCACCCTTACTCAGGATCAGAGTCAGGCACATCAAAAAGCAAGAATCAGCAGGGCCAAGGGCTTTCCCAGCTTTCTTCTTCCCCATCTGGGGAAATCAGCAGAAGTGGTCGTGGAACAATTTCTCCATCCTCAATGATACAGCTGGCTTTTTGGGCTTTACTTGGAGGTAGATATATATCAAAAAGAAAAAAAATCAGATGTTGCATTCTGCAGGAGTCTGAGGAAATAGCGATTTTCTGTTACAATCCTGAACCCATTGGTGGCAGGAGTAAAACACAGTTTTCTTCTTAGGCTTTACTTTCATTACGTCAGATATACATATTTTGTGTAGAGGATCTGACTGACTTCCAGCTTCATGTTCTTCTCCCCTTTTGGAAACCTTCTGTTTAGAAATCTCCCATGCTTAATCTTTGTAAACTGTACTTAACCCAGTCTGAACATTCTGAGTGGTCTGAAAGAAGAGGACAAGGAACTGGTTTTGCAATACCATTATTGTATTCTGTTTTCTCTCTTTGCTATCTTGAATGTGAAGAAATTACACCCTCTTTTAAGTTAAAAATAGTCAAAATATGCCACTGTGCTCCCATGTGAGTCACGAGATAGATGTTTCAGTAGCATGTTTGGTTCAGGGTTATATGAGCCAGTCCTTTGTCTCCTGAGGGTGCTGAGATGCTCTCAGCATGAAAAATCCCCACACTACTTTCAGATGACATAGTCTCCATCGGTGATTTTCCTGTGTAGCCTACTGGTATGGTTGTTTGAAAAGATGCAGGAATGTTAGTGGATGTACCACAGAGGAAAAAATACTGAATTTCTCAGTTTTCTTGCTAAAAACAAGCTTACATTCCTGTCTTATATTTATTATCATCAAGTAATGAAATAGTAGCATGTTTCCTACCTCTCTTGACTTATATATAATATTCTTTATGAATTTGTGAGTACTTTGAATAAAAAAAACCTGGAACAGGAGTATTGCCTCAGCCAGGAGGGTTTTACATTTGCATGTTTCTTCTTAATGTGAAGGGAAAGAAGATAGACCAGAGAGAACATTTTATACCCATTCATCATCTGCTTGTCTAGTCTGGCTTTTTGATTTTTTGTTGACATTTTCCTTTAGTTAGAGATAATTTCCAGGCAATTTCAAGGCCTTTTTTGAATTTGTAAATATTTTGATGATTTAAAGGCTCAAAGCCCTGGAGGATAAAGGAGGCAAAGAAATTTGTTTAAAATTAAAGTATCACCTCCTTTAATTAAAGGATCACCTCCTAAGGACCACTTAGACTATGAAGAAACTGGAGAATCTCTAATATGAAGAAAGACTGAGAGGTGAGACTGTTTAGCCTGGAGAGGAAAAGGCTCTAGGAGGAACTTATGGATGTGTGTAAACACCTGTCAGGGGAGTGTAAAGAAGGCTGAGTGAAGCTTTTTGCATTGGTGCCCAGTGACAGCACAAGAGGCACAAAATGAAACACAGGTTTCTGAACCATCAGGACCCTTTGACCATCAGAAAGCACATTTTTACAGGGTGTCCAGAGAGGCTGTAGAGTCCCCCTCCGTGGACATACTTAGAAAACATCTGGACATCATCCTGGGTAAGGAGCTGTGGGTGGCTTCTGCTTGAGCAGGAGGCTTGGACCAGGTGGCCTCCACACGTCACTTCCAACCTCAACTATTCTTTGGGATTCTGTGCTTTGATTTTACTCATGAAGCCTCTGAACTTGGCCCTGATGCCTGCTGGAAAGGATTCTCAATACATGATCTGAGGCTCCTCCACTAGGATTCACCCCAAAACACAATCTACCTATTCCAGGATATCACGTTGTGCTCTCTCAGCAACTGCTCCTCAGTAAACGGATGAAGACTGATCCAAAGTGAGGATCAGTGTAACATCAGTTACAGTGCAGCTGTACAAACACACAACCACCTGAAGTTTTGTTCTGCAGAACTAATGTTAAAATCAGGGCTCGTTCCAGTTGGAAATCCCTACATGAAAGAACTTGATTACCAGCATGAGGTAATGAGGTAATAAGGTAATAAGTTAAATAAGCCAGACAGTTAGACACGAAATGCGCATTGTGAAGCTTTCAGCTGTCTGCTCTTGCTTCATGAGTCAAAGTATCAGAAATTCCTATATCCAATCAACAACATTTGATATAATAGTTATTTAGAGTTTATAGAGGGAAAATGGGGGTTTATATGGAATATGCACTGTAAGTGGATTCAAGGCAAAAAAAGTTAAAAATATGTATGCAGAGGATGTATAGATATGTTACTGGTGCATAAACAGAAAAAACATAGAGGGTTTTCCCTCCTTTCTGAAGGAAGAAAACAAGTACAATGAAAAGAAGGATGTATCACACCAACTTATGACCAAGACAGTGCAGAATAAAGCATCAGAAAAAAACAGCTTAGAGATACAGGTTTAGCAATCATGTTAAATATGTAAGTATTTGTATGTGTCCCCTACATTTTTTGCGTAATTATTTATAGTGTAATCGTGTGTTCAAAATTCTATTCATCTTGCCCTTGCATTTCACATTTTAAAAATTCATAAGCAAGAAGCTCTTATTTTTATCTCCCATAGTGGGAGATGAAATCCAGAGACTTAGAAAAGTCAGGAATCTCAGTAGGAAAGAAGAAAAAGATAATTTGTCTGTAATCTTTAAAGCTAGAATTATTCGCTAAAGCTTTTTTCAAAGACAAGCATCTAGAACATTTCTGTTCCATTGGAAAAAATAAAATTGGTAGAAGAATGGAAGTTTTTTAAGAAAATAAAAAAGAGGGTGTTAATGATGCCCAGCAAAAAACCTGTAATTTTTATGTTGGATGTTGTGGTGTTTGGTAGGATGTTTTAGTCCTGCTTTTTGTATTGCTTAAGTCTGAAAAAGCAGTATCTTGAGATACAGGCTGAAAATATACCAGCTATTATAAAATCTCTTACCTCCTTCTGTGTGGGATTGGGGATATGGGTCTGATTTGCATTTCTTGAAGTTTGGGTTTCTTGGTCTCAGGAAAACATCTCAACAGGTCTTTCATGCTGAGTGCAGAAGGATCCTGACTAAAGAATAAAGAATAAATCAGCTGGTTTATTGGACAGGGGTTCACACGCTACGTGCAGAGAACAAATGCTTTCAGTCCTGTGAGGAGCTAGGAACAATTACCAAAATACGAAGGCTGAAATGTGCTTGTGTGAGGAAATTCTAGACAGGAATGTTGGCACAACTTTCCTATTCCAAGTGAATTTTTGTGTGAGAGTTCGATACTGCTGCAGACTGAGGTTGGGAGAGTGGAATTTGACTCTGAGTTGGGGGGGTTTGGGGTAAATATTTTCCTCAGTGTAATAGATATCCAGGTCTGGAAGTTTACTTCTCATCAAATAGCATTTTTATATATGATTGAAAAAGCGTGGTAGTAAAACTTCTTTTCAAGTGTGCTGTTCTCCTGTACTGATGTTGAATCAGTTAAAGAACAGAGCCTGAATAAGTGACTTGTTTTGTCATGCCTAATTCAGATAAAGGAATGGCAATGCCATTTATCGTTATTAAGTGACCTGGGTTACCCAATTTCGTTCTATAACACAAGTATAGCTAGCCTTGGAAATTATTAGTGTTCTGACTGGTCAAGCAGCAATTTGCATTTGATCACAAGTTAAAATTATTTTTGACAGTGACACAGGTAATGTAGTGTGTATTTATTAGGCTAGAATAAGCTTAAATCCCATTTTTTTTCTTCCTAGGAAATTACGTAAGTGGCTGCTTAAATCCAAGTCTCTGTTTAGTGTTTTTCATGAGTTGGGATACTTTTCTGAAGCTGAACATGGCTACCCGTGTACAGTCAGAATTACCAGGAGCTCATCCGAAGGCCATGAAAATCAGTGGAAATATCCCCACTAACTACTAGAAACACTGGGGGAGACTTCATTACACTCATGGTAAGAGCAGAGTCATAGGCTCATAAGAAATAAGATAAATAGTAATGTCCACATTTGATGAAATTGTAATGATAGCCCGTGCTTGCTATTCATAGACTGAAACATTCTGCCTACTTTGTCTGCAGCTAGGACTGGTTAAAATCTAGAAAGGAGTAATTATTTCAAAATATTGCCATTATTAACTGAATAATTTACATGAGTATGAATACTGCAAAAATATTAATTGAATTATATTCAGTGAAAAATGACATTTACAGAACAGAATAGTCAAAGAATAGTATTGACAAGATCTGCTTGCAGTGGAATCACCAAAGTCTTGTTCTACTTGAGAAGAATGTCTTCAGAGAGATGAAAGAATCTGTGTTCTTTCTTCATTGTGACAAAACTAACAGCTTTAAGTTAGCTTTGCACACATGATGCTGAACCTGGTTAAATGTTTTTGAGAATAAAATTTAAAAAAACTTCACAGTACCCATATCTTTTCAGAAGGGAGAATAACTGAGAAATACTTGTAACTGTCTGTCTGGAAAATAATGGCTTCTATGTCAGTATGTTCCATTTTACTGCTGTTAATAATAATGTAAAGGTCTCATATGCTATTTTACATCTGGAAATAAATATTGCCTTGGGAAATTCATCTCAGCCCTGTGTCACAATAAGACTCATGAAGTGATTAAAGCAAGGACATCAGTGCAGAGAGACAACCCTTCTGTTCCAGGCTGGTGCTCTAACCAAACAATCAATATTCATTTTGGGTACGCTAGGTCCATCAAGGAACACAGAGCAGATCACAGCTAGTGATCAAACAGTTTATTTCCAAGGAAGGGTTGTTCGGAAACAAAACAACTCCTCAAGTCTCAGTTTTAATATTTTAGGCAGGCCAAAAGGGCACACTGGCAATATCCATGAGCTCTCCAAAGATTTAATGTCTGTTACGCAGTAAATGCTGCATGAAAGTGATACTCAAGGCATTATAGAGATGTTATATTGCCATAGCATATCTATATTTCAATTAAATTAAGAGACATAAACCTGTTTTATGTGTTTCAAAATAGTTTCAGCTTGCAACCTAGTAAATGTTACTGCTTACTAGCTGGATGAGTTCGTGCATCACTAGAAGGCACAGTTAAACTCAATACACAAAATATTTGTAGCAAAGCAAGTGAGACAGAGGATTTTATTCAATAGCATTGCAATTATTAACCTCAAATGCTCTGATCAAGTTAGGCATCACACTTCAATAGAACTATCAGTATAAATATGTGTTATATGGAGTTATGGCTATGTGGGAAAGATACATCCAGGGAAACGGAACAAATACCAGTGTACTTCGATGGTGTCTTGGCTTGATCTTAAATAGCTATGCAGGTTCTCTTTTTCCTATTTTTTTCTAACATCTGTGTTATATAAGTGATGTTGTTTTAAGCTTTTGATAAAGTGCTATTTTTTTGTCTTTGAATTATGAAGGTTCACAAACAGAGCTAATGTCTTAGGTCAGTTCATTTAGGAGAAAAAGGAAAAGAGAATAATCATTTATTTATAAGTTAAAGAGAATGAGTTATACAGAATCCTTTTCTATATCTGTATCACCAGCTCTTTCATTGTCAACACAATTAACCTGAGTACACTCTTATTTATTATCATTTATTAGAGGCAAAATGAACATTACAGCTCCAGGCTTTTAAAGAGTAGCTTACACACTAAACTTGTTGCATGAAATTAACCATATTAAAGTCTAATTTTGCCTTAATATTTAGTAAAGATGATGACATACAGATGGTGAAGATGGTGGAAATAGTGCCTAGGTAGATTTATTGCCACATATCTAGAGTTGAGGACAAGAAATGTTCTTTGTGCTAAATAGAACTACATGAATAGCTATGCATTTGTAATAATAAGTTTTATTTTAATAGTTCTTTAGTACCAGAGTTTCCATATGACTAAAAAACGGCAAATGTAGCAAATATATTTTTTAAGGAAGGGTGGAAGGGATGGAGGTTGCAGGTAGCTGTAGCTCTGTTAACATGAACTTAATTCTATGCAAAGCTTTAGAAAAAAAATTGATGATGCAGCAGATCTGACTACAATAATAAACATAGGGAATACACAGTATTCCTTTTCCAAAGGAAGAAAACAACAATTGTACTTAAAGAAGACATACTCAACTAAATTAGGACCAAAGGAACGCAGATTAAAGTAGGCAAAACTCCTTAAAATCAAAATCAAAATGGCTTTTTTCTTTTTTTCCCCCTGAGGCTTGGATCATGTAAATTGTATTAGTGCTTCTTTGTGGTTTTTACACATTTAAATTGTTCCAGTTTTGAATTCTTACCAAATTATGCAGGCAAAATTTATTTCTGGTAATCAGTGATCTTACTACTTTTTATTTCAATATACGTTTTAGCTTGGAATGTGGATATAAGGAGAATGACCCATTTTAGCTGAACTGGAAGCCTTTGTATGTTTTCCAACATGTCTTTGCAAGATTGACTTACATCCTGATAAATAATCACCAGGTTGAAAAATTCTTTGGAACTTTTGCTCATAACTGATTCAGTATTTCAGATATCTCCTGTTATGAGGATTTGGTTGAATTACCTATTCTTGCCTGTTTTGTTGTGGGTATAGTGATGAACTTTTTATGTTCTCAGAGTTAATGTCAGCAGTGCAGCCGGTTTGACATTAGGTGATAGGTTGGTGCTCTCAGCCATTATGAGGTTTCCATGCCACATTAGTCAAACTAGGACTTCTGTGTTTAGAGACAAATTTTTCTCGCTGATCCTACATTTAAAAATCAATCTGTGTGGAGGTAACAGCAGTTTGAAACAAAGTAAGGCAAAAGAAGCTGCCTCCTATGAATTCTAGTTCTATGTAAAGAGAGTTAAAATTATAAAGAAGTCATCAGTAAAACAGGTAAGAAGCCAATTTGTTGGGGTTTTTTTCCCCAATCTATATTGTGTATAGTTTATACATACAGTTTATTTTTCTTACTGCTTCTGTAAGTATGATGCTGGATGTGAGGACACATTGTACAGCCCCGCTTTTAGAATGTGTTTCAGAGAAGTATTTCACTGCAATTTCTGTTATGTGTTTTTGAATGTTCAGTATTTTGCTGAAGCCCTATTTTCCCAGATTGCTGCCACAGGCCTAGAACAAAGCTCTCTCTTGTAACGAAAAAGTGAAATCACAGAAGAGAAAGAAGTTTATGGCCAGAGCCTTGTTCTTACAGGCTGGCAGGTTATTTTAATCATCAGCCAAAGCACAGAAGCCCCTGCTTGTTACCGAAACCTTCTTCACCTTTGGGAGCAATGTTCTGTGACATTAAGGAACTTTATGGCAAAATAATAACACCTAATGAGCTACAAGAGAACAGACACTTAAGATGAAGGCTAATATTGAAAGAGACTGGAGTTCTTTGTCTCGTCTTCCTCTTCAGTTTGCCAGGTGAGTGCTGGGCTGTGCCTGTCTGCTCCTCCCTGAGGAACAGGCAATGTGCAGCTCTGCCATAGCGGTTGTGACTCAATGCCTGTCACACCATTTTCCCAAGGAGAATTAATTTGCTCAATTTTTTTTTAACCAAAGGTGGCATACCTTCTCCTCTGTTGGGATAAGCAAGTCTTTCCTCCCCCATCCTTTCCTCTACTCATTTGTTCATGGAAATGTGTGTGCATGTCTGTGTGTACAGCCAAACAAACCATAGCGTCTCATCACTCATCCCATCATTGTCTCCTTGGGAATGCTGCAGTAATAATATTTAATTAGTTTTGGTTTAAAATTTAGAACTAGCCTGAAACTGGACTTTAAAACATAAGTAGTTCATTTCATAAAGGGATGACTCATTTAACAAACACATGAGCCACTAATGAGATGACAGGGAGCAGCAGGGACATTTTGTAGGTCAGGAGAAGAGGCTAAAGTTTAGCCTTTAAGCTATGTGCAAAGAGGTAAAATATGTTTTCTCTTTGTGTCAATACAATCTTCTTGACTTAGATCTGCCACTTATTCTTATGGCCAAATAAGTTTAGACTCATGGCACAGGTCTCAAATTTACAAACACATATTGAAGAATCATTTACAAACAGAGTACGGAATGAAATAATTTACAAGTTCAAACCCAGGACTTTCAAATCTCAGTCCTTTGTCTACGCTTCATTAAATAATTTTCCCCTAAAGTCCTTTCACACACCATTGCAGCCATTTAGCTTTGATCACAACACTTTTTCAGAGGGGAGTGGCCTGGCCCATACCAATTTGACTACCTTGGATTGAGATGAGCGTTTAAGAGGTCTCAGTCATCAAATTTTATGCAGTTCATGTCCAGGCACCTTCATCACCAACCACCCCACCAAGCTGCTGCGTTTTTCTTGGGTTGGCAAAGGCAGAGCTACTTTGGGTGAGTCTGCAGAGGGCTACTTCAGAACTAAAAACGTTTCTCTGAGTGTCCCTTTACTATTTTGTCAGAACAGTACATTTCTATACCATAAAATGTGGCTTAATGGGTAAAAAATTCCTTTTTACATATTTTATAAGTGCCACATGTATAATAGGGTCCCCAAATTAGATCAGTTTCCTTGATAAATATTCAGATAATTTAGATAAAAAGTATTCTTTCCATTCTGTCACATTTTTGAAGCATGAGGGAAGGATTTAAACAAGATGTTCTCTGTCTTTTAAAATGGGAAAGTATAAAGATACTAGGTAATTTATAGCAAGATAAGTTTATTCTGTGGAAGTATCTTAAAGGGAACTTCCATCACCCTTCTCTGAGTGGGAACACAAAAAAATACCCTTTTAGTTATTATTCCATTCAAAAATGACTCAGTGGAATACATGATTCTTATTTATAGAATCATGTATTCCATAATGCATTTTGTAAAAAAAAAAAAAATTATACTAAGGAAAAGTGATGAGTTTTGCAGCCTGAGTGTAAAGTACAGGAATGAGCTTTTGTGAGGAAGAAGCTGCAGAGAAAATGCATGTACATAAAACAAAAATCCCACTTTTTACTAGCAGTTTGACCTATGCTCCAGAGCGTATGTAAAAATAGAAAGTGAAGTATGGTAGGACAGGCGTATAATATCTTGCACGAGCTCTGCAGATTGTGTCTTATTTTATGTCAGAGTGTCAGTACTTCCCATCACTTGCACTTCTGCCTCTTTGCTCCCACTGCAAGTTCTGTTCTCTAGAGAGGCTCGGAATGTTGGATTCAATGCCTGTATCAAGCACAGCCAAGGGGTACTTGACTTTCCTTTTGTTGCTGTATGTTCATTTGTACCTTCTCTCTCACTTAATTGTGTCAGAATCATTCAATCCAGGTAAATGGAGATCACCAGGAGAGAGATGGTAAGTAAATAAATAAATAGAACCCCTCCTCACAATCCGGGAATATTTCTGGGTAGGCTGGTTAAAGAAAAACTTTACAAGAATCCACTTCTTGTTGCTGTGAATGCACTTTTAGCTTGCCTTTTTTTCTTCCCCCCGAGAAATGCAGAACATTTTCTCTTATTTTCATAAGGTGAAATTAATAAATATACTGTGTTGTCTTCATTCATGGTGGCAGCACAGATGACCAAATTGCTAAAATGTTGTTGTCTTCCTCTGCCAAAAAGGAATAAAAGGCTTCCATTATGTCTTCCTGCATTTGTACTTTATTGGTGAATCATGACATTTAGGATCAGCATATTAATTCGAACTACAAGCTGATGGCAAGGAAAACTTTTGAAGATAGGTTTCTTTTCCCACATTTTGACTTACTGTAAAGATTAGCTGGCAGGTTGCGTATTAACTCTTGGCATTACTGGAGGGTATTTCTATTTAGGTCTGTCAATAAAAAAACAATACTTAGTTTTAGGACCTTCATTACTTTGACATTTCAGTGCTAACTAGAAGCTAGCTGTACTGTAAATATCAGAAAATCCTCATTAAGTTTTATTAATTATGTCATAGGTAAATTTATTTGACATGTAATTAATTTAATATTGCACAAGCAGCAAATACAATATACTTCCTAACACATCCACTTGATAATGAAAGTTATATGACATGCATTTAAAGGGTATTTAAAAATAAAGCTGGGCTAACTTACAAGTAATAGTGAAAAATTATTAACTGGTGAAGTGATATCAATGTGAAACTGAAAGAATTGGACGAGTCATAAGACTGCTATTGAAATAAGGAATTTTCATGGCTATTTTTCTGATCTGTAAGATTTCACTATTTAATGCTGATTTGATTTTTAAATTTTCTATGCTCTTTGTCTTAATAAAGAGCAGTTTTCTTTGGTCAGAGTAACCACGTGGATATACTTTAAAAGCACCGTTTTCCATTTTTCCCATGAGTATATTAACAGGAGGTTCAGCGAGTGTGGACCTAAACAGGCAAAATATATTTTTGTGTGTGATCTGTACATTCCTACAAAGACATAACTGGGATTAAAGTAGAATTCCTCTTTTCAGCTAGCAGAACAGGGCAAATCACTTCTAGGTATATAAAGGCAAGAGCTCAAATATTCCCACAGAGGAGAGCTTAAAGAATCTTTGGTTTTCTCAGGAACAATGGATCTGCTAAGTGATTAAAATGAGATGCAAGTTCAAACCTTACAGGTATTCATATCTGTGAAGTAGCATAACCATCAGAGCCTTACATTGAAAATTCTCCCCAAGAAATCTCAGTGGAACGACAACTCCTAATTTCTGTGGAGCCAAGAGAAACAAAATATTTACTTTTTATATCACCTGTCTTTAAACTTCACTCCTTTAAAATCTCTTGCTTCCTGCAACAGAGGAAACAAAAGGGACACATAATAGACTTCCCTTTGCACATGGAACAAAGCTGGATGGTACTTTTATCCTTGGCTTCTTTGTTGCTCCCCAAATCTATCCCTCTTTGAACAATCTGCCACTAGTCTGTGCCAGCATGAGCTTTAGAAGAAGGCCATCTGCACTGCTTGCTACATTAGGGGACAGATTCTCTTAATTCCTGATGTACTGGAATGGCTCTGTGTCCAGAATGGGATTTCTGGCCATCATGTTTTGGGGGTGGGGCAGGGGCAAAGATTTTACAGACCTTGGTAGTGCTGCTGAGTGAGAAATGGCCATTTACTCCCAGAACTGCAGAGCTGGATACAGCACACACCCAGTCTACCCTTCAAAGGCAAATGCAAGGTCTGTTATACTTTTGTGTAAGTACCGACAAATAAATGGGAAGTTTTGAGGAAGATTTTCACATTAATGTTTTAAGCGGATCACTGATGTTCTGTGGTTCACTGCAGACAATGAGAAGCTTTCAGCTGCAGCAAAGGGTCACCAGTTGTTTATTTAGTGGCGGTACTCAAGAGGATCCTTTTATACTATGCAGGGATGGAAAAGAGACAATTCTTGTCCGGAATGTGTTTCCACTGCAATAAATCATACTCCATGCTGAGTTATATCTCTGCTGTACACCAAGAGAAAAGGTTGTTTGGTTTAATTTAGAGACCGGGCAGGGTTTTCTTCTGTTTGATTCACTCCCCCAAAATATGAACTCTTCTAAGTGTTTTCTGGACACACATCTTCCTGTTCCCCTCCTGAAATTTCTCTTGTGTCTCTATTGCAAGCCCTGTTGTTGGAAAGACTGTTGGGGTATTGCCCATGAAACAGAGAGGAGATCATCTTCCCTTATCCCTCCTGTTCAGGGAGAAAATTACATCAGTTAAAAGTTCTACCTCTTCCAGTGAGCTCATTGACCTGTCTTTTCCTCCTACCCTCTGTGTAACAGGTGAGCTGCAGATTGGTGGAGGCTGTTCCTCCAGAAAGAAAGCATGTTTAAGTATTATTTTTGTTTTGACAGACTCTTGCCTGATTGATTATATTTAATTGGCATTTCATCTGTTTTTCTCATCCTGAGTCTTTGTTACATATTGCCATTTTTAAAAGACAAAAGTGATTTTAGTAATTTCCTCAGACAAGTCCTGAAAGACTCTCTGAAGATACAGATATTTATTAATCTCAGTCACAAAGGGGAGGCATCAGATATTGAAGCTTATCTGTGTCCTCTTTTGAGCTATATACAACTTACTTCATTGTAGTAGTTTAAAAATAGTGAGTTCTCCTTCTTGTCTCATTAAGAAATGATAAAACCAGGTTGCGCCCTTTTGGGACCTGTTACCAGAATAGTTTTGGCCTTTTCACAAGGTTCTCTTCAGTGCTGAGCAGGAATTGCATGGGTTGCACTGTAGGTACAGCTCTCTTTAAACCAGGGGAATCTTAAAGTCAGATATGGGAAGGAGTCTGTCATCAGAAACGCAGGACACAAAATTTTTAAGGAAACATGTAGGATGGAGAATCCTTAATTAGATTTTAAGTACAGAGTTGAGTTTGACACCTTACTTTAAGTATTATGTCCAACAAGGAGAGAAATCCAGGTCACTGCCAACATAGGCTTGTTCTGCAGCGGGGAACATTTACAGAACATTCCCACTATTGCAGCTCCACTGACATTAGTGGTAGGATGAGCTGCAACATTCACAGCTCTCCAGCACCAGCAGCTGTTTCAGCACTGTGCTAATTAGATTGGCACTGAGCTGGTTTCATAGACGTGATGCTGCTGACAGCTGCTGGGGTGCCATCTACACCAGGGCTGCCAGCACTGATAAGGCTGTAGTAGTGTTGGAAGCTGTGGCAATTATTTGTAAGTAAAACTGAGATATGTGGGCTGAAGTTATAGTATGTGTATGTATGGATGCATATATGTGATTTAATTTATTCCCTGTTTTCCCCTGGCATCCTACTCACGTGTATATGCTTTGCTGATCGTTTGTGAAAAACTGAAAATCTCATGAGTCATGCATCTTCTGGCTTGATGGAGGTAGAGTGGAGGGAGTAGGAAGGTTTCATACTTGGGATCAAGGATGGGAAGTACAATGAGTCCGGGTAAGAGTAAAGCAGGGATAATAATGGTCTCAATATGCCTTGTGCTAGTGGTGATGAGCTGTGTATTGATTGTTAAAGGACTTTAAAAGGCTTTCAGTGTCCAACAGTTGGTTCGTTGTGGTGGTCTGATCCACATGTATCTGTGTGTTACACCTACTTTCGTTATCAAATCAAGATCTGTTGGCATGAACAAAGCGTATTTCTAATGGAGTATAGTTTATAAAGAGAAAGCAATAGAAGGGTGTCAGTACATGTGAATGTGTCAGATCGTTCATTTTTCCTACAATGTTTTGTCATTTCTCTCAAAATTTTAAAAGAGGTAGAAACACTTTATTGAAATCGCAGGTCTAATCTTTATTTCCATTTTCCTTGCTCTTTTACTCAAAGTACCATAGTACTTGACAGTTTTTTCTTTTATTGGAAATAAGCACTGCTCGGCTTGGCACAGGTGTGAGGTTACTTAATAAACTCTTTAAAAGATAAGTAATTAAAAGGATACTGTTGGCCAGAGAAGGAACACCATTTTTGCCTCGCCCTATCCCTTTCTAAGCCAATTTCCTTTAAACTATCTAAAATAAGATTTTTCACAAGTAGCTCTTGGACATCATATTGAAATCATTTTGAGACAAGGCACTTCTACGAAAAGCTTTTTTCTCTGCATGCAAAACCATGTAAAAAAGTGAGAACAAAATTTCAGAGAGAGGTTTTTAAACCATCCTGTACTCCGAAGAATAGTTTAAGGGAGAGTTCAGATTCTTTTCTACATTTATGGACGTCAGCAACATGACTTTTTAAATTGTGTGAAGTGACAAGATATGTCAAACCCTTCCCCTGTCCCCCCCGGTTTATTTTAGTATGAATTTTAGCATTTACTTTAGCAAAACTTTAGCAGGGTTCCCTCTGCTCCAATGCCTATACCCATACAGAGGCCCAAAATCAATGCCCAGCTCCTTTTCCAGAGAAATGCACACACACTCAAGAAAATGAAATAGTCATTTGCAGCTAAATTGCCTGTGGCAGACATTCAGAAGAACTCTACTGGTTGCCTGATAAATCACCCACCCAGCCATGCGAATGCTTGGTTCTAACCATTCTTTTACACAACCCCACACTCACACAGAGTTTAGTTTAAAAAATCTTACAGTCTACATAGAGTAAATGTTGTTGAATATGAAAGAAAATTCTGGGCTGTTTGAGCTGTTCCGTGTAAAATACCTATGAACCCCTCTGTCTTTTTTTAATATAAAAATTCTTCTTTTTTTCTGAGGAAAGTTAATTGCTTTGAAAAATATAATATCTATGTTAAATGTAGATTCACTGTGTTGATTGCTTCGTTGTATTTAAAGCACAAAACAGAAATAACAGTGTGTATTAAAGAATTTATTCTGGATTCATTAGAAGGGAGTACATGCAAAGAAAGTTGACTCCTCTGTTTTTTGTGTATCTTAGTATGTATTATCTGTTCTGAAGCATGGTAAGAACAGTTGCAAACTCCAGGAATTCAAGACCATAAGAAAACTGTAATGAAAAGTCTACCAAAAAGCAATCTACCAGGTGACAAGCATATTTATTAGAAATCAATGCAAATATTTTGTTAGGTAAGGCCATGCATTAGCTCTGTTGTTTTGTGTAGGTAATTTCTGGTCCTTAAGCATCTGTAGCACTTCATAGTTAAAAGAAAATTGCTTTTGTGAAGTGGGCATGATAGAGCTACCTGTCACATGCTATTCTTTGTCTTTTCCTTGTTCTTGTAAACATAATTCTCACATAAATATAAATATTTATATTCACAAGTAACAAAAAAAAATATTCATGGCTGCCTTATGTGTGTGGAAAAAATTGAAACCCTTCATCAACTTCAATAGTGAGATTTTTCTAGAATTAGAAAATTTAAACTAAGGTTTCCCATGGTTTGATAAAGAATAAAATTTTACAAATCTGTACATTGCAATATGAACCTTGGACGACCTGAATTCTCTCATCTTTCACTCATTGTGGATGATATTTTGAATGTGAAAATAATTGAAGGTTTCCATAACCCGTGGCTGTTCAATGATTTCACAGTATATTCCTAACCCCTCTTAGCTTGTATTATTCTTGGTCTTTTTTGTCACCTGTTAGTCCATATTCTTTTCCCAAGGGATTCCATTATTTTATTCCTATAGAAGGGTATAGTTTGCAGCTGTGACATGGGAAAACTCTTTTCACAGAGTAGGGTCAGGCCCACAAGAGCAGAAGATCGGTACTGTTGGTAGCACACTTTTTTCCACAGACAAGGGAGGGTTCAAGGCTGACACTGCAGAGGGTTATTTTCTGATTTCTAGCTCCTAGACCTCATAGCCAAGAGAAGCACAGAAGCAGAAGACCTGAAGTCAGTCACTTGACAAGGGCTCTCAGCAAGCACTGTTTAGGAGGCGCTCCACAGATGAGAGGGACCAAGGCAAGGCAGAACCACTTCAAGGATCAGAAATATGACCATTTTTCCTCATCCATCTCCATTCTCCTTTCCATTCATCATTTCTGACTTGGCCTAGCTTTGCTCTAGAATTCACAGTCATAGCACTGAGGAAGTAAATAATTCTGAAAATACTTCTTCAAACAGTGTTTTCAAACCTCACTGAAAACTGTGTGAGACATTTCTAATTAGAAACAGAAGTAGGAATCATACACCAAAAAGCAACATGGGATAAAAATTCCACCAATAATTCATCACGGTTTAAAAAATTCAAGGTTTTAATTCAAGGTAAAGAGTAATAGTGGTTTAGTCTGAATAATCTCTGACAGACAACATAATTTTGCTTTTTTTCTTACAATACAAAAAAGAACTGTTGAAAAAAATACAGCATTAAGAACAACGTTCTTTCATCAGCTACTGAAATTGTCATGTAGCTGTCATCAACACTAATTTGCAATATTGCATGTAAACAAATTAGCAATGGGCTTATGTTTGAGACCAGTGAGAGGGAATGGTAAGTGTAATGTTAAGTACAATTAAATGGGTCAATGAGCTACTTTGGGTAGCAGTTTAATTTAAAGTGAAACAATTTTGGTAGGATTTGAAATGAATTGAAGTCAGTACTAAAGCGAGAATGGCAAACATGAGAAAGCAGAAATGGAAAGGTAATTTTTACAGTAATGTGGGACCTGTGAATGTAATCTGCTCTTGCTGAGATGCAGCTACAAAGTTCAGAGTGTCTTTAGCTGGAGAATGTATTTTAAACTGGCTGCCACCAGCAGTAAGGAAAAATGATGATCTCAAATAAAGAAGGTGTCTGATGGGATGTGCTTCTGTAGGAGCTGCTGGAAGCCAGGTGAGAGACCCATGGAAAATGGCTTTTAACATAATGAATAACTTGTGTTCCCTCTTCCAAAGGCATCCGATTCCTCTCCTATCTCGAAATTCTAGAAATACCAATATATTTTATTCATAGTTGGGTTTTTTTTGTTATTTTTTTTTTAACAGAGGCAAGACTAAAGTGCAAGTTAAGTTTTTTCTTCAAAAAAAAAAAACAATGTCTGAAGATAAGTTTAAAGGGCTTTCAGTTTTACCCAAACTTACCTCTAGCCAAACATCTGCAAGAGCAATAAGCCTTACTTCCACCATATGGCACTTAAAGTGTCTGTATGTCTGGGCACAAACTGATAAATTAATTGCTACATGCATTAAGTGTGACTGTAAGTCTCTCTGCAGAGATAACACTGCTGTCATCCTTCGGCAGCATACCAGATTTGATGCTTAATCTTTCCCCTGACATATTAAAATTCTAACCTCCAGCTAGATAGTCCTGCAGGTGGTGCTGTGGGAAATGTTTGCAGTTCAGAGACAAGGCTGGAACAGGAGTGGAAAAGAACTGATTCATTCCTCTTTAGCTTTTTCCAGAACAGAAATATTTAGGTAATTTCTTTCAAAAACTTCAAAGCACACTACACTCACCTCTATGGAGCACTCAGCCAAGGATCAACAAAGCATACAAGGGATGCCAAGTGCCTTTTTCACCTGGTGGAGCTTTTAACCAACTTTCCTATACTGTGAATGACTAATATTTGTATTTCAGCCACTATAACTAGGCTTTAGCTTCCAGTAATAAGAACTCATGGGACGAGAAAAGCAATGGAAAAGAATAGCCTGAAAAAAAGTAAAGAGAATAAAAACGTATTCACAGAAAAATTAATGGATGTTAACAGTAGAATTTTACTACCCAAAGGCAAAAGGAAGTTTTCTGCAAATGTGAAGTAATATGTGACCTTGCTTTGAGCTTTTGCTTGTTTGTATTGGGTTTGATTTTTTTTTTTTTTAAGGTTTAAAGCTGTTTGCATCAAACTGATACAGCGTGTCACCTTTTTCTGAACTGGCAGCCGACTGGTGAAGTTTGATGGCCTTCATTTTGTATTAGCAGCAAAACTGTGTTGTAGTTCACAAACCAGAATGGTCAGAGACATTTGCAGGAAACTTCAGTGTTCAGCAAGATCAGTACTCGAGTACTTTTGTTAGGTTTTAATCTGTAGGAAAAGTTTCAGATCTATGCCAAAATGTCATATTTTTAGTATTGTTTAAAATTGTTATGATTATAACAGAGTAAAAATATTTTAGAAATCGACATATGTGCACTTATATTGGTGTGTAGAAATAAGCTATCTTATACTATCCACTAGATGGACTCAGGAATAGTGTTCAGAATCCAAGCTCAGACTCCTGGTAAGGAGGAATATTTGCTCTGAAGCTGGAGTCTGGCACACAGCAGCAGAGCTGGGGAAAGGAGCTTCTGCACCTTCTCTCAGGGCAGTCAGGGCAAGGTCTGACTGTGATCTGCCAGGAGAAAGGTTCTGCTTGGCTCCCAGTGCTCTCTCTATGATGGTGTTGAAAAGACAGGATTATATCCAGCCAAGAATCTTGCAGATTTCTGAATATAGAAAACATTATATAAGTACTTGAGGTAATTTGAATGAGACCTCTCATAGGTGCTCAGAGTGCATGTGAGGCTGCCATATGGCCATAAAAGTGGGAAAGGCATGTGCTGAAACGTGCCAATAATTAGCTTTAGCAGACAGTTGAATTCCACTTCAAATCACAAGCTTATTCACAATCATTGTCTCCAATTACTTATTTCTTTTTCCAGTCACAAGTTAAATTATTATTGCTCTGTGTGTTGGTTTGTTTCCTTATCATAACCAGCTGCTTTTCACTTTAGTTGCTGTATTTGTTAAATGATGCAATACTTTCTCAACCCATAAAATGTGAACAGTGAACAAAGGCATCAGCAGTAGTCATTTCATTGAAATAATTATTTTCAAATCACCTGGACCATCCAGCTGTAGTTATGCCTACAGTAAGGGATAGAAATGACCTCCGGAGAACATGCTTGTGTTTCCAGCTAGCACAGGCTGTCAGAGTAGCACTGTATCATCTCCTTACTCTGTTCAGATATCAGAAACAAGCCAAGGGATAGTCAGAAAATGGAAAAAGACATCAGCAAAGCTTGGTGAATAATACCCACTCTTATTCCGCCTTCCTTCTATTCCGTGCAAGCTGAAGCAGTATTTTAGCACCTGTAGTGACTCTGGGGCTTGACAAAGGTCCTGGGATCCTTGACTACAAAACTGATTGCATGCTACACAGTAGCTCTATCTGATGCTTGATAAAATAGTCAATGAAGTCAGTGGGTAAGATGTCCCAGTAGAAACAAGACAATGCATCTCAGAAAGCAGAAGTGCTTAGTCCTGTGAAAGTAAAGTAAACTTAATGGAAATAAATAATGCATGCTGCAAAGGAAAATAAACATGCGCTCCTACCACAGCCATTCAATCCCCAGAGTTGGCTTTAATAATAAATCACCCCAAATGCTTCAATACTTTTTGGGGAGAGGGATACACTTAATAGAGATTTTCTTTCAAATACCAGTATAAGACCAAGTCAATCTTTTTTCTTTGCTTCAAAACTGTAGCTGTTTATTGATGTGTCTTTTCATAGTTATTTTTGTGAGAAATACATGACTAAATTGATGGTATAGTATGTGCTATATGAGTACAAATGGCCAGACTGGCAGGGGCATAGGACTACAAGGAACTTCATAGGGTCACCTAGTCCAGTATGTTAATATTTCCCCTATATCATCTGTGATGGATTTTCCATTCTTCTTGCTATTAATGGCTACCCTTTCCTTAGAAACTGCCAGACAGCGACTTGGGACTTCCACATGCCATCTCTGACAGTAGTTCATTATCTCTGTCATTGAGAGCTGATTTATTTTTTAATGAAAAACCCCTTCCTGTGTCCTGTTTTCTGTATCATGTATCTTACATCTTTCATCTAATCAACACTCATTTCTTGTCCCTGTCTGCTGTGGACATAAAGACTAAGATTATTTCCTTCTTCATTCCAGTAGATTTCAGTGTCATTGAAAGTGTTACCATGTTCCCCTTTTCCCCTCCTTTCCTCTATTCTAAACAACCCTGAGTCGAATGATCATGACAGGTCTCGAGGAAGAAATCTTATATTTCAATCTAAGCCTAATATTGCTAGATACATCAAGTGGATTTGAGAGGCCAACTTCATTAGATTTTGAAATGAAATTGGGATTCACTGTTCCTTGCAGCCGTGGATGAGTGATCACTCTCCACATCCAATGAGCCTGTTGCTGTGGCCTTCTGTGGGATTTTTGCTGCAGTGACGATAAAATACAAACTAAAGAAACAAAGACATGATTGAAATACTACAAGAGAAAGCAAGAGGTTTGGGGAGAGATTTTGTGTTCTCTGTGGCCTTTCAAATGTGAAGAATCAGTAGTGAGAAGATATCTCTGAGGCAAGGTTGCTGATTGACTAAGGAGGATCAAGGTCACAACACTTTAGCTGGCTCAGCTGAAGGTGGAGGTTTGAGACAAAAGGCTCTTTTGCAACTCATCCAGCCACATACTCCTGACATACCTCTGTAAACAGGTAAAATCAGTGTCTTGGGAAGGTGTTCAATATATTGCATGGTTTTGTGAGAGAAATCTTTGTTTTCTCAATATTTCCATGCAAATAAAGCTGAGTTTTGCCAGATATGCACTAAGGATATCAAGTCTTAAGTATGTTTTTCAAGAGTTCTGATTCTCATTGCTGAGCCATTACTACTTCACCTTTCCAAGATCCAGTTTAAAAGTGATGTAAAAACTTATCACTTGATGCAGAATGTTCACAGCTGCAGTCCCTTTGGGTAGAGTCAGTAGTAACCTGGGTAAGGGAGTTTCTTGTCTATAGTAGGCTTTCTTTGTGCTGTTCACCAAAATTAATAATCCATGGGTTAACACTCCTCTGTGAAACTCAGAGACAGGCCAAATGCAACTATAATTTTTAATACCTTCTTAATTTCTCTCATGAACCCTTTTCTATTACTAGTGCTGCTGATCTGATGTTACAAACAGGCATTTTTTTTCTTAACGAAAACTCCAAAACTGAAGTAGGTTGCACGATTGTATACCTACATGATGCTACAGCCATTGACATTGCTGGGAAACATACAAATTATTAAAAAATCTGTGATAAAACTGCAAGAGAAGGCAACATTCTGAATATAGCACTATTCCCAGCTCACACCTTCACTATCTGATGCTTTCAAGTCTGCCCTTGAATGCCAAGAAACCAGTGAGCACTAGGGAGTGCCAGTAGCTGTAGTTCACTGTATTCATATCATTAAAGAATACATCAGCTGTGACAATTTAGCAGCTGTAAAAAAACATGATCACATTTGCATCTCTGGAATTCCTGTAGCTTTAAAGAAACGTGGTAAGTGAATGTCTGTGCTCTGTCCTACACCATTGCTGATGCAAACTGACTGGGCCCTGAGATATTCACATTATGATGAATTAATAATAATAAGATGCTAAACTGGCCTTGCATTTTCTTAATTTTTAACTCCTGCAGAAGTGATTATTAAGTATTGCTCGTTACTTTTGAAAAATCTAAAGGCATTTCTCTGGCCCAGTATTCTGCCTTTTTCTCTCATCTGACACTGTATTTGGCTATACACGTATCTAGTCATATATACAAGGATATTCGTTTTACTCCTTCAGAATAGAAGAAATTCTAAAATTGATGCCCCTGAGTGAGCTGCTGTTGAATGCATTAAGCTGTTCTGTATGCTTGAACTGATGCTTCACTCATTAGTCGATGCAGAGCACTGAAAACCCTTGCGTATATTCCATCCCAGTAGGGGGAAAAAAAAAAGAAGAAGAAAAAAGCACACAAAACCCACAATCAATTGCTTGCTCTGCTTAGTTTGGTCCTACAAAGCTGTAATAAATCCTTATTATTGTGCTGAATGAGTTATTTCCTTTAGACATTAAAATAAAACTCAATGATCCAAATAAGGCAACTTATAAAATATTCACCTCATATACCCTGAAAATAATTGTCATGGCCTTAGAAATACCATGTGAATTCTGAAAGATTCCTATGCATTGCTTCTAGCTCAAGACTAGTCCTGTGAATTTCCAAAATCTAACCATCTGTAATATAATCAGACATTCTTAGTGAAGGGTATTGGCTAATCAAGCCATATCTAATTAAAAGAGATATTGCTATTTATATTTTGCTGAATGCAAATTTTTGGGTGAATCTTCCTGAAAAGAGATTAGAAGTTTAGCAAAATTTTCTGGGTGAAACCTTGCAGAGCTTAGGGTAGAAAATGACACAAAATCCAAGTGTTCTTTAATGTCTGTCATGGAAAAGAACCTTATTCTTTTAGTGCACTTGAACAAAAGTGGGTGCTTGAGTTAGTGACCTATAGAGTTATGAGTCAGTGGAGTTTCCAGAGGATGAGTCAATCCACTCAAGTGTCATTTAGCTGTCACTGACTGTATGGCAGACAAGGCTCTACTTCAGTCTTGTGTCTTAACTGAATAAAGCTGGCTGTGCGAATATCCTGCTCAGACATTCGAAGCTGGACACAATTTATATTTACTCATGTCCTCCTGTAAATAGAAGAATCATTTTTATATAGTGCATACGTGTACTGCCATACATGTGTCTGCAAAGAGATGTGAGAAAGCTGTGGAGGAGCAATTAATTACTTGCAATATTTAGTGTTTAAATTGGATAGCAGTGTCCGTTGTCACGATTTGCTCAGGCATTTTGCTGTGTCATGCAAACTGAGAAAGTTTCTCATGTTTCTCCCCCAGTCAAAAAGGAAATGATTTTCTGGTGAGCTGATGAAGATTTAAGGGACTTTCCCTATTCATTTTTGCCCTCTGTATGCTGAATCTGTGATTTCTTTTTATGATTACTTCAGTCTGACAATCTTGTTACAGTTTGGCTGGAAACTTCTCTCAAATTGGACTAAAAGAGGCTTTTTGACAGTCCCAATACAGGTAAAATTTAGAGTACAGGAGGCAGCCAACAGCAAGGCTCCTTTTTCTTATATGACCAGGTAGTTTCTTGAATAAAAAGGTAGAGAAAAAGCTCTTATTTTTTCACTTCCCTCTCTGCAGTTTTCTTTAAAGAGCAATTTCTTTCCATACTGGCTAGACCTTCATCCTATAGCACTTAGGGCTGTGGGATCTTTTAAAAAAGGCTGTTTATGTTTTTATGCAAGACCTATTGTCACTAATTTAAACAACAGAATATCTCATGTCTCTTAGACAGAGTACAGCTGCTCATTTCTGTTTCAGTCAATCAGGCAGAATAAAATCTTGTAAGCTGAAAGTAAGTATATTAGCAACTGTTTGGGGAGGTTTTTACTACTATTCAGGATGCTGATTTTCACTAATATATCTGTCTTACACATTTCTTTCCTGTTCTGCAATGATTGTCTCAGGATGGACTACATTAAACTGAGGCAACTGAATAATGTAATCCTCATTTTTTGAAATAGAGAAGTGTATAATGAACTAGCTGTGGATTTTTATGGTACAAATGTAAAAAAAAATTTCAAATCCTTTAAATTTTCCAAGAAGCTGTGCACATCTTTGCTTTTCAATTGCGTATTGTTCCTCCCTGTTTCTGTTAGTTGTCACCTCTGTTGTGATTTCAATGAACTCCCTCCTACTGCATAACAGTCTGTTCAATGACTTAAGGATAAAATCCAGCCGTGGAGGGTAGTCAGCACAGTACCATGTATTGTGGAACCTTGACCCACTTTTTCCTTCAAACTTTTAGGAGAATTTTTGTTCATTTGTTTGTTTGTTTATAAAAACAGATACTTCACAAGTATCTCTGCTTTGCCTTGTGAAAAAGTTGCAAAGATATCCTTAGAGCAGTCCTGCCCAACCTCAATAACTGTCTATTTTTTCTGGCTCTGAATTAGTCTGTCAGTCCCACGTGCTCTCTGCGATGATTCATTTCAGACTCCAGTTTAGCATTTTTATAAACATCTGCATCACTACTTAATAAATTACTCATTGCACCTTTAAGCAAAATGGTAATGCCTGCAACAGAACCTCAGTATAGTAACTAAGGGAATGAATAATACATGTTTGTGTCATGGGAAGTAGAAGGAAGTGCTGCTTCCTTTCACACTCTGTGTATCGGATGTGCAATTACTGTATAATTAAGTTCAGCTTACACGACAGGTGAATGACATTCCCACGTTGCTGTTCCAAGTTTGCTCCTCAAGCAGGCTAAATATGTTGTACAACAAAATTTCAAGCTGAAGCAATGCAGAACAGCTACTATAGTGTATTTTGTGAGCCAGAGTGGCTCCTGTCCCAGCTTCTGCTACCACGGGTAGGCAAGATGTACTTTTGATAACACATATATGAACTAAGAAACCCAGTAAGCCACTGAAGTTGCTTAATTAGAGTAATCACAACAGTGAATGAGTGTGGGGAACTGGAGTCATGATGGTTTAGAATGAGTGAAGTTTAATCTCTTCCCTGGTATGATTTCTGTCTTTTCTTTCTTTGTTTAAATGTGACTGCACCCATTTGTCAGCTGACAAGGAGTCCCATACCACATTTGCAATTCCAAATGACTGACTCCTATGAATCATTTTGCAAGAGATATGTAGGAAGTCAATCTCAAGGGAGGGAAAATATTCCTCTAATCAAATTGATATAGCCCATCCCTCACTGCAGCTCTAAGAGTATTGAGAAGAGTTATTTTTTGTTTGAAATGATGGAACCTGAAATTTAAAAAAAAAATTACATAGTTGCATGGGAATTCAGAAACCTGTAATATTTAACTTTTAAATTGCTTTTAACTTCAGGAGAGTGTTCTTATCGTGATAAGTCAGTTAATATTTACTATATGGAAGGCTGTTGTAGAACCTTTGCAGTCAAGGAAAAGCAAATTTCAACTTATGAGCATTTCTAATGGAGATTCAGACAACTGAAAAGATGTGAACTATTTCACTGCAAAGCTACAAATGAACTGTGCAGAGCTGCAATAAAATCACCATTTCTCACATTGTGAAAATAAGCAGCATTCACCAAGTCTGCAAAAGGGGCAAACCAGAGAATGCTGTTTCAAAGCTCTTTTGTTCCATCTGTTCTCAGTGAGTGTGGCTTTATTTTAGCCATTCTTTTCCAGGGTTTTGTCTGGACAGCATGGAACTCAAGTAAGAGATTTGCCCTTCATTTCAGCCTGTAATGAAGAGCTCCTTCTGAGAACGGAGAGAAACACAAAATGGTGAAGTGTTTTGTCTAGATGTGAACTCTGGTCCACACCTGTTACATATAAAATGTGGAAAATCAATTTTTTTTTACCAAGTGCCCCAAATTTTCTAGTCAGAAACCATGATGTGAGCTAAGGTAACTCTCACTGCCTTTGGATCAGAAAATAGGGTAAATGGGTAGTCAAATGTTTTAGTTTAATGCAGAAGGACTTGAAAGAGATTCAGAGGATTCTTCAAAAAATCAGTAAGAAAAACCACACGTCAATTCTATTTACAGTGTTTGGAGATAAAACACATAATTTTTTGAATTCTCAAGGACCTAGTTATACTTCTCTTTCATTCTGAAACATGCAGATGACGTTTTGATACACAAGAAGGCTAATTGTGCTGGGATGATGTTTTCTTATTACATATTCACTGAGAGTAAGAGGTGTGAAAAATCAAAATAAATTGTAGCTATTCTTTTTTAATGGATCAGAGTTCCTATTTTTCGTTGTGTCGATTATAAGAAATATCTAACATAAAATGACAGCATAAGACTGACTAATACAAAAATTTTAGGTGTTACATTAACTCGGTATTTGTTCCGAAGATTTTGTCACTAATTTCATCACAGATTTTGCCTGTTATTTCAAATTTATTAATACAAATTTTTAGAAGAAATTTGTTACTAGTGTTGACCAAAGGGAAATTTTTGAACAGTGGAATTTCTTTCCACTCTTTCTATTTCTGTTGCCAACGTTTTGTCCTTTTTCTGTACTCATGACCTCCCAATAGGTGTGGAATCAACACATTCCATTAGCACACGCCTTGTGCCAGTGTCATGGATACAGATTTTGAGACGTATTTTGCACTGAAATATTCATGGGCAAGAAATCACTCTTATTGATTATTCATGGAAGCTTATTCCACATTTGAAACCTGTTTTCGTATATATATATATAACGTAAACATATATACGTAAATAAATTATATATGTAACAGCTACATTTTAGCTATTCTCTTTGCATAAAATTAATGTTACCTTTACTGTAAAATCACTAGTAAAACATTGTCAAATACTGGTACTGACAAGCAGAAAAAAAATCCTCCAAGCTTTTAATCCCTGGCTTTTTTGTCCATGGTCAGTTCACTTCACTTTCAAATGCTTATCCATCAATATTCCCATGAATTAAATACTTCCAGAACTATGACTTCATGCCTGTTGCTCACACAGATCAAGTTCGCTTGAATAAATAAAAAAAAAAGTATTTCATGGATGCATTGCTGTTTATAGCATTGAATATGTCCCTTTCTTGATACTGAAGGAAAACCTGGGTAGTCTTCTCTGTTCGTGGTTAACTCTTTGAGGTTTTTTTAAAGTATTGAGTGCAGTAAATAAATATTTCTCTATAGCCCTTTTGATATAATCTGTATGTCTTAACAAACGTAACTTTGTTTCTGAAAGTCCTTTGTCTGATGGGGCTGGAATTAAAAATGAATACTTGTGTCACGGCTGTTTGAAAGATTTGAGAAACTGGTAAGATGCAGCCTGATCTAAGAAGCATCGTGCTCAGTGAGGAAGGGAGCTAATGAAAAATGCAGGATTAATGATCATCTATTTCTACATTTCATCAATTAAAGCGCCAGTGTGTACCTGGATGTACATGCATTATTCAGAAAAACTCTTCCAAGTACTTCATTGCCATTAGGATGATTTTCAAAACTGTGACAAATATTTTTCTTGACTTTCTCTAGAATCTGTTTTACATTCATTTCATGTTTTCACAGGAAATCAAAGGTGCTCTGCTTTAAATGAAGGCACCCAAAATTGTACTTATTCTTAAATTTCTATTGTTTTCAACTATTTTCTCAACTAGAAAACAGTGTAGGAGCCTGTAAGGAGACATAAGTCTGGTGTATTTTGTTTTGATGAGAATGCCACAGCATCCCACCTGAACATGGATAAGAAAAGGCTTAATCAAACATCACAGCTCCATAATTTTCAAAAGCTCTTGTGGATGGTAAGTAGTCTCTTCTAAAAGCAAACTGAGAAGAGACGACTCTGGTCTTTGCTGTTTGCATATTCACTGCACTTTTCTGAGACCATCACTGCCTTCTGTTCTGGAAGAAACTCTAGAGTCTTGTTTTCAAGATTTGTGTTAGGCAGTGAAGTCTCACAATGCATATATTTGAGTGTCATTTAGCACCTTAACTATTCTATACAGAAAGGAAATTCTCAGCCATGGTGTGTAAAAACCCACATGTTGCGTTTGACCATTAGTGGTTCCCTCCTTACATGTTTTTATAATGTACTATATTTTCTTCAAAAGTGTGCAACTAGTTAAACTCAAGAAAATGCCCAGTATTTTAATAATGAAATTAAGTGCACAGTCTTACGTCTGTCTGTTGTGTGTTAACCTTCTGTTAGAAGCAAAGTAAAATGCAGACAAATGACAGGATCCAAATACATTTTTTTGTTTTCCTGGAGAAAACAGCACTAATAAGTAGGTAGAGAAAACCTGCCAGGGTGTACTTTGTGTAGCTGCCATCTGGTAGCTATATAACACAGCTGAGGTGGTCAAGCAGGTGGTGATTAGCCATGATTCAAAATGATGTTTCACAGCAGCCATCCTCAGCAGGGAAGGAAATGTGGCATTCACAATATTCTGCTGGAATTCACATGCTGGGGAGAGTGAGGTGACACACAAGTGCTGTGGGCAGGAGGGATTTGGAGCACATGGGAGATTCTATTCCTTTGAAAATTGTCCGTGTCATTCAACCATCTGATGGTTTTGTAGAGTTGTTCAAAGAGTTGTAGGAATCAGGATAAGCTGCCTTATGTTTAATTTTCATTGGGATTTACACAGATGGTTCTAGAATGCTGAATATATCATTAAACAAAATAATAAAATAAGACCTTTATTATACAGTGTCAGAACCAGTCACTGAAAAGTAATAGTCGTGCTGGATAGAAGTACAAGTCCTCTTCAAATTTTTCTGGTTTGGAACCTGCAGGAGGCCAAGTATGATTAAGAAAATAACAGGAAAAAGTGTAATCTAAAAAAATCACATATCTGTTAGTAGAGTCCCAGTATATTGATTTTGGAACAATGGGTAAAAGAAAATAAGATGCAAGGATAAATGTAGAATAGAATACAATTCTGCAGTCTAGAAAAGCAGGATTAATGACCCGGTTTTTTAAGTTTTGTTTTGCACAACAGAACTGGCTGATCATCTAATCTGCTTGAAAGTGAATGTAGAGTTTAGGATGGAGAATATGGATATTAATTTTAATACTATTAGTGTTTTGCAGTTGTAAACACACAAGTCAATATCCTCTTAGAAAAGGTGAAGTGTTAGTACCATCCTGCACTGCAGATTCTTTCAGCATTATGTGGAATTTTGGTTGTTTGTGTTAGAGAACTATTAATACACACTGAAGCAGACAAAGAACAGCAGAATGATCAGAGAAAGGAAAGAATATCATGCAGGAGAGTAAACAAGCTTGGCTTAGCAAAACACAGATGGAAGGAGGGGTATGATTGTACTTGATAAATATGTCAAGGGAAATACCAGGCTGGGAGCTATTTAATCTGAGACTGTGTTTGCACACAGAAAATTTTTATAAAGCTGGCTATAAGTACATTTAGGACTGAAATTGTAACATGCTTTTGAAATGTGAGATACTCCAGCTGTGAAGGACAAGAGGCAATGGGTACAAATTGAAATACAGAAGATTCCGTTTAAACAAAAGGAAAAAAAAATGTTATTGTCAGGGTAGGCAAACAGCATTCCACTCTAACCTCTGGTAGAGTAGAACTGGGTAGTTACATGTGTATTCACCAAAGGAATTCAAGTGCACTCAGAAATAGATCACATGCTCTGAGTGTTTAAGCCTATTTATCCCACTAATGCTCTCGATTTATTTTTCAAGTGGCTGCCTTGGTTCAAGACAAGGCAGAACATTTTAAAGCACACAACTCCCATCTATGTTAAAGAGACACCTGATACTGAAACCAATTGTCATATCTTTAAAGATTGTCCAGAACAGGTAATACCTTGGTTTGCTATTTCATGGAATTTGACTTATAAAAATCCTCTTTGTTTGTTTGTTTGTTTGTTTTTACTATAGTAACATGAAATAAAGGAAAAATATTTGCTGAAAGAATTTTAAGTTTTTATTTGTTGACTATAGCTTTTTACAGCTACAGATTGCTGACAACAAGCCTCCATTTTAGGAAAAGGATCAGAGCAAGGAACCTTCTCATCTTGCTCCATTATTACCTTTCCAGAGGTAACACTGTAGACCTTAAAACAAAGAACAAGAAATCACTAGAATGCCTTTCTGAAGAAGATCAAGGCTTATCTTACAAAAACTGTTGAAAAGGCACTAGTTTTGTCAATCCATCTAAATTTTACAAAACTTTCCTTCTAGTGTATTAAGAAGAAAACGATGCTGTTCATTCATTTATGCACATGAACAGATGACAAGAGTGTACGTGTGTGTATATATATATACATTAAAAAGTAAACTTTATATACAAGCAGTAATTTTTAAAAGATGTAAATGTCTTCTTTTTTTTATTACAAGATTATTTTGTCTTCAGTCATCAAAAAGAGTAATAAACCCATCCTTGTGGCTTAGAGTCACAGAGCACCACATCATGCAGCACACTGAGCTCGCATTTCAGAGAATTTTACCAACACTCCAGACTCTTATGTGGTCAGGCAGATCAAGTGGATTATGCATTCACAGTTTTGCCCAGGGCAGAAAACAATCCTTGTGCAAAAGGGGAGAAACACGTACGAGAAAGCTGGCAAAGATGCAATACACAGCTTTTCTTTTCGTTTTTTCCTCCTGCCATTGACATCTTCTGTTTGAGGACTACAACCCTGTGAATGTTTGCCACAAATCCTGCTGATCATGTTTTCCTCCCCAGCAGCAGATACTTATAACTTAATTTCTTCTGCCCTGGCTACAACTAGGTATCATTTTTTTCCCATAAAACACTGTTGATTTTATTTCTAGTTATCTAAACTGGGCTGTGCAGCGTGGAGTGGACCACTGATCTTCTACTCCCACCTTCTTTTCCCTGTACAGCACTAAAGTAAATTTTTAGTTCATTCAGTTGATGTTTTTTGGACATAGTCATAAGCTCAGTATTTGATTCCCTGTAAGACTGGTACAAGGTAGATGATGTGAAGGCAGAGATTGGTTTTCTTCCAAAAGACCAAAACCTAAAAAAAATCTTTATTTTCATGAGTAATCTTGATGACTTCAGCATGGGAGAAAACTTCTGCAGAATCAGGTGTCGTTGATTTTTTTTGGTGGTGGGTTTTTCTGTTGTTTGCTTGGGCTTTTTGGAGTTTTTTTGTTCTGGAGATACTTCAGTTGTGAGGATCTGACTACACTGATAATTTACAAAGGGTTTTATTTTTTATATTATGCTTTTTGCCACGCTCACTGAATTAAGAAACACTGTGTAGCAACTCTGCATTCTAATTTCTGATGTAGATAGGCTCTATTTATTGCTCAGTTTACTTCATTCTAGGTCAACAGCTTTAATTAGAGTATTTTTAGCAGATCATGAAATACAAGTGCACACAGACATGGAAATACATTAACCACTACAATCCCAGCCCTTAGTGGGACACCTCTTTGTTCCTCTATAAGCAGAAACAGCTGCTTTTTTGTAAACATCACTAACTATTTATCATCTTTTCTTGCACTCACACTACAATTTCTCCCTATCATAGCTTTGGTTTTATTCTACTTTTATTTCCCCTGTAAAGGCGTATTTTTTACTCGTAAAACTTAATGAAAATTAGTCATCAAAAGTCATGTCTCTGCTCAAAAATTTGTAACTATAATAGAAAGCTAAACTGAACAAAAGGACTTTTCTAAAGTATTATATTCCTTTCATATTTACCATGGACTAGACTTGAATTAAGGTGTTTGTGTTTCTAAATCAAATGTTAGAGTGAGATGTGGGAATTATAATTTTGGCATGAAAAAGCAGAAAAACTGGATTTGATTTACTAACATGATGGAGATTTTTTCGTTAGCAGACTTGGCCACTTGAGACATGCTTAGAAGGTCATATGCATAGGCTGGGGAAAAAAGAAAAAATCATTTCAGTTCAACAATAGGGACTGTGGTCCTTGAATAGACCCTGGGTTGGAGAGTGAAATTTTTTATACTAATGTATCCATGATTATTTTTCAAGTGGAGGCCATTGTCTGCTAGTCCAAGGCTCTGATAAATCTTCAGTTCCTATGCTGATAGTGTTGCAGGCAGGACTATCTTGAACAAAATTCAGGCTGTGTGCACAATGAAATTTTTGTGAGGAACCCAGAGTTACTGTGCACAGCTCAGGTTTTTCTGGTAGTCAGGTCTAGTTGCACCCACGCTTTGCCATCCATAGATCCTATCAAGTCATGTGGCAAAGTAGGACTGCAGTTCCCATACTGATTGTCTGGGAGATGTTCTACAGGTAATGTTTTGTACCAGGCTGGAATCAGTTTGACAGGGGCTTAGGAGAAGGTTAAGTGGAGGACAAATTACCACTGTTCTCCAGCAGCAGTTAACACTGATCTTTATAGCATTTTTATAGCAAAATAATATACATCCTGGCACCGCACTTTATAGATTCTGCATGACAAGTTATAAAAGTTATGAATTACTTCTATCAGGCTTCATTTTTCCCTGCTTTTTAGTTAATATTACAAAGCCTGATGTAATTACCCATTTGGCAGCTCTCCTTGTCAGTCATCTGCTGATTCATAAGCCAGTCAAACAATATATTACACACCAGATCATCTGTGAGGGCTTTGGTGGCACAGGCCTGGCATTGAATTCGGTTTTCAAGGGTATTTCAGCAGAAGCAGAGCTATCCACATGGTTCTTGTGCCAGTCCTTTCTCCTTGCTGCACAGAGAACTGTAGGATTTTAGGCTGCACCTCTCTTGTTGCCCAAAAGGACTTGCACGCCTTTCCTCTATGGAACACAGACAGCTGTGCTTCTTTTGGCATTAGTTTGCCATGTCAGGAAACATGTCAGGTGCCGATTTTGCAGCTCTTTTGGGGGATATCCACAGGCAATGTGGAAACCTGCTGGTTCAGCTTGGAGGCATTTAGTTGCTTTTGTTTGCCATGGTTTGATAGCCTTTACTTATTTGGGGGCCCGCTTCCCTGCAAATACCAGCAGACATGTGAAAATTACAAACACATCAGGCCCAGGGAGAAATTTTTTCATATTTTTACTACTAAGAAAAAGCTAGAAAAATTTTCTGAGCACCAATTATTGGCACACTGAAGTTCCCTTCTCAGCATCTTTGTCTCCTTGGTGCACTTCCCTGCTGCAGCTCTCCTCTTTGTGCAGCTCTGTGAGTCTCTGCCACTGAGCAGCCTTGCTGTGCGTATTTTGTCCTTCCAGGTAATTAAACACTGTCCAGATAAACAAGGGACACTGCTGAGGCCCAGATCCAGGCTAAAAAAGGTAATTGTTTTCACAGATTGTTATGAGGATTGTTCCCTTTTACCTTTTAACAGATCTAACTTCAAAGTATCTGGAAAATATTACCTAATCAGTATTTTTTGCATTTGTATGAGTGTAGTTTTACAAATGATATTTTAAATGATAACTTATTTGCTGACCATTTTAACAGTTGGGTAGGAACTGAGAAGTGTTAAACAGTTATTGATTTTAGATTTATGTTTAAATATATGACCTCTTTTTGCAAAATTATTTTTCAAGATTTTTCGCAGTTATTTGTTTGTCAATAAAATAATTAAAAATTATATATATATATGCATACATACGTAGATATAGGAATAAAAACTGGAATGACTTTGATTGGGCAAAGGAGAAATGCTTTTCCAGAAGTTATACACAATTTATTCTGAAATCAGGAAAATTCTAAACATCATTTTCCATATTTGATTAATTATTAACTCAATTTTCCTTAGAAGTCACAGAAACTGAAGAAAAGTCCCAGAATCTCACAGAGAAAGGTGTTTTTCCTTTAATTCTATACAGAACACTGATAGAAAATTTTGAAAATCTTTGGAGGATATAATTTATTTATTTTTTCTCTTTTTTTGTAATCAAATGTGTGAAAACAAAATGGCTAACTTCCAAAATAGTTTTATTATTATCATTATTATTATTATTAATTTTACAATCCAAAGAGCATCTGAAACCTGAAGTTCATATCTCTGTAGAAAAAGGACAGCCTTTAGACACAGCATTCAAACCACGTCAGAGAGCATTTTAGCACAAATATTAAAATAGTGGGTATTACCTCTGAACTGTAGTAGTAGGTGTTAATTCTACACTGTATCTGAAAACAAAACATCACTTGAAAACCAAGACCATTTCTTAAGAGGATGTTGAAGCTTCCTGTAGAAAAGAGTTTGTTTCTTTATTGTACTGTTTGGCAGTAGTGGATGTAACAGCATTAATTTAGATTAACGTTACCAAGGTTAGCACTCCACTGATATGAATGAAGAAATTCAGGTTAATGTTGAGTCCTCTTGATATGACAGGATTAATGGGTTGTGAATATAAAGGTTGCAGGATGATGAAGGGCTGGATGGACTCACTTAAAATCTCAGCAGTTGTGCGTTTCTGCCACATGCTTGTCAGCAAATTTTTTACAGGACATCTGGGCGGTATCACACTTCTTTTTTAATGCTGGAGGAGTAACTGACAGGGGATTAAGATTTTCTTCCCACTGGAAAATTCTCCATTATGGCAGCAGGTCATAATTAAGTCAAAATGGCATTCTTATTCTCTCTCCAGGGAGAAGCTGATACCCTGACTCCTGTGTTCACTTCTTGCTCAAGTGAACGGTGTCTGTAAGCTGCTCCAAACCAGCCCCTTATGGCTCTGAGCCTTGCTGAATTCTTGTCTCTGTGGTGCTGGAGTTCTTTGTTTCCTGTGGCCTGAAATTTAGATAAACTCAGTTTACAAATTGGAAGAATTTGATGCTGTGAAGTTGTACAAAATAGTGGTAATAGCAATTGAACATGTGCTTGTATTCCAGTGTTATAACTGAGACAGTGAATCAAGCTCTTATGTATGTGAGCAAGAACAGAGCAGTCAGTATGATCCTCTCTCTGAATGTGAAATAAGTAAGAAATATGTATCAAAGTTTTCCTCTCATTGATGTCAAAGAAAATGGGAAATGTGATCGAAGTTCCAAAGACACAGTTCCTTTCATTACAGGCCTCAGCACTGTAAACTATATTTTTTTGCCACGTAAAGCTTAAGAGGTGTTGAAATGTATCCCATAGCAGATGATCATGACCCAAACATTAGAAATCCAGATTAGAAATTAATTGCATGTGTCTAGCAATGAGGGTTACTAACATCTGGAGCAGTTTAGCTAGTGATTACTTAGATTACCAGTTACTTCCAATATTGAAACCAAGTTAAGTCCACCTTTGATTGAAATCCTTGAATTTTTCATGCCTCCCTGCATGTGACAATTATTGGTTTATTTTTGATACATAAAAAAGATGTCCTTTCCATCAAGTCAGATTCTGCAAAATTCACGAGAAGAAATAGCGTTTCACCACTCATGTGCCCCTCTTCTGTTTTTAAAAATAATATATCTGATTCTAAACAGGAGAGTGCTAAATTGTTTGCCTAATCCCAGTATGTAATATCTTAGAATGAGTGAAATTTAAAATACAGAAAGTAGTTTTGCCACATGGGAAAATGGAACCTGCATTTAAACTGAAGGGTTTGGTCCTATGTGGTTACGAAGAGGATTCCCTTGCTATAGAATGCTCTCATTCATTTTAGCATTACTGTTTCATCTTACCCTCAGCAGGCTTTTCAATTCAGCTATAATATCTGTCATAAGTTGAACTTTGAGTGCTGTAGTTTGGCTTCACCTTGTAGAATACATTCCTGCCTGTTTCCGTACTGCTTTGGCCTCACACCTTTAATTGATGGTCTCGTTTTCACTTTGCCATTTCACTATTCTGCTAATTAGCCTTTCTTCTTACCTAGGGGGATCTCTTTGCTTTATTGATACTCCATTCACAGCAAAGCTCAGCTGAAATAAGTGTTTTCTTCTTTGCCAATGTCCAGTCATTTTCTTATTTCCTTTCTAGGTTTTTGGGGTGTTTTTCACATGTAAAGAAATATGTGTCTTTGTCTTTTATGGCTCTTGCAAATCACTGATGAACTCTAGTCAGAAGAGTGGGGGCACTTTATGATCACAAAGCTAAGCCTTGTTACTTTTTGGTGGCTTTTTCTCATGTTCTCTGACAATCCAAGACTTTTTTATTGAAATCTGTTCTTGTGAATCCTATTTCAGGATTAAATTTGTTATGCTGTATTTGGATATTCCTGGAAAGTACTTCATGATACATTTTAGAATCTACTGTCAAAATGCAAACACATTATTTTTATGCATTCTGCAGCATTAGACACCAAATGTGGCAAAGCCATTTCTAACAGACTTGAATTCAAGAGGCATCTGCTTTTTGCTGTTTTGGCACTAACATTACTTTTAGACACAAAGAAAAAAAAAATAACGAGCCGGTGGTAGATTCCAAGAAAAGTTTAAGTAATGGGTTCTGATTAAGCCTTGAGAGTTTTGCTTCACATTTATATTTGATGTCATCAACTCGTTAACTGTTGCTTAACATTAGCAATGAGTTCCAGTGTGGCTTGAAGGAAGGTGAGCTATCTTTGCCATTATCATTGATTTCCATGCACAAGCAGGAGTGTTACTGACTCAAAACCTGTTTGTACAAGTTTCCTTATTATTTTTCTCCTTGGGAGAGCATTATTAGCTATATTTCTAGTGCACATGTCTTGCTGGTATTCCTCACAGGAAATTCACTTTTTATACACAGGACCCAAACCAATGGTCATGGGCATCAATAGGAGATATTGTATTTGTTTCAGTGGACTTTAGATTAGGTCCTGATTGCCCTAAAACTGTATCCTCTCTGTTTTCATTTCATTTAATCTCTATAACAAAAGAAAAAACAGAACAGTTTCAGTACTGCTGGTCTTATTAAAAGACATGCTTCACACTTCATCCTGCTTTCCACAGCTTCTGCTGTTATATTCCATTTTGGTTTTTTCTTATGCTTTGGAGTTCAGTGGGTACGAGTAGAAAGGAATCTGGTACTCATGACTTGCTTAGTGACAGCTGAGTTCTTGCAGGTGAAGTGGAGAAGTGGTGCCAGCCATTGCGGCACTACAGGCCAGCTTCTGACAATTTGGCCAGCAATGCCACCTTTGAAAGTAAATACACATTTATAAGCCTCAAGAGGGAAATTCCTGAACAAAATTATTCCACAGATCATACTGACATTCTGTTTTTCCTGTACAGTGCTTCCCTTTCTTGATCTGTTTGTGTATTCTGTGTTTCACCACCAAGACAAACATTTTTAAAGCAGATTTGTAACAGTCTCCAGAACACCTTCTAGATTCTCCATAGAATAGATTTACAATTTGTCCTCCATGCAAATTTTTTTTTGTTCTGCTCTCTGTAAAAACATTTGAACAGGTGCTTCCCTAGACTCTTTTTCCACCACATCTCTTCAAGGCAGTTAGTGTTTGTTTCTCCTGTCCCTGGTTTGCATTACTTTTTGGAGATTTACCAAAAAAATGCAGTGGAATCTAACATAAATAGTTCCCTAGTTCTCCTTTCTTTCAGTTGTTTTTCCATTGGAAGCACATGATGGCTGGTTTCCTAGCTCATCTCATGTCACATCATTAATTAAATAACATAAAATATATACCTAATTTTTAAAAAATAGAATGTCAGAAAGTTTAAATAGTTCTGTCTCCCCTGCATTTTTAAGATGCTTCAGAGATGGACAATATTTTTGCTGATTCAACACATAGGATGGTTTTGTATGATCCAATTTCTTTCCCTTTGAAATCCATTAGGAGTTTGCTGATGAGTTCAGACATATAGGTGTTTTTCCAAAAAAGCACATGAGGAGGAGGAGGAGGAGGAGGAGGAGGGAATTGTACTGCACTGAACATGTTGTACAGCCCCTGGTGCTGCAGCTCAGACCTGGAGAAGCCCTTACAGGTGGGTGGGTGGCTCCCGGGGATGTCTCCTGCAGAACTGCTGTATGCACTGGTGAGAACATTTGAATTTTAAAGGTGTCAAGGGGAAGACTAAGGCATGGAAATTATTCCATGAATCAACTCCAAGAATCCGGTTACAGACCACAGAGTTACTGACTTAGCAGTTTTATCTAAACCATTGATTCTTGAGAGCTTTAAGGATAATTTGCTTAAATCAAGGTTACCTTAATTACGGAAACTTGATTAATTGCTGCAGTATTTCAGCTTTCTTGAAACATATTAATCCTAATAGACGCACCTAAGTACCAAAGCCTTGACAAATACCTAGTGTTGTGTATACAGAACATAATTTATGATGTTGACGTTGTAGCTGTTACATTCAAAGACACATTGTTTCCACCAAGTGTTACCACACCATTTTATATAGTTGTTCGTGACTGGCCTAGAAATGTATATAACAGATAAAATGGAATACAATCAGATACTCAGGAATATATTGTGCACTGCTTGCAGAAGTGCAGCACAAAATGAACAAGAAAGAACTAAAGTTGACTTTGATTGGAACGTAGGCGAGTAGTGTAGATCTGCACTCCATGTAGTTTAAACAAAGTGGAAAAGTAATTTATAACTAAATACAGTACTGTGTGTACTTATCTGAAATAGCAAAATAGAGCAGCTGGGTTCTGAAGTTCAGATGAAATTGTACAGTGTTCTTTGTCTCCTACTCATTTCACTTAATCTCTTCTCCCAAGGGACCAGGTAGCTCAGGTCCTTAGCAATGAGATTTGACACTTTTCCAGTTTTTGGTGTTTTTTTTTCTTTTTGGTGACACATTGAAAGCATTCTAACACTGTGCTTTAGTTCTGGAATGCCATTCAGAAGAAGAAACAGCTAAGGGAGTAAGTGCTTTACAAATATTCACTATTAATATTTTCCTTCTCTCTCTTAAATTTGCTACCAGTGGTAAAACTGGCAGGTTAATATTCCCCCTGAAAGTCTGTCACACTGCTCCTGTCACACATGACATCACATTTCAGCGAGATGGCTGCCTTCAGCACTAGATTCAGAAATGTCTGTTCTAGCTGCCAGCTTGAGCAAACAAATTTCATAGTTTTCTATTGACAAGTCTTTCTTAGCTTGTTAACTTTTTGACTGTTCAGCTGAACATAATGGGCATCAGTTCTCAGAGCTAGCTGCTCACCATTTTACTGATTTGAAAGACGGAAACACTTGGGTTTTCGGCAGGATCTGAGCAGCCAAAAGCAAAGCTTCAGAAGGGTAGGTACATGAGTGATAATAAAGGCATACACCTACTTAAAGCAAATAGCTTTGTGGGGTAAATTTACAAAAGTGCACAGGTTTACAGATGAAAAGCAGAAGACTAATGGACTACAGATGAAAAGCAGAAGACTAATGGACTTCAGATGCTTAGGCACATTTATCAGCCTCACTAAGCACCCACTTGAATCCTACAGCATCTAAATACCATTTAAAATATAGCCCTGAGCAATACTGTGCTCCTTTGATCCCCAGAATAAGTAGAGCCTGAAGGCAGTTCCATATCGCTCGGATTATTTGAGGTCCTAGTGATTTGTAACCAGTCACGACACTGCTCCTCCTGTAGACACACTCAAGAGCTTGGGTGGCTGGTGGAGAGGGTGCTGCCATGTGCTGCCTTTGTGCTGTGGAGAGCCTCGCTGCAGAGTGCCAGCTCAAGGGTCCTCAGGGTTGCTTGAAGCTGCTCCTCCTACAAGAGAGACGAAAATCAAGACAAAATTCCTGTTACAGATGCTGAACACTCAAAAAGTGGCAAGAAAAGGCGCGGTGTGTGGTTATATAATCTTTATATGCATAAAAACATACTGGTTTTACAAGGAGTTACAGTTTTATGAAGATGTAGGCTCAGGCTTAGTATTGCCAGTATCTAAAATTCATGCTACAAAAATATCATGCAGTTACCATGTTTGCAGATTACATGGAAGAAAAGCTCTCTCTATATAAAAAGCTCTTCAGTTTATTATATAACTCAATAAATAGGTTCACTAATAAAGCTAAACTGCAATTAACGCTATGAAGAGTTTCCATCCAGTTAGGCATTTTTAAAAAAATTAGGAGTGAGGAAAAATGTCTTGAAATCAATGACCTGCATGATCTGAGATGTAAGAAATAACAAATGAGTGGAAAGCAGAGGTTGTTAGGCCTTATTTGGAGCCCACTTTGCTTTCTTCTTGTCCACATTTCTGTGTGATCCTGGCAGTCAGATAGAGAACCCTGGAGAAAAGGGCGTCTGTCTGCTCCTTGCTAAGAACTAAGTTCCAGGCAGTCTCCTAACATGGGATTATAAGGCTCTGCTTGGGATTTCATTTGGCATGTAAGCGCCCTGCTTAGAAATCAGCAAAGTGTCTACATTTAATTTGAGCACATATATAAGTTTTTACTTTGATATAGGTCCAATAATTTGCACATGGGGTGTGCAAAAATGCGACTCATAGATAAGTGTTTTTAGGATAACACAGAATTTAATAAAATATACAAGGTAGTTAGTTAACCAAAAGGATTCTTTTAAATTTAATTTATATGTCTTAAATTATTTTTTTAGTTAAATTTTAGCGACCAAGTCTTCAACTTAAATAATGTTTAATCATCTTGAATATTGAGTCTTAAGTGTTGTATAGATGATCCATGATACCACACAGAAGTTAAATCTGTGCCTTATCCTTTTTATAGATATCCCAACTATAGCAAAATCACACATAATTAGTTGAATGATGGGGTACCTTGCAAATTTTGGGTTCCTTATATTTAATTAGGAATTACATTATATGGGGTAAACAACTAAACATTTCAGTTCTCCAAAGATGATAATGTGTGTTCTTTCATGTTCTTTCACTCTACACAAATATGTGGGTGTGAATGACAGGTTCCTACCATCAGCAGTCTTCAAAAAGTCTGTGTATTATGGCACGTGGGAGGTATTTTTTATGGTGATAGTAGTTCTTGCTACATAAATACCCGTGAACATTTCAAGACAAAAAAAAAAAAAATCATTCTCTCGGTGTGCTTTGGGATAATGTTGCAAGTGCTATGTTAGCCTGAACTGTTAGACATCTTCCATGTGAACAATACTTTCTTCAAATAGACATTTCAGCAGTTGCTGTTCTGTACACAGCTGGGACTTCTTTCATCCCTTGAACTCTTTGGTTTTCTCCTTCATTTAGGTTTTCACATTATGCTTATCACTGCAGGCTCTTTCTTCTGAGTCCCTTTGACTGCCTCCAGGCTGTCTGCCATCTGTGGCTGCACGTCTTTAAGAGCCAACCCTTTGGTACAAGGGGTTGTGTTTGTAAGAGAAACCACCTCCAGAACAATGCACCACCTCCAGAACAATGCACCTGGGGTTGAAATCTGTCTTTGCCCGTTGCCTATGGGCTCCAGAGTTCTTGTGTACATCAGGCAGAATGGTGGAGTGTGAATGTCCAGCACGGAACCTGCCCCTAACTAACCCCTGGCATGAATATTCATCCTACTAAAAGCGAGACAGCTTGTCCCATTTTCTGTCAGTGTTCCCTACCACAGTGGCAGTCTCATTCTCACTGTGGAACACTGTGCACTCTCTTCCCTGCTCAGGCAAGCCTGAAAATATGATTTTTAGCAAAAACGCTGAAGACAATTGAGTGCTGAGGGACTCATCCTCCGGGACATAAGTGCTCGCAAGCCAAGGGGAGGGAACAACTTGGGAGTTCTGTGTAGCAATCCTTTCCAACACACTGAGATATTTTATTTATGAAGAATAGTAGTCATGCATGGCAGTTTAAGCATTTACTAATCTGCTTAGTTCAAATGCTAGGACATTTGAACAACTTGCCGTGCTGCTCATTCCCCAGTGAACCACAAAGTTATGGAAGGAAAAAATGAAATGCCAAGCAAAAAAATATGCCCAGGATCTTAGGTTCCCCAGAGCTCAGTGTAAGTCTGAGCCATTCAGAAACTGAAAATGGCCACAGAAAGGACACATGATTTAAATGAATAATCAATATAAAACATATATGGTGATATTTCTAAAAGTATTATCACAAAGATAATGCATCTATACTGCTGGCATAGTTATATCTAGATTTCCAGTCAATAGTATACATATCAAGACATCCGAAATGTTGGAATATAGATTAAGACCCATTTTCTCCATTCCAGACCCCAGATGTTAGAAAGCTTTGACAGTAATAGTCTTTTAAGATCCACAACATTGAAAATGGAAGGTGGATTTCATAATATCAGCATGGAATGTGGCTAAATTTAAGTGCTAGAAGGAGTTTACCATGACTATGTGAGGTCTAAATTTGTACTGACTAAAACAAGGGTCTTTCAGGAAGCTTAATTTTGAAATGGAAACTTAATCCAAACCACTTTAATCTTATCCCATAAAAAAGAAATTTGAACTTGCCTTCGAAGCAAGAGCTGGCCGTACATCCACAGCATCATCCTATGGAACAAATGCTTAATGCTTGCCTGTAACAAAGCCATTTTGAAACCATTGCATCCATATCCATTAGCACAGTCAGGGAAGAGGAGGATTTGCCTGTGCCTGTGTGACTGGTGTTGGCTTAATTAAAGAAGTCATCATTTCCAGCCCACTCTGTACTCTCTACACAAAGTTTTTACCGTACTGAAATGTGAACATTTTTCTCATCTATTATCCAGGACAAAAAGGACAACATTTAGCACTCAGAGTGTGGATAGCCTAAACCTATCAATGTAAAACAAGTCTGTTCATGTTGAGCTTTCTCAGTGCTGTAGCAGTAGCAAATAATCTATTTGCCTACTCTACTATAAGATAACAGATTAATCAGGTTTGAAAATGTTTCTGCACCTGATGAACTGGTTTTACACTGGACTATCACTAATCAATGCTCCAGTATCTTATTTTTCATAGGTGTTTGTCTGCAAACCAAGCAGTTCTCTGAGTAGTGGAAGTAAGTTGGGGCTGGGGACAGAAGAGGGACAGTTGATGACAGAATTCCCTAGTAAAATAACATGATGAGAAATGTTATTTTTCATCATATGTCAGAGCTAAGGCTCGCAGATCAAGCCTTGCCTTTCAACTAAATCCAGTGCCACCCTAAAAACAGCCTATGAATTTGCTTTATTCAGTGTTGAGGACTAATATTCTTGCTACTTCCAGAATCTAATAGCGTGTGTCTGTCGGGATTGCAGCCACCAGATGCTGATTCCAGGTAACTGAGAAATTTCAAATCATTTTTTACGTACAAGATAAAATTGTCACCTTCAGTAAAGACCTCTGTCACTTGTCCCATTGACTCTTTTCCCTTTCTGCTTTTTTTAATACCATCAGATCCCAGGGAACCTGCACTTTAAAAAGTAGCATGTAAAAAGAAAAGTAATGCACTGATTCCCTGAGTTCCTGCTGCTACACTGTCAGATAAAAATAAATCACAGTAAGATGAAAAATTCCATTACAACAATTTTATGACTGTTAAAAGAAAGAAAAAAAACCAACAAAACCCCCTCTGATTCCCTTGCCTTGAATGGAATCTCATCAGTTTACTAGAAGGGGAAAAGACTCAGAACTTTAGGAGCAGATGCTGCCATTGACTCTTAGGCAGCACCTTCCAAAAGCCATCTTCTTATTCTTAACCCGGATTTCTAAGGTACTGGGCACTTCAGCTGCTGAATTCTGGTTGTCAGTCATTTGTCCACAGACTTCTGAGTAGTTTTAATGATAGTTCAATTTTTCTGGATGTACTGTGAAGCTGTGCTTCACAGTGCTAATGTGATATTTGCTCCTACGTGCTGCCTTAGTGATGGCAGCTGATGCACCTCAGAAGGCATCATGGGTTGTTCTGCCTTTAGAAATCCTTATATTTTGGCAAAACAACTAACACTGGATCAAATATCTATTCTAATACCTGAAATAAATTATAACATTTTGTTTATTTTACCACTAAATTGTATCAGATTAAAAGCTATTCTGGGGAAAAGCATCCAGTTTTTTTTTGTCTGGAGACATCAACTGGTAAAAATCAGTGCTTCACTTTCAATCTTGTTTCAGTAGTTCATAGCCTTCATTCTTAGATTCTGAAAAACCAGGTCAGTGTATATTTTCATTGAGGTTTCAGGCAATTTCTGCAGTCTGCAATGTCCTAATCTTCCTTGACTAATTTTCCTTCCTGAACAAAGTCCATGGGAAAATCCTCAGAGAATGACAGTTTCAGCTCACCGAACTCCAGAAGGGTCACACTGAGTTGTCATAGAAGAGGCTCTTTGTGACATTTGGGAGACTTCTATCCTGGGACTAGAAGGGTCAACCCCTTCTGCCCAACTGTACCACTATTTCCTCATCCTTTTATTGACATAGAGCACATAAACCCTGTAATTAAAATTTGGGACATCCCTAAATCAGTGTAGGAAAATGTTCCCTTAGTGAGACTTTATTTACATATTTGCCTTGTAAATGTGTTAATTTTATAAGCATTTTGATTTGGGCTTGCTTTTTTCTAAGGCAAAGTTTGAATGACTTTGGTTCCTTCTCTTTTTTTCTTTTCTTTTTTTTTCCCCAGTTTATTCATCAAGAACACCTGTGATTGTTAAAAGATCTCAAGGTGATAAATGTAAGAGTTTTTCATACTGGAAGACAGAATAACTGCCCACCTACCATATAAATTGAGGCAGAGCACATAGAGAGTAGTAAGGAGATTTTGGCTCAGGCAGACTTTGACCCCACTTTTACAATTCTATCAAAGCAGAGATGAGATTGTGACAATTCTTTGATAACTTACAAACTTTAGGAACACAAAAGGAATTTTTAGGCACTGTATACCACTGCAAACAACTTACCAAGACTGCATGAGTTCAAGATAATAACTACAACCATTAGGATTTATAGAGCAAATTCAGTCTGTTCTGTTTCCTGAGATGGGTGGTAGTTTTATGAAGTAAAAATTGAAAGTTTTACAATAGATAATTTAATAGCTAATTAAGCCTGCAACTTCATTATTTCATCTTGAAAATGATCCCATGCAGATGTAAAGCTCAAGAGAAGTGCAGTGTAAGGAATTGTGGTCACTCTCAGACTGCTGCCCATGTGCCTGTCAGAAAGAAAGCACATGATAAAGTGAAGGAATGAGTTACATTTCAGACAAATCCAGTTTAGTAATTTTTTCTTTCCAAAAGAACAAGTGGTTGTAGTGGCAAAAATTCCCAGAAAAGAGAGTTCCTATTTTCCTCCCATATTTTAATAATTTAGATAATAACATTTTTTATTTGTTATTAAAATAATGTTGTTTACATGAAGTATCTCCAATTGGTAGAAAGTTGGTAGAAAGAGTTCCTATTTTCCTCCCATATTTTAATAATTTAGCTAATAACATTATTTATTTGTTGTTAAAATCATGTTGTTTACATGGAATATCTCCAGTTGGTAGAGAGTTGGTTACAGCAAAATATCAACCTTTTTTTTTTTCTTCAAATGAGAAGTGATCATTTGGAATGCCGCAGATTAGTGATGGACTTGGCAGTGCTTGGTTAACAGACTCACTGATCCTAAAGGTCTTTTCCAACCTAAATGATTCTATAATACCCAGGGAGAAAATCTGAAACAGCTGTTCAGTAACCCATCCCCCAAACAACAATACAAGCAACAAAAAAGGTGACAAAACACAAGTCTGTCTGTTATTCTTTGGAGCACAGTGTAGGACACACTGACACATATATTCCTGACCTTAAGAACTAATTAGATGAACTCTTTACACCTATTTGAACATTTACATGCTGAAAATAGTTTGAGCAGTTTTAAGGACAGAATTCCATTCATTCTCACAACTAAAAAAACAAAAAGGAAAAGAATTACTACACTGTTCTCATCTGTACATTACTCCAAATTTTGAAAATACTGGTTGCTTCAAGGTCTTTATCCTGATAGTTAAAATCTTCATGGAGATTTTTCCTGAGAGGAATTTTCAGCTTTAAAATTGAAACTGTCAGCCAAAAGGAAATTTCACGGAAGTGTATAGCAAATATCTCAGAGAGGCAAAAAGTTTGCTATAAAATTCAGTGCAGTGGGAGATCAGACTGGCCATGTGCCTTTTCACTGTGAAAACAGCACGTGGAACTAGCAGGTTTTGACTTGATGTTGTATTTTCATACAACACATGTGCTCACAAAAACAAGTCGAAATATATAAAATAGATGAGCTATTGCCTGTGACCAATCAAGGAAGTATAAAGTGAGAGCAAAAAAGGAAGGTTTTAGTCTTATTTCTGAGCAATATTTTCAGGTATCATAAGCACATAATTCAGATTCAGATAAGCACATAAAAAATGTGTAAAGAGTGAGAGTCATCAGCGCCACACCGCTATGAGATCTGTGAATAGGTATCAAACTCAATTATGTCTCTTTTATTTCAGCCTTGCTACAAGAAACTTGCATAGGGACCTACATCACAATTTGCATCTTTAAAGTATTAAAATCCATAATATATCTGTGAAGTGGGAGTTGTCCTCATGCTCATCTTGCAAACTGGACACAGTAACACACAGAGCATCTTTGTTTACTGGGATCCCAGTATCTTTGTTGAGGGTCCCAGTGATAAAATGATGGCTGATGAGATATTTAGAAATGTCCCGGCTCCTCTTATGACTTCCAGGCTTGGTCTATGTGGTTTATTCCAGTCCTATTGGCATTAAAAGGAACGGATCCCATTTCTTGAACGGCGTGTCCTTGAAATCTGGCTGGTGCACCACCTGCTTTCTCTCAGTCATGAGAAAAGGCAAATGCCACAGACTGCAAGGCACAGCAAACTGACAAGTTCAGACTATGCAGTGCAGCCTGTAACTACAGCATTGGTTCTAGTGTCAGTTTTGCAGAAGGAAGTTGGTAAGAGAGTATTGTATCGTAAAAGGAACTGTGGTTTGTCAACTCTCATTTTCACATGGAAAGTTTTTTAAGTCTAAGTGGTGAACTTGTGTTCTCTTTTCTTACTGTGTCGTGCACAGCGATTTTACATTATGTAAACTGACACGAAATTGTGGCAACTGTCCCTCGAACTGTGACATCTTGCCAGCTGGCAGCTGTTACACGGGGAGAACATGCATATTTGCAATGACCCCTCCATGAGGAGGAGCAGCCTAAATTTCTCCATGCTAGCTAATGCTGTGAATGTGGAGAAGGTATGTGGAAATAATTTTTTTTCTTTTTAATGGCTGATATTGTATCTGCTTTGGAGCTCCTGGGTGGGCTTCTGTGAAAAGCTCAAGGAAGGCAGAGAGTTTGTGCTCTCTGTCTCTGACCCAGATGCCCAAGGAAGGACAAGAACTATTACTACAGAAATGTATTCCCCAGGCACTGCCACTGTTACTTTCTGGAGAAGGTAAAAATGTTCTCCTCTTACACCATCAAAGCAGAGGGTTGTTCAAGTTGCTAACTGATCCAGTTCTGGAAAAATGGATCAGTTCCTTTACTCTTCATTTTCTCCTGGAACTCTGGTGAGAGACCTTTTACAAGGGCATGTAGTGATAGAGAAGGGGGAATGGCTTCCAACTGAAAGACAGTAGATTTAGGTGAACTATAAGGAAGAAATTAATTATTTGGCTGAGACACTGGAACCAGTTGCCAAAAGAAGTTGTGGGTCATCTATCCCTGAAAGTGTTCAAGGCCACGCTGCATGGAGCTTTGAGAAACCTGGTCTAGTGAGAGATGTCCCTTCTCATGGCAGAGGGGTGGAACTAAGTGACCTCTTCAAGGTCCTTCCAGCCCAAACCATTCCGTGACTCCTTACTTCTTTAAGGGCAGCCTCCATTGTGGCAGAGTGTGTGTAGATAGCTCTGCTGCATCCCCAGATCTTTCCTGCACAGCTTTAACCTCGCACCACACTGGGACCTGATGAAGTACACCCCCTTTAATCAAACAGATTTTGTGTTTGTTGCAAGAGCAAAGGCAATGCACGGGTATGTACAGCTATGGATGTGTTGTTGCTTTCATTGATCAACTTGGAGGTTTTCCTTGTTGACTGTATATCCATCAAAAAACACATTTCGTGTGCATTATGCAGTATGGCAGGAAATGGATACTGGATTGGGAGTGAAAGAGGGAAAAAAAAAAGCACATAAGTGCTAGGAGCACCCTCCAGCAAAAACATCTCACACGTTTCACTGTATTCCAGGAAGTGAAATTTCGGTTTCTATTATTGCTCAGAATGACTAAATATAGAAGCAAATGAAAAATCTGCCACAGAGGGATGCCAACATGAAGGGCATCTTTCTCCCCTCACAGCATTATGACCCTGCTAGAATGGAGGTTAAAGGGATGTAAGTAGAAGCAGCATATGACAGATAATCCTTCAGTTTCCTTTGAGGTACAAAAGGCAAGCCTTAGAGGTGTGAAGTTGGCCTGTGTGTGAAACAAAATCACAAAGAAATGTGAATAAAATGAAAATAAATGGAACATTCCCTAACCAGGGTTTGCAGTGTCACCTCCAACCCAGGAGACAGCCTGAACCATGGTCTCTGCAGATACCTCTGCTTTAGGATCACTGTCTGCTGCTGCTGCTGCTGCTACCCACAGAGCCTCTTTACAAGCAGAAGCTGTTAGCTGAGCTAATGAGACTGGAAAGGTACAGTGAAATCCCTTGTACACTAAAGCTTCTGCTGTAATTCTGGGTCTTTTCTGTTCAATGTGGCGAAAATGGGGCAAAGAAATAACAAACCCTTGCTGAATTCCAGTATTTGGAAACCACTGGAAGATTTTCATAGCTTTGAACTAAGATTTTGCTTGAAAATACAGAGAAGGATGTTTTCGTTGTTCTTTTCACACTGTTTGTAAAATCTAGACAGCCCTAAAACCTGGGGAAATTGAGTACTTCTGCACATACCCCGCCCTCCACATATTTCCCAAACAATTGATATAGATAATTAATATAGACTTTATCCTAGAGCTGTTTGGTCTAGTTTTGGTCCAATGTAACTTAAGCTTTTGAAGCTATGAAAATGATGTGTTAGTATGGATAACAAAAACATTTTGTCAACTTTACCACAATAGTAGAGTAGACTAGGCCATCCTCAGCCACTCAGTTAGTATGTTTTGCATGAATTTAATTTACATAGAAATGCTCGTCCATTTTCTTTGTTCCATGCTTTCTCTTCTTATATTACGTTATTTTATCTGTTTCAAAAGAAAAGCTTCACTTAATATGTTCTTCAAATTTGCCCAATTAAACAAATGGTTAATGGCACTTTGTTTTCCACAATCTGCAGGGCCAGATTTTACTGTCTCAGTGACACTAACCTGGAAAGGTATTTTGTCACGAGAAGGTATCCTGCAGAGACAAAATAGTGCAAACCTCCATACAGCATATGATTTATAATACCTGGATATACACCAAAGAAGAGAAATTTTGCCAGATCTACTTGTATTTTTTAATCTAAGCAAGATATTAGCATTATGCAGACGCTTCTTGCAGGTGTTTTATGATCTGTATAACAAACTTACCTTGTCATAATGAGCATCAGACTATTTGATGTGTTTGTTAAAGCATGAGTTCCTGGAGGCATGGGAATATGAAAACCTTTCCATTTTTATTTTAAAACATCTGAAAACCTCTCCTTGTGGCTGCCAAAGAACCTTTGGAAAATGTGTGTCATGCAGGTTCAAAAATCAGAAAGAAAACATAAAGGAATGAAAATATACACTTAAAATATCTAGAAAAATAAAAAGATTGTTTTTAGTGCCTGACTTCAGGTGTTTTATTGTTTAGAATTGTAGAAACAGTATTATATTAGTGAATTTTACTACAAGCAAGATATAGTATCATAGAAGTGAAGGTTAATGGTGTTTGAATTACGGATTTTTTTCCATGATCTGCATGTAAATCTGGCATATGCCAGTGTTGAATTTCATATGTAATACAAACTCTTTTTTTTGCCACTAAAAATCATAATTTCTAGTGAAAAACCTATTCTGCTAATATTTCTTTAAAATTTCCACTACTTTTTGGAACCAAAATTGACCGTTGAAAATTGGAGGACAACTTAGCAGTTATTTTAAATGCTTTACCCTCTTTGACTTGCTAAATCAAGATAAATTATAGTCAGCCCTAGACATGCTTATGAGCTTGTCGAGATCACGACCTACAAACAGCACAGGGCAACTTCCACATGCACCTTCCAGGAGAAAGTTTAAAGTCGTGAGGAGACACCAGATCTGAGCTCCCCTTGAGCATGAGGGCTTTAAAGGGAAAACGCTTGATGGCTGATTACCTGGATGAAAATCTATATTTTCTAAATGTTTTTTTTACGTATCTCTGTCTGCCTGTGTCTGGCTGCTGGGAACAAGAGGAAACATAGATGTGATGGGAGTGGGTAATTGCTGCCTGCTTTTCTTACCTAAATACTCACTTTTACAGGACATTTCAAAGGGCATAAAATGCTCCATGTTCAGCCACAGGAACTTGTAGGGATGAATGCCATCTTTGCTAAATGTTACAGACTCCCTCTGCAAGGACTTTAAATGATAATGGTCTCCTGAAAACATTACACAGTCTATGTATCAATATGGCACTCAGATTGCCTAATATTGTAGATATAAACATTGCACTTCTACTGTCATGAATCTCCAATAAGCACCTGTGACTTTCGGGATCCTCCCCCAACCACAGGCCAGCCAGGTGGGTTCAAAATGAGGGGACAAATTGTTTTTTCTGTCAGTTGTGTCATAGCCATTGATATAAATGACACATTTTGGTCTTTGCAATGTCTTTGAATATTCTGTTATTTATAGTTAGTATTTTGCAGTCACCCTCTCCACTTCCTGCCACCACAAGAAAATGAATGCTGGTGCATTTTGAACTTATTTACATGCACATATCTAGAACAACTCTGCTAACTCCATATTCTGTAATTATTTTACAAAATACCAATTCCTGCATTCCAAACAACTTTCCAACCAACTTAATGGGATATATCTCCTCATTGTGACTACCACATTAACCTGGGTGATGACAACATGTGATACGCAGTCTCTATTTTTTGGGCCCTGCATTGAATTTATTTCACAGATCTACCTGCAGAATAAATGATCTCTTTCTGTCATATGTGTAAATATTGGCTTAATCCTCTCTTTATTTTCTCCAGCAGTGGTTTGCAGTATGCGGATGGACACTGATCAGCCTGCACTCCACGGTCATACAGAAGAAAAAGGTGGAATCATTCTTGGAGGGCTGTGCAGTTACAAAATCAGTGCCTTAAGGTTGGTGTAACTCTTCTTGCAGTGTTTTCCATGTGATATAGTAGCCACCCAGTCTTCTACAGTATTCTGTTCCACAGATGACGTAGTCACAATTCAGTATCATGGGCTTTATTTTCTCCCTGCAACAAAAAAAAAATTGGAAAATCTGTGGTGAGCCTTTTTGTTAATACTGCAGTAATCTAGTGGGTTAGCAGATGGTTTATATTGCTTTTGGATGCCCTTTTCACTGCTTACTGTGAGAAGGTCATAGCAGCTGATGTAGCTGCTTCTGTTAAGTTCACTGCCACCAGCTGCAAGGGCATTTGTTTCTTTTGTTTCTTCTGTTTCTTTTCCTTTCCCATTCTTAAGCAGGTGATTTTGAGTCAGAACTGAGGAAATTTAATAAGTTATTTACAGGGGTTTTATCACTATAACACTTTAATTGCCTGATCTCCTGGTCCTTCTCTTCCATTATTACTGTGCAATAAACTAAACTGAAAAAAAATTACAATCTTTGATAGTTCTTGAAGGAGAAGCTCCAGATTAATACCCATGAAAGTATTCAGACCAGTGTGTGTAAACTTTTCTTCCCTTGAGATGAACTTTGCACATCAGTTGTGCAGTGCTGGTTACGTGCTTGCCAGTGGAGGATGAGCCCTGCAATTACATTACTCATTCTGGGGCTTTTCATAAAAAAGGATCTTGTCACCAAATCAGTGTCTTTTAATGTGGCTTTGGATTGATCCAAAGAAGCAGGAAAATTTCAGCAGAGTGATGTAACAGGATATGCAGGGAGTTTATTCAGTTTGTGCACCATGGAAACAACTTTTCATCTTAGAACAGGCAACAACAGGCAACAGGCAACAGCATCTTAGAACATCACCTTGTGATGCTGACATTGATGTAAATTGCTATGTGAATTAAAGGAAAAATTCATGTTTTGTTGTAATATCATATAGTGGTGTTCTGCAAGGTACTGAGCACCTTTAACTTCCATTGTGCCCATCTCAGCTACAGACTTGGATTTAACTGTGATATTATCTTCAGTGTAAAGTAAGAACTGATGATTCCAGAAAAATAAAAGTACATATTTATGTCTATTTTGGTGTATGGTTTTATCTATTTTGCAAACAGAAGTGCTATTTGTGACCTGCGTGAATCATCCAGTGTAGGCGTCAGTAAAACTGTTTTCCATGTCAGTCCTGGAACGGGCACTTCACGCAGAGAAATTCTACGACAATCCCAGGAATTGTATATTTCTTCCTGTAACCGTTTTCCCTACCGATAAACATTGCAAATAATATTTTTTTTTAATATTTGATTTCATGGTGTTTCTTTTAGACTGGGTTGTAAAGCCCCTGTATTACAGTGAGAACCTTGAGCATTGCTGGGAGAGGGAGAGGGCTGCCAGAGCCTCCTAAAAAACCCGACAGCCAGGCTCTCATGTGTGTGCCTGGCTTGGCTCCCACAAAGTGGGGATGTTGTTTTAGCCATGAGTTTTATGTTCCCATTCAGAGAGAGGAGGAAAAAAATGAATATATAATAAATGAATTATATGGGTATTCATGCTGTGGTGGAAGGGATTTTTCTGTGTGTCCTCTTTGTGTCAAAACTCTTTTATGCTGTCACACTATCATGTGTGGAAGAGATGAATTTTTAAATCACGTTCTGTTGTCTCAGAAAATGGGACATATGCTGTTGTCCTGCTTCAACGTTACAACTTATTTCATCATTCAAGAAGTTTCTTTTCCCATAATTGCTGATGATATCTGATGACTTTCTAGTCTCAGTCAAATAAATTTTACTAAAGGGTTTGCCAAAAAAACTAAAAGTGATTGTTCAACTTACTGTGTAAAGTTTAAAGGGAAAAGCAAATCAAAATCAAAATCAAAATATGTTATTTAAAAAAAAATTCTTTGAGATTTGTTAACAATCCTTGATTGATAAAATCATAAAATAGTCTTGACCATACTATTTACACTCTCCAACAATATTGAAGCTCTAACTATCATAACCTGTCATAATATTTATCAGTAAAAATCCATGATTTTGAGGAACTGATTTTAAAATAAGTACTTCATAAATATTTTCTAATGTTACATTATCAAAAATTTTATCCTTTAAATAAAATTAATATTAGCACAGTACTTGGTTTTGAGCAAAGATAGTATTTGTTTGCAGGCAAAGGCAAGGACCTCAAAGTTCAGAGTACTAATTCAGATTTGTCTTTTGACTGTGCTTTTACCACTTTCGTTTTTTTCTTCTAAGAAAAAACATTTTTTTCTTGCTGACTTATGGACAACATATTCTTTTATTTTATTTGAAAGTTTTAACTAAGATCCCAAGTTATTGCAATTTCAGGTTTTCTTGGTTTTTTTTTTAATGGAAATGCTGTAATTTTTACTCAAAAATGAAAAATGGCACTAAAGAAGGAATTTCCAAGCTATTAAGACACTAAGGAAATAAGTGAGTTCAGAGCTTACTGTTTTCCTGTCACTGACTGTAGTGTTGAGAGGCATATACTGCACAAACAATTAATTCTAGGGAATTCTACTACAGCTGTTTTATATTATTTTCTAAATTTCTGTGGTTTAGGTCATAAATAAAAAACGTGAAAAATAGAAATACAAGTTACATTTTTGTTAAAAGCTAATGTATTGTAAAAGAATGACCCTGCTCAGAGTCTGCTTTCTGCTCAGGGTTTCCTTTACCTCTTCCCCCTCCAGTTTTGTGCAGCTGCCCAAGAATGGGAGCTGAACCATCAAACAGTCCTGTGGTTGCACAGTAGTCTGGAAAACAATTGGTTATTACAGAAGCAAGGAGAGTATTTAAACCTACTTTTGATGTTTTCTTCCCTACAACATTATTTTCTATGCTGGAAGATGGAAGCAGAGCTTTTGCTCCCTTGTGAAAATCAGGAACACTTCTTTTCCCCACGTCTATCATCAGAAAAAACATATTTTTAAACCTTTGACAAAAAGAGTGACTGAGATATTTGAATTCTGGACAAGTTGTGGCCAGGAGAAGCTATTTCAAATTTTCTTCAAGGCTGGGTTTTCTATGCATGGACATTTTATATTTCCACATCAGATTAGTATTGAAAGGAACATTTGTTCTAGATGGCCTTTCCATAGAGTACTTTGGAACAGCAAATGTTGGAGCATAAAGAGCATAAAGCCTAAATGAATTTTGGGTCAGATGTAAGTGAGTTTTAGGATTTTCTCCTAAATCCTTTTCTGGATGAGGTTTTCTGTGAGAAAACCTCCTGCTAGCAGGTTGTGTGTGCCCACAGAAAAAGCAAATGGAATATCCAATAAACAGCAAATTCCATTTTGTCCATAGATTTTTTTTCCTGCCTTGTTAACCCATGTCATCAGCTGTTCCAATGCCTTTTAGTCGGCAGGACTTTCTTCCTCCTCAGAGTATTTCTGGGCAGACAGGAGGTGCTGCTTTTGGGTCTGATGTGCGCTCTAAGTCCTTCTGTGGCAGAATAGGTGCTGCCATCCTTGTTCTGTGCAAGAGGGAAATAATTCAAGCAGGAACTTACCAAGGTAATTCTCAGACAAGTTTGGGTGGAGATGGACCTCACCGTCCCTGATGTTAGAGCTGTCCTGGACCTGCAACACAGACCATCCTTAATCACTGCTGGAGATGCAGAAGAAACAGATGAGGTACTGGAGCTGCAAAGGTCAGAGTCTCTGTGTAATGTGGTAATGGGAAAGAAGGTGGACAGAGAAAAGGTGCAAGGAAGGCTTAAAGAAGTGCCAGCCTTATAACCTGCAAAAGCAGAGGAGATCTTAATAGGAAGAGGTCAAATGGACTGGGGTCCAAAACAGCTGCATGGTTGAGTGTCCAGCCAAAGGAGAGCTCTGGCAAGGCTGTGACAATAAGATGAATATTGGCATATTTCTATGAATAGAAAAGGAAGCATGTGCTTCTAATTCTTTCACATAATGCATTCAAAACATATGCTTGATAACCATGAGAACAACTGATGGAGTGTTTACAGAATAATGGGCAGAACAATTAGGATAACAGAATGCTGTGTGTCCCTGGAACTGCTCCTATTTCCCCCAAACTCCCTTTCCTTTGTTCTGCTGGTTTTTTTTCCCATTCTTAAAAGAGATTGCCGCTCTTCTGACAATCTGGTCTGATTTTAAATTTCTCAGCAAACTATTTTATTCTCATAGACAATATATTTTCTGTCTTTTCCACAGATTACAAAGTCCTGCTGAACAGCTGGGTTTGATCTCGAGCTTAGTTTCTCCTCAATCCCCTGAATTCAGCAAAGTTTAAAATAACACAAATTTTTAAAAAAATGGTAAGAAAATAAACAAAATTTACCCAGCTTTGTAATATCTTTGGGCAACATAAAAATTCTGAAGTTCAAGTCATAAACGGATTTGTCTGTGACATTTCCCTTCATCGGAAAGATAGAAAAATGAGACTGAAACTGATGCAGAGTTCATGATTCATCTGAGACTGATGCTGTGGTACAAAAATATTTCTATGGCATCACAGGCGATCTCTGACGCCATCTAAAAGAGTTGTGTTTATGTTTGACTGGTTTTTACTTTAGAAATATCAGTTCAGATACCTGCAGATTTAGGGCAATCAGCAGCTTTTTATAAGGTCAGTGTCTCAAAAGGGAGTAAACATCTTGATCTGCCTAAACGTCTTCCCTTTACATCACATATCAGATGGCAGATGTTTACTTTGGTGTGAGGAAGCAGCCAGGGAAAGGGAGGAGGGTTGGACAAGCAGTTTAAGACAAATGTTTTTAAACCTTTAAAATATTTATCTACCAAATAGAATTTAAAATAACCTGCTTATTTTTACATTTTGTGCATTGCATGTATTTTGGGAATATTTCCAAATTAACAAGAAGAACTTATCATTAAAGTTGTCTCAATGGAATCTTTTGAAGGAACAGAAATTCTATCACGAATACAGCTTTTTGCATAGTATGTGAAGGCATCCAAAGTTACAAATTTGAAGTAATGTATAACATCTATCACAAATAATAAAAAGTCTGTGCAGTATTCACAGATGTGAATATGCTGTGTGCATTTTTGCTTTTGCTTCCTTTTTGCTTGCTTGGTACATAAAAAAATTGTTACCTTGTTATATTAAAGTATTATATGACAGTTTTAGCTGGATAAAGAATATTAACTCTTTTTTTAGTCCCTCTATTTATAAACACAGCAAAACTCTAACTGTAATCCACTGCATTTCATAGTTCTAAAGAATACTCAGATAGTCTGGAAGATCAAAATTAATGCCAAATGACCTGGTTTGATTTGTCTGTACCAGTCTAGGAAAGAGACACAGTAAAAAAACAGACTGCAGAAGTTGTAGAATAGCTAGAGTTACAGCCCATGCATGACTGTGATAGAAAAGTGAAAAGTTAAAACGTTTTACTTTTATCACCTTCTCAAAAGAGAAAATATGCTTAAAATTCAGCTCTTTACTGGATTTGGTGAAGCTGTGTGTGCAGGGTTGCCAAACAGGCTGAGAAGGGCAATCTAATACTGCATTCATACTGAGGTTTGTGCACTGGGTTTTGCTTCATAAATAACGTGAATTTGGGCAAATCAAAGTTCACCTATCAGAACTTTCAGAAGTTGGAAAATGAAATTTTCACACATTAGATTAAAAGGATAACTTAGGTAATGTGAGGATTTTAATGCAGGCAAACACAAAGTACAACTGACACTTTTTTCCAGTGTAGTGCCATTATGATAAGGTCAATAAATTATGGGTCCCTTTCCTTAGTCCCAAGCCAAACACTACAAAAAAGTAGGAAAATAAGTTGTAAACAGATGGGAATGCATTTTTGAAGCACCTAACAAAATTACTTTGACCTTATGCAATATGGGTGTAGTACTTTTTATAGCAATATACATTTTGTTTACAATTTCAGATTATAATGGTGTTGTAGTTTCAACTCTGCTGGATATTAAGAACGACACAGAAGCTCACTCAGTGGTCCTGTATGGTCTTCCTACCCTGCCCCCCACGATAGGATGGGGAGGAGAATCAAAGTAAAACTCGTAAGATAAGACAAGAATATTTTAATATTTGAAAATAAAGTAATATACACAATAATGGTAAATTATAATAATAATGATTATAATAAAAAGGGAAAACAAGATATGTACAATGAAATTGCTGACCAATACCAGACTTGCCTTCCCAAACCCAAATTGTCCCCCCTTCCAGGTAACTCACCTCACTTTATATACTGGGCACGACATTTAATGGTGTGGAATGGCCCTTTGGCCAGTTTGGGTCACCCCTCCTGGCTGTGCTCCCTCTCAGGTTTTTTTTGGGTAGCTCCTTACTGACAGAACATGAGACAAGAAAAAAAAATCCTTAACTTAGGAGAAATACAGCTTAGCAAAACTCAGAACATCAGTGTGTTGTCAACACCATTCTCATTCTGAATCCAAGCCACAGCACTGTAACAGCTGCTGAGAAGAAATTAACTCTGTCTTAGCTGAAACCAGGACAAATTGTAAGGACAACTTTTTCTCAACTGGAAATTTTAATGTTGCTTATCCCAGGCAGAGCTAAGGTTCTTTGAATGACTTAATTTTTCCATTGTCATACCTTAGTGCATGCAGTAAGACACTGCAGAATTTCTGAATTTCCCAAGAATGCGATTTTTACTGAAGTCATTGAAATATTACTGCAGTGATTTCACAGTTGAGAAATTAGCAGCAACATTCCCAGATTTAACTTGTGTTGAATGTGCATTACTTTTGGGATTCTTCTCATTTTTAATTAGTAAAATTTTCATACAGGAGGAGTAAACAGGAAACCTAGAGAGAATGCTAACAGCTTATATTTCCAATAGGATGAAGCTATGTATAAATATGACATGATGCATCCACTTCCCCCATGGAGCAAATATTTGTAATTGTCAGGATGATTGATGTTGAAATAATAATCAGCTTTTCTTTGTTGCAGTTTTGGAGAGAAGCCATAATTACGTGTGACAAATACTTTGGAATTGACCCTACTGTCTTTAAAAACTTCCATAAGTAATCTCAGCGGGAGAGCCGCATGCTAAGAGATTATTTCAGTTTGAAAAGGAAAACATTTTTCTTTCACTGTTCACTGTACATTTGACAATAAATAATGGGGATTTCATTGTGGTATTTTCAGATATTTACATAATGGTTTGAAATGTGGTTGTGAAGAAAGAGAGGTAGACACACTAATTTACTGCTAAACAGTTCCATTAGGCTTTTATTGAGCGTTTCTTATTTTTTGTAAGATATAAGAAGTGACAGTTTCATCTCAAGATTTTGCATTAGCTTAACTGTGTTTGTAAGAAATCTCTTTATCTTGCACATATTTTCTCCTCCGTTCCAGAAAATCTTATATAGTCTAAGTACCTTTATATTTGAAATTTCCATCAGACTGCTCATTTTTAACTCAAACATACACAAGTGCAGGCTGTTCATGGCCCAGTACCATCTTGGTGTGATCTATTTAATTTATAAATAAAACCATGACTTGGCAGTTCAGATGAAAAATCAGAATATACCCTGCACCCACTCTGGAGATGGTCCAGCCCCCCTGCTCAAGCAGGGTTACCTAGAGCTGGTTACTCAGTACCAGGTCCAGATGGCTTTTGAATATCTCCAAGGAGGGAGACTCCACAACATCCCAAGGCAATCTGGGACAATGGTCAGCCACTCTCACAGGGAAAAAAGTGTTCCTTTGTGGTCAGACAGGCCCCTGTGTGTTTCAGGCTGGGCCTGTTGCCTCTTGATGTGAGGTGCTAAATAAGTTGTTGCAGAAAATAAAAGCAGAAATGTAATCTCTGTTACACCTATGACCTGTAGATAGAAAAGGGACAAAAAAGACCAACTGCAAGCTGAAAACTTTGTAGTCTAAGTAAATGCCTCTTTGTTGTTGTTGTCAGTTGAAGGACTCCCTGAATGGATTTTTCCCTGGGAAATACTAATGGTATTACCCTAATTTCAAGAAAATTTTCCATCAAGCTTGCTTTCTGACTCCAGTGCAAAAAGACAAAAAAATTGGCTTATTTTCATATATATATGGGAGAAGTTCATACCTTTGCACATGCCATGGCCTCTACCTTTTCACCTTCTAGATGACAGATCTTCAGTTTATGCAAATGCTCATTGCTATACTCACTTCTGTAGCACTGTACTGCTTCTCACCAGCCTGTCTGCAGCAGCTGCAGACTGATGTCAGATATTTATTCGGTTTGTGGGTGCCCATGTCATACAGTAACAGGATAGTGTTCCTTGCTTTCTGCCTCCACTTCTCTGTCTTTTGATTTCCAATGAAAAGCCCTGTTACTATCCAGCCCCCACCAGCTATCTCCAATATACAAAAGTGGGTTGTGGATTAGATGCAGCCTTGAGTAGAACTGGCTTAATGTCAATTCCAAATTTGCTTCCTTTTGTGTTCGTCTCCAAGAATGGTGTCTGCACAGGACTGGGGGGTTTTCAATGCTGTATTTCAAGGTCTTGGATCTGCTTTGTTAGCTCCAGAGGGGTGTGATATATATAACAAAGACTGAAAGCCATTAGAGCCCCACATTCTGTTGACAGTACCATTTTACACAGTAGTTTATTGCCTGCATGTTGTCTTTCAGGAGAGTAGGAAGCATCATTGATTTTAACTTGACTTTACTTTTGTTCAGCTTAGCAAACAGACATTGTGGAAAAAACTTCACAGCTTTACCTAAAATTCTTTTCTTTAAATGTCACGAAAGACTGAGTTAGGCCCAAAATATAGCCCTTTGTGAAAAATGGATGCAGAACCATAGTGAGAGTATGGCTGTTGAGGGAGGTTTCCTTAGACTTTACTAAAATATTTAAGTTAAAAAATAAGATGATTTCTGACACTATTGAAACCTCTGAGACAGCAGTATTTTACTGTTTCATAAGGACTGGTGAATGCAATTCACAAGTATCATTTTCATTTGTCCTAAATCTGCCATCCTCCCGTCTGCTAAGCCTTTATGTCATTAAACTCCTATTCCTATCACAGCTGCAATCAAAATAACAGGGTAAAAAGTGCTTTCCTAATTCGAACTAGACTTGATATTTTTTAAGCTCTCTTTTTATTTTGGAAGTGTGCATTAGCTGTGAGCAAGAAGACGATTAGTGACAGGGCCCTTACAAACAGCTCACAGCACTGAGAGGAGTGTGACCAGTGCCTTCATTTCTGCAGGGTCCTGTACTGTGATGTGGCTCTACCGAAACACAGACAGGCCAAAAATTCTAGAGGGATTTTCATTGTCTTTGGATGTTATCTTCCCTCTTGGTCTTAAATCTACATTAAAAACATTTTGAGAGGCTGTAAGGACTTAAAGATCACAGCTGCCTGTCTCAAGCACCACTACCACAGAAGGACTTTGCCATGAGATAGGCACAGAATGGAATGACAGGGTGGCACTGACTCCAGGCCTGGTAAGGTTCTGGCTATCACATCATGAGTAATGCACCCAGAAAAAAATTCCCACTCTGGCAAACTGTGTAAAGAAGCAACTGCTCATCTGTGACCACCAAAGCCACCCCCCTAATTTAATTTAACCAATAGAATAAGAGAACTGTGCAGCCAATGAACACTTTGTTTGCTAAAATGTGTAAATGGTGAAACAAATCAGGAGAAACATGTAAAAGGAAGATTGGTTGATTAGAATAATTTAGTGTGACCATTTTGTCCATTTGTTTGACATCCTTAGGTTATGATAATTCTACAGTGTGTATAGCTGCTTTGCTGTTTAACAACAGATCATTTTAAAGAATGGGTTGATCTATCGATGTTTATCGCAAGGTAAGGATTAAAATATTCTGCTTGACTGATTAAGGATTTTCTGTCTTGCTGGAGATCTCGGAATATATTAAGTGAAATGAAATTGATGAAAGTTCCCCTCCTATGTCTTCTCTAACCACTGGGTTTCTCCTCTAACTTTCTCTTGTTTTATGAGTCTAATCCTTCTCTCATTTGCTTTTCTTCCAAGTATGAGACTACAGTGTTCCAGACAATCTTTAGCTTTAAAAGTACTCAGCATTGGCTTAATGCAGCAGCCAGATAAGCCATCACTTATGCCAGTGACATTAATCCCATTTTCTTTAACAAAGAGAAATGGCAACTAATAATCTATGGAATGAGGCTGTCTTGTTACCTTCTTGTAGCATGGAATAGATTTTCAGCCAGTTTTTAACATCATTCCCTGTGCTTATGTGGTGTCCAGTCTTCAGACAAGATATCTTGTCTCTGTTAAAAGAGGTGTTACTTTCTGGCACTGTAGGACTGACCAGTGTATTTTCTGGGATTTTCTAGGGTGGGAATGATTGTTCAGGGGATTTGTCCAACCACTGAGTGTTGGTATAAATTAGTCTTGCTTTGTTCTTTATAATTTATGTGAAAACACCTAGAGACCCATAAAGATTCAGGAAGTTTTAAATTATCATAGAATCATAAAATATGCTGAGTTGGAAGGGGCCCATCAGGATCATCAAGTCCAGCTCCTGGCCCTGTACAGGACACCCCGAGGGACACACCATGTGCCTGAGAGCATTGTCCAAACACTTCTTGAACTCTGTCAGGCTTGGTGCTGTGACCACTGTCCTGGGGAGCCTGTTCCAGTGCCCAACCACTCTCTGGGTGAAAAACTTTTTCCTGATATCCAATCTGAACCTCTCCTTACTCAGCTTCAAGTTGTTTCCTTGAGTTCTGCCAATGGTCATGAGAATGAAGAGATCTTTGGCACAGTTATAAAGTTTTGGGTACAAGGAATATGTCAGAAAACACCAGGAAAGCTCATCCACATGGTATCACTGCACAAGCATCAGAGCATTGTCACAATACCAATTTTTTATGGGTGAAGAACACCATTTTCTGTGTTTTGTCTATATCTATTCTGTTTGAGATCCAGAAATTTAAATTTAGATTATGCACTTTTCATGACATTGTTGTGGTTTTTTTCATCCATTTCGTTGCTAAACTTCTTACTGCTCAAACTTGCTTGCTGTTCGAAGAGCTGGCCATTTTCAAACTGTTTTGTAAGCTTCCATATTACTGCATGTACTATTGTAGATAAGGAATTCTTAGTGCTATCTTACTGGGATGTTGATACCATGAGATCGTTTTGCTTTCCCTATCAAAACAGCATGGATTTTTTCTCACTTTGCTCCTGCTTTTTTTTCCCTGTAAGTTCTTTAATTCACTGACAGTTTAACTGATCAGTGTGACAAAAATTTGGTTTAACCACTGACTCTTATAAATGCTATAAGCTGAAGCAAAACATCTTTTCAACAGCTCTTGGAGAACTGAGATTAAAAGTAATCAAAGAATACAGATATTTCTTGACTTGGGGGTATGTTTGAACACATGGAGCAGAAAAGGCTCATACAAATCTAGTTAGGCGAAGAGATTAGTTTCCACAAACCCACAAAAAACACTATAAATGAAACTGATATGTCTGAATTTGGAAGTTTCTTTGAAGTTTGTTTCATAAAATTGGTTTTCAACCCTACAAGGTATTTTCAACTGTTAACATTCCTGCACATTCTTATTTCCTGTCAGCATCATGATATCTCTGCCATGAATCAAGGGCATGCAGTGGTGATGATCAGAAAGAGTTCAGCTAGAAAAGTCCCTGTGTTGCAGGGCCTGAGCAGCAATCACCTGACAACATGTGGATTAATGATGGAAGCCTCGTTGCTTCAATGGCTGACAGAGGAAAAATGATTCGGCAGCTAAAAAACCCCAGAAGAGCATCTTGTCCTTTCTTGAATGCATTTTCTCCTTTTTGAGCTGTAGAATGTCAGAAGAGTTAAAAGCAGACAGAAAGATTAAAAATAGGTATGTGGGTGACTGTACATACTCTCTTTTCAAGTTCTCTTGCATGATAGCAGTAGTAAGCTGCTGTAGGCTTATTGGCACTAATATACATAACTACACGTGCATTCTTTCTTTTCAAGAAATAAGAGTTTTTTAGATCACTCCTACTGAAAGAACTACATGTACATATATACATTTAATAAAGATCAAAACATTTTTCATTGCCTTGAAGTCCGAGAACTTTGCTGCGAATTAACTCTAATGAATCTATTAGGTCCACTTTCTCTCTGCTTCTGTCTGCCTCTTATTTTAGGCAGTATCTTAGGTTGGTCTCTGCATCTTGTGCTGGAAGGATATTCCCCAAAGGTGATTGAGGTCATTTGAACTGTTACCCATCAAGGATGGTGTGTGGAAATTGCTCAAATTCCTGAGACCTCCTGGACACAGCATCAAGCTGCCTGAAACGCCAATCTCTTGATGCAGAAGTGTGACAGCAACTTAAATCTGAGGGATACCATATGAAATTGGGTAATATTTCTTTTTTTACTCTCTCTCTTTGGAGCTGTCAGTTCTGCAAGTTGATATTTTGACCTTGCCTTTGTTCCTTCTTCAGGGAAAACTTCCAAAAGTTCATCTCCTTTACCCTTTCTGCATTCCCCTCTCCTGCATACACAGGTAAGGGTGTCTGCCCCCACCAGAAAACTCTGCTTTTTATGCATTTTTCTTGCCACTGACCAGAAACTGTTGCTGCAGTACAGAACCAATTTCATCCTTGTCAGGTAAAAGAATTTACTGCTTAATTAAAAAGTAACCCAGTGTAAAGCTTCCAAATAAAACGTGCAAATTGCAATGCCATCCTTACCTTTTAGGCTTTAGGTCAATGCTACTGCCCACCTTGGAAAATAATCTTCCTTCCTCATAGTTGTCCTGTTTTTTCGGTGTCCTAAAATGATTACAGGATGTTACTGCTCTCAAAAAAGGTGTTTTTTCTTTAATGTCAATGCTAGCCAGCTCAAATCAGGGAGCCTAAAAAGAGATTTTTAGTTTCAGTCTCCCTGTTTAGAGGGACTGAGATCGTAGGCAATAGCAACTAAAGCATTTTACCTCTCACTACTGGCCATATATTTTTGCATTTACTCCTAAAAAAAGGCTGAATGACAAAGATCAGTATTTTTGCAGTTAATATTGTCCAATAAGAAGCAGAATTCTAGAGTGAAGAGGTTTCTGGGGTCCTAAGTGGCTGATAAACCATGGGGAAATGAATATAATGGAAATTTAGCTTTGTAAAAAACAGAAAGGAAACACACAAAAAAGCTGTTAAAAGAAGATTATAAAAATTTACAATAGTCGCAATAGAATTTATGTTACTTTCTTTTCCTCTGCACTTCATCTCTGTTATGAGAGAGGATGGTTTTCATCTGAGGTTGAACCAAAGCTGATTTCCAAAGTATTATTTCCAAGAACTTTTTACAGTGTCGTAGGTTCCATGTATTGAATACATAAGATTTTCACTTTCAATAGGGTCATTAACATATATAATGTTTGCCCAAGATCACTTTCTATACCCCTTGTTCAATGGTCATATATGATCCTGAGCAAATCACAACATATTTTTGTGCTTAGAACTAAAGGATATATCAGACAGGTCCTTCCAACCTGAATTATCTCTTTATTGTATGGTCCCATCTTGAGGCAACTCCATTTTGCCATGCCAAAGCAGTCTAGCTCATTTTATGTGAGGCTAGATGGACACATGGTCCTGAATTGCAGATGTGATAAGACTTTGTGACAGAAAATAAACTCCTTTTTATCCAAGCCAATAAAATATAAAAACTGTATTTTACACTTTAACATTAAATTTTAATTTTTCCCAAACCCAGACCTTATGAATTTTGGATTAATTCCATTTTTGAAAGTAATGTGGTATTTTTGTGCTTCACTGTTTCTATAAAATAGTGCAATGGTCTGGTGTTGCAAAATAAATGTGTATTTATGAACTAGTAATAGCAACTAATATAGTGGAAAGTCCTTGAGGAAATTAATAATTCTGTAACAGGACTTTAATCATGTAAAGAGAAGGCGGCATAGGATTACATATTTAATAAGGGAGATAAAACCCAGAGGTCGGTGTTTTCTCATTGGGTGGACAAACTCTGTCCCCTGAGTTGATTTGAGTCACAGAATCACAGGATGGGTCAGGATGGAAGGCACCTCAGTGGGTCATGTGGTCCTATCTCCTTTCTCAAGCAGGGTCATCCCAGAGGACATGGCACAGGATTGTGTCCAGAGGGTCCTTGGATATCCCCAGTGAGGGAGACCCCACAACTTCTTTGAGCAGTCTGTCCCAGTTCTTGGGCACTGCACAGGAAAGAAGTTCTTCCTCATGTTCAGGTGGAATTTCCTGGGCATCAGTTCCTGCCCATTGCCTCTTGTCCCATTTAGAGTTGTGTGAAAGAAATATGAGGAGACGATGTAATCCAAACAACGTCCATGTGTATTGGACATATGTAATGGATACACACAGACCAGAGGGGATTTAAAGCTGAGCTGACAAAGTCTTGCCTTTTCTATGCTTCACTACCAAGCTCAAAGTTTCCTGACGGACAAGCTTTTTTTTTTTTCCAATTTAATAACTTTTAATGAAGTCTTCTGTCAACAAGCATATCATGCCAACTGCTCAAGAGAGAAGCAAAGTAAAACTTTCAGCTAAATAACATATACTAGTTAAAATTGTTTGGATGGAATTAAAGCTTGTGCAAAGTTTCCATCTCCCTAAAATCTGATCCAATGTGTTCATTCTGGGTGAAATTAGGCCTTCATTTACTCTCACACAATACTAGTTCTCTGAAATTAGTTTGCAGAGATGTGAGGGCAGAATTTGGTCCACTCTATTTATAAAAGAAAAATATATATACATAAATATATATACATATACACATATATATACATAAGATAGATTTTATTTATGTATGCAATCCAGTAAAGGAGATTAAATAGAGCTGAATGATCAGGAATATTTTTTTGTTATTCAGTCTCTTCCTTCTCCATTTACAGTTCTTTTGTGTGTATTCCATACAGTCACAGGTTCTGGTTTATGCAGGTTATGTGTGATATAAAATGTCATTAAAGGTGGTAGGTCTGCGTATTCATCTAATAAATAATAACTAATATTGTGTGTGCAATGTCAATACAGAAATAATTTTAATAGAATAACTCCTTGGTTTATGTTCTGTTAGTGTGATTTAAACAAATCAACAAAGTTTGGAATAGGTCATTCTCCTTAAGAGGCATGAAAAGCAATTATCATATTACAATGCTGAAATATTCAGTCTTTGACAGAGAAATGTGTACTGTGTAGGCATGGCAAAAAAAAAAATTAAAAATAAAATCTGAGACTCCACCTCCACTGCTCCAGCTCTGGGATCCCCAGCACAGGAAGGACATCGAGCTGCTGGAGTGAGTCCAGAGGAGGGACAGAAAGATGATCCGAGAGCCGGAGCACATCTCCTAGGAAAGGCTGAGAGATTTGGGATTGTTCAGTCTGAAAAAGAGAAGCTTTGGAGTGACCTAATTGTGGCCTTCCAGTACCTGAAGGGAACTTACAGCAAGATAGAAAATGACTTTTAACAAGAGTATGTAGTGACAGGAAAAGGGGGAATGGGTTCAAACTGAAAGTGAATAGGTTTAGATTGGATATTAGGGAAAAATTCTTTATTGTGAGGGTGGTGAGGCACTGGCACAGGTTGCCCAGAGAAGCTGTGGATGCTCCATCCCTGGAGGTGTTCAGGGCCAGGTTGGGTGGGGGTCCAAGCAATCTGGTCTAGTGAAAGGTGTCCTTGATCATGGCAGTGGGGATTGGAACAAGATGATCTTCAAGATCCCCTTCCAACCCAAACCATTCTATGATTCTATGGTTCTATAAAAATTATTGATCTGACCTGCACATATTTTTTGCATATGCTCCAGTTGCTTTATGAAAACAACCAGGTTGCAAAATGCTGTCAGAGATACCATCTTTTCTTGAACTGAAAAATCTCTCCTTTCAGGTTGCAGTGCACTACAACAGTCTGACTAATGTGCAGGTACAGACACTGGCACTGTGAAGTTACAATGTACTGAAAGACTTTATTTTTCATATAGTGTGAAATCTGATAAAAGAGTATATACATTTGTCTCGGAGAAAAAAAAAAAGGTTTTATACATGAAATTGTAAATAATCAGTATTTACTTTAAATTTTAATGAAATCCAATACGGTACAGACTGCATAAAGCACTTTAAACCACTTCTCTGTACATTTGGAGAAGTATAAATAGATAGGTCTTTACTGAGACTCCGTATTTTAGTTATTTAATAAAGTTTTCATAGGTAAAAATTTATGCAGGAAAATAAACTTATTTTGGAATATGATGGCAAAACCCCAAAACATATCTTTAGGAGTCAGACCAGAGGGGGATTGTTTATGTATATGCTGAGTGGAAAGAACATACAAATGAGTTATTGCTGAGAGGCAAATGGCCCAGCTTGTAAAAGGGTAAAAGCAGAATTGTTCTCACTGCAGAGTGCTGTAGGAACACTTGCAGGCAAACAACATGTGCTTGATGCCTTTCCTGAGGTAGATAATGACCTTGTAGTGGCCATGAATCTCCTGATAAGACAGGCTTAAACAGTTGAGCATGGCCTAGTTTATTTTTGAAATGGGTTCAGGGCACTATTGCTTGGAACCTTTGACTCATTTCCAGTGAAAATATTTTCAACTGTTGTACACAGTCCTCACCACTGGTCGCCTGTGCTTTCACTGCTGGTCAAAATTTCACTGGCCTTTAGACACTGTCCAGGCTGAGCTGGTCAGAACAGAAAAGGATTCAATAGGAAAATAAGTATATTAAGCAGTTTGAAGTTCACAGGCTTTGAAACTGATCTGTCTTTTCCCCAGCCTCCTTATTTATATAATTTAAAGTGAACTAGGAATATTTTTTAGGCAAAGGAGAAGTGTTATACAGGTTGACATCTAGTAAGTGAATTTTTTCACATTTTTATTTGGATATTGACAAAAAGCAGTTGCAAAACCCTGCAGAAGACTGCGAAAGTAGAATATATTTCACTTTTCCAAGTTTCCATATACTACTTACATGCAGAGGGTCTATTCCTGTGTAACCAGCAATAATAAAAGGTTTGGCCTACTAGATGAGGGGAGAGCAATGGATATTGGTTACCTGGAATTTAGGAAGGTTTTCAATGCTGTGTCCCATAGGATCTTCACAGAGAAGCTAAAAAAATGTGGAATAGAAAACTCAGTGGGGATCTTACTAATATACATAAATACTAGAAGAGAAGATGAACCCAGGCTCTTTTGTGGTGCCTAGGGAAAGGACCAGAAGCAATGGATAAAAGCAGAAACATAAGGAATTTCATCCGAACATCAGGAAACCCTCTTTTACTGTAAGGGTGGCTGAACTCCTGCACAGGTTGCCCAGAGAGGTTGTGGAGTCTCCATTTTTGGATATACTCAAGAGCTGTCTTGATGTGATCTTGGGCAACTGATTTTGTAGGGGGTTGGAGCGCAGGTTCCTGCCCAGCTTGACCATTCCACGTTTTTCCATGATGCGGGAGTGAAAAAAATCCTCTAGAACTTGAGTACAGCCACATACACAAGTGTTTCTCATTTCACATAACAGGAAAAGAATAGAAAGAACACTCCTTAGAAGTCGCATAAGTTTCAAATCTTTCAAAGGCAGAAATAGTTGGTTTTTGTTTATTTTATTTTTTAATGCAAAACCAATCTTCATGGAGCTACAGTGCAGGCTGAGGCTAAGGTACATGGTATATGTGAACTGATAAACACAACAGAGGAATAGACCCCTTCTGGGTTATAGACTTCCCCCTAAATAAGGGGTTGTTCGGTCTGCCTTTAAAAGCATCCATAAAATTTTCTTTGGATACCATGGAAGGTTTTGCTCATTCTTTGGGGGAGACGATGCTTTTCATAAACATGCTGAGAATTTCCATCATACCTCCTATGGTTCCTTAGCAGAGTACTGCACCCTTCATGCCAGTCCAGTGCTTCCCTTGTGGCAGAAAACTCCAGAAGGGTGATATACAACAACAGCCAAGAGACCCTTCACTATGAAAAATAGTTCCCAGATGCATTGCCAGACTCAAAAATAAAAAAGAATAGATTTGTTCCTCTGTTTCTTCAGAAAGCAATAATAAAAGGACGGTGTATCTATATCCCCAAAAAGATAAGGTTTATCCCTTTCTGAATTTGCAACGTCAAGTGAAGTATGAAGGAAATTCAGCCATGTCTGTAATAAAAAAAAAAAAATTAAAAGTCTAGCTTTGTTTGTTTTTAAGTGTGGTATGGAGAAACATATTTAGCAACCAGCCACAAGGCAATAAAATTGATTTCTGGTTTATCTGGTATAGCTCTGAGTCTTTCACTGAGCTGAGAAATAATTGATTGCTTAGAGCCTTGTAGCGGTAGTTAAAAATTGATAAATGCTAAAGCCAGCACAGTGTTTTATAGATTCTCAAGAATTGTGGAGCCTCCATATTTCTTTCTCATCACCAGCTCTAGATCATGGGGTGAAATTTAAAAGACGCTTCATCTTAGTCTTAATAAATTATATTCAGCAAATCTAAGACCTTTTACTGTGGGATAGAAAGCAAAATCTTTAGTTACAAAACACTGATGAGCAACATATGAAGCCAAGTATGTGTTTGCAGGTTAGCCTACAGTAATTAGGTTAGATTACAGTAAAAACCTACAAAATGTCTATGTTTGTAATCACGGTTTGTTAAATCAATGTTTAGAAAAATTATTGGTATTGATAGCTAAGATGTTTGTAAATAAATAAAACTTCTGTACTAAATAAAGAAATAAACTGCTGTAAAAAAATCAGTATCAGGTCCCATTTAGCAAAGAAATGCTTCAAGTTTTCATTAATATTTTTCCTTTTTAGTGCAGGAAGCTGGCTTTTTATATCAACTGACTTATACTGGGGCACATGTTCTGGTTCCATATGCACCTTAGTACAAATTATCACAGCATAGTGATGCTTCTTCCACATCACATTAGTAAATAAATATTTTAGTTGCATTCACTAAAATAGAAAACTAATAAATGAAAGATTATTGAGGCAAATTTCACTACTAGTTCGTTAACTGAATAGAAAATACGGCAGACAACAGAACACAGACTCTGTCTCTTGCATCTTATATTTAGAGCTAGAGCTCAAATTATTTATTTGCTGGCTATTTTGCTAAGCAAACAAAAATATTTTAAATTGTTTCTGTAAACTCAGCAACTCAGCACTTCAACACTTCTGGCTAAATCTGGGATCAAACTGCAGTTTCCCTTTGCAGATCCATGAGACCGGTGATTAGCATCAAAATAGTCTGTTTATTCATGAAAATACTGCTTTCTAAGGCCACGGGTTGAAGTTGATCTTCAAGTCAGATCACCTCTGTTTTGTTATGACAGAGCTCGTAACATTTCACACTGCAATGTTTGTAGCAAAACCAATGGCCTTAGGAACACTGTAGTGTATTGGTATTTTTCTTGTCAGCATTATTAATGTTTTAGAACAGCTAATGTGATGAAGACTTGAAACATAATTACAATAATGATGGAATTAAATCCCTGTCCTCCACTTGCTCCTTCATTTTCTACTTTGGGACCATTTTATCTACTGCTTTAAAAAGAGGATAGAGAGGGAAAGAAATACGGGCAAACACAACCATATTGTGAAGGAGCTGCTTTCTCACCAAATCACATGACACTGAATAAACGCTAATTAAAATGTCCCTAGGGGGACTGAATTTATATTTTTTAGCAGGTTCACCTTCCCCTGTTTCACCTCCAAATCATATTGGGAAGTCATCTGGAGCTCCATCAGGATTGTGGAGCCTTTGAGTTCTCAGCTTCCTTCTTTTCCGGCACTCTTTTCTAATTCAACTAGCTTCAGTACTCCAGCTTCAGTGGTGCTGGCAAAACAGATATTAAATACACAGCTTTGCAGCTAAAAGTGCTACAGTCTCCTCATGCAAATAAGTGTGTGTGTGTGGGTTTCATCAGCTTGTGCTAGGTGAGGTATTTTAATATAATCAGCATTACCTAGACTTGAAGGCGTGGTGATGGCTTGTCACCATGAGTTTCTTGCTGAAAAATGTTAATGTTGCTTTTAAAAATGCGTAATTCTACATGTGTCAAATTAAATTAAGTTATATACATCAATGGAATTCTCTCCAAAAAGCCAGAGACTTTTGCTTGGCCCAAACAGTTAGAATTTGGATGCTATTAGAAACACTCAGCCTCTTTGGTCTTTTCATGCCCTAACAAAATATTCTTTTGAACAGTTTATAAACAAAAATCTCTTTAAACATGAGAATTTTGAGTATCAGAAATCTAATGTCTTTTACCCAAATCACTGATTTTGTATTGGCAGTGAATTTGCCCTAGGAAAGAGTGGCCCAAATTGAACAGTAAGGTTCTACTTTCCTGTTTTCATCTTCAGCTTTTAGGGCTTCAGTGAGTGCACAGTTTCATTGGTGGGACACACTCAGATGCAACACTGTGCTTAAAAATATATATGCTCCCTAAATGGAACACTGTCTTGAGAGGCTGTGCAAGCCGTGCATGGAATTCATCTTCCTAATGTTATATCCCATTAAAAGTAGACAAGTGATAGCATAGGATGTAAAACAAACAAGCAAGCAAAAAATATTTTTTACCGCAGAAATCTCTTGCAGGTTAATAAGCAATTTGTGGGAAGAATCTTCTGATTTTTTTTAAAAAACTGGATTTAAAAGTTGTCAAATTTGTAACTGTCAGAAAAACCCAACTGAAAGATAAGCAGAGAACCATCAGTTCCTTCTCAAAGCTCTAAGTTATGTCTTTATCTAAAAAGAAACATGATGAATCATCACACTTGCACAGTTCTTTTCTTTAAATATTTTCCATTTCTTCACAATTCAGATCACTCTGTTGCAATAAGAATATATTGTCATTATGTGACTTAAAGTATTGCCATATAATATGACAGCATCTTTCATTATGGAATCTAATTTCATTCTTTTGAATTTAAATTACTTTTCCTTACTCATTACATGTCTTTTCTGTAACTTTCATTACAGGCATTTTTCTTTTGATAATTCACAAACATCCATAACTTCTGATAACTTTGTCTCCAAGGACAGAAAGATAAATAGGGTATCCTTGAACAGTTGTAATCTTCTTGATCTTGAAAATCCAACTATATATTATGATGGGTGTTTAGAAACACACAAACAGGAAAAAAGCTCATTAGTTGCTCTTTAAACAAATCTAGCATTGGAAATGCAGCTAACATCTAATAGTGAGCTAAAATCTTCAAGTAGCTGTCAAGCATGTTTCCACATGTAGCGGGTTTAGTCGCATTTTTACCTTCTGTGAGATAAGAATTATGAGGAATACAAAGCAGGCTCTAAACTTAAAGAACATACAGAAGTTTATTAAAAGAACTAAAAGAAGGGGAAAAAAAAGAATATTAAGGGTCAGAATAAACCTTCAGAACACTTCTCCTCCCCTCATCCTCGCCCCTGCTCCCACTTACAAAATAAAGACACAAACGTAGGACTATTTCAGTCAGTTTACCACCTCTGTAATAGTCTTTCATCAGTTCACTTAGGGAGAGGAGTCTCTTTTGCCCATGCTATGGGGCTTTTCCACAGCCACAGCACAACAGCCGCCTGGGGTGGTTTTCTGTTGGCATGTGTGAGTCCCTTCCCTTGACTTACAGCTTTCCCCACAACCGTTTTCAAGGGTTCAATCTCAGCTAATGGGGCATTATTTTAAGGATGAGCTATTCAAGAAGAGCAAAGGTTTTCTTCATCCACCTCTGGGGTCATCTTCATATCTAGGAACAGAAGTCTTCTTCTCTGGGAGCAAGGATCTTCATCACTATCTCTGTTCAGGCTTCTCACTGGACCACAGCTACTTCAACATTTGCTTATTTCAACACAAACATCTTTACTCATGGCAATTTGAACGCTCTACCCCCCCATGCTTTCATGAAATTACAAAAGGGTTCTCTGATGTATCATAGTCCATCAACATAGCTTTACAAAAGATTTTCAGCTTTCAGGTTTCAAAAGCATCTCCTCTATCCCCTCTCTCTCTCCCAGCTTCAGTTCTCTCTTCTTCACTGACTTTGGTGTCACTATCACGGTGTTTCTTCACGTGCCTTTACCTTTCCCTTTCCTGTGACCTGGGAGAGGATCGATGTTTGCAGGATTCATTTCTTCTGAGGAACTTAGAGCACTGAAAGGGTTGCTCTTATCCGGGTCTGGGCACTGCAGCTGGTTGGTCACACGATCTCTGCTGGGCAGCGGTGTAAAGTTTCAGTTCGTTTTGCCGCACCGGGGAAAAGTTCATGCTGCCCCGCAAAGAGCCGCGGGCCGTGGCCCGGCCCCTGCCCGAGCCGAGACGGAGGAGGGCCGTGGCCCCCCGGCCCCGCCGGGCCCCCGCGGTCAGGCCCAGCCAGGCCCGGGCAGGCCTAGCCCGGCCCCCCTGCTGCCCCAGGACCGAAAGCAAAAGAGAGCTCCCCCCTCTCCACAGGGTTTATATAGGTAAATTTCGGAAAACGCCATTGGTCTAAATGACTGTCCATCAAGTTCAGATTCAAACCACCACATCACGCAATATTTAAAACTTGAATCATGCCACGTTGTAAGACACCATAAGCAGGAATCTTACAAAAGTCTAAAAAAATACTTTATCTTTTATCTGAAAAAGGGGAGAAGGGGTAAAACAACAACAACAACAACAAAAAAGTATTCAAGCTGTGAACTCCACAGAACAACATGAATAAAATTGTGGGATCATCCTCCTAACTAAGGTGGCATGAGACCCTAATAGTCCATCTTGCACATGGGAAACAAGATATCACCACCACGTGGATTTTTGCAGTGTCCTGCTGGTACTTCTTCACCCTACAGTGTGCTGGAGGAGGAAGGATGAGCACTCTCACCATTGGCTGGGTAATGATTTTGCTCACAGGTGCACTAGTCATGAATTGCAAGGTACGAGTTACAAGTTATGAATTAGAGAACTTGCAAATTAGAAACTACATGAATGAAATTGCAAGAAGATGAACTAGTTAATCCACATTAGACTAGTCTTTACAAGTGAGATCCAGCCCTTGCTTGGTGTGTTTGCTTTCTTTCCTAATGAACTCATAAAATAAAGATTAATTTCACAGAATACGCTATTCTGTAAAATCAAGAGGTCCAATCAGATTTTAATGCACCCTTCTACACTCAGTGATGAAGCATAGACTACATAAGTGGTCAGTGGGGTGGGCTGAGAACCACCTAAACTGTCAGAGTGACAGGATGGTGATAGTGATAGCATAGGGTTAAAATGTTTCTAAATTGTAGTAACCAAAGTAGGCCCCGAGAGCAAGATGGACATTCTGTTCAGGCCAGCCTGAACTTGTGTACTTGCCTGGATGGTAGGAGGCAAGCCTGAACTTGAATATTCATTTAGGGGGTAAGAAACTAAGATAGATGAGTTAATTGTGTAGCTGCACCTGGAAAGGGGGGCTGAAAATCATGCTTGAGCGAAAACACATAATAGATGATCGTTTGGGGGGTTTTGAGATTTTTGCTTGGGTAAATTATTAATATATGATTATACAACGAGACGGGTATATAATGTAAGCGCCTGAAGTCCTTGTTGGGGATTGATTTGGGTTTGTACCCCTCTCCCCCGGCGCCTTAATAAAACACCTTGCATGTAACCCGTCCGTGGTTATGTGTTTCTACGCTAACAACAGTGGCGTGAAATCCAGGTGGATGTCAGTAAACAGTGGTGTACCCCAGGAAATATATCAAGCCCAGTACTTTTTAGCATCTTCATAAATGCCTTGGGCAGAACACACTCTCAGCAAGTTTGAAGATGGTATAAAATCAGGAGGAACGGTCAATACACCAGATGGATGCACTGCCATGCAGAGGCATGTGGACAGTCAGGAGAAATGGGCTCATCAGAACCTTCAACAAAGGTTCAGAACTTCGACAGAGGGGAATAAAAACTCCTGCAGCTGGGGATGAATAATCCCATGCACCCGGGTGGGCTGGTGACAGACTGGTTGGAGAGTAGCTTTGCAGAAAATGGCACAGGGGTCCTGGTGGACACCAGGTCGGAAAGAAGCCAGAAATATGTCCTTGGGGCAAAGAAGTCCAACAGCCTTCATTAGACAGAGCACTGCTAGCAGGTCAGAGCAGGTGATCTTTCCATTCTGCTCACTGTTGGAGTGTAGTGCTATAGCTGGCCATGAGGAGATGTTCCATATGATGTTTTTCTGTAGGGGTGGAGTTCCTGAGAAGTTTTGCCTCTGCTCTGAGCTGGGCAAATACGTGCCAGTGATGTTGGGTCTGTGCTGATAACCTCGCCTGCAAGGCCAGGTGTGTAGTGACAGCCACAGCAACATGGTCATCAGCTTCTGCAGAGGATGTTTATAGATAATAAATTCAAATAGAGAAAGTTTTCTCCTCAAAGCACTATCTGATTTAAAAATTGAGAACTTAGGTCCAGCACAATGACATAGGAGTGGGGTTTTTTGTTTTGTTGTTTTGTGGGTTTTTTGTTTGTTTGTTTGTTTTGTTGGGGTTTTTTTTTGTCAGATTGTAGTACAAGTGTTAGGTTTCTCACTAGGATTTATGACTTTCTCTGTATATTTTGGCCCCAATTTGCTGTCCTGTGAGAAGGTCCCTGCAGATTATAGAGCTTTCAGACTGGCCCATCTCCATAATGTTTGATAAGGAAAAAGGCATATTTAGAAATGCGGAATTGTAAGTAAATATGACTGCTTCAAAAAAAAAAAAAGAACCCCACATCAGTTTCTTTTTATAGACTGTTACATTTTTCTTTGGATTCAACATTTTTATCGCTACTAGAAAGATTTTTAGTGCTGAAAATGAAATACAGGAGTAATCCTAAAACATTGGGGTTTGGGAGAATGGCCACATTGGTAATTACCCATAAGCCTTCACAACACAGCAAGAAATGTTTCTATGATTTATTTCTATTGCTTAGAAAAATCTAGAAAGCCTGTACAATACAGCATGCCCTGATATTAGCTTTACCTCAGCAACCTTACTGAAGCTTAACTTAATGAAGTAATAAATTCAGAAATGTGTTCCTGCATGCATTTGTTTCATAGATTTATTATACATAAATCCACTTATAAAATGCATTGGGATACAAAGTCAACACTGCAGAAACTTCCTAAATACTGATGCATGTATTACAGTCTCCATTACCAATAATATATAGAAGGTAGAACATTTACTTTAATGATGATGAACAGAGGCTAGACACAGACTGACTGATGTATGCATAATTCTCAATAGCTGCTAAAAGAAAAAAATATATTGCCTCTATATAAGGGGTAAATAATTTTATATCTGTGCATTATATTTTCTCTTGTTCCTATTTATCCTATATGGAGACTATAGACTTAAAAGCATTTAAGCAAATCTGCTTATACCAGTAGAAATAGCTTCATTACATTGCATCAACCACTTCTGGGTGAAGAGTTTAGGGAAAATTGTGAATTGCTTAAAAAGAATAGAAAGTTTCCACTGACATTTCTGGAATTCTACACTGGTAAAGTTTGGGCAGCCTGGACACACAGTATAACAAATTATGCTTTAGTTCATAAAGCATGACTTTGCTTATAAAAATAACACTCTCATAGGTTTTAAACTTCACACTTGAAGTTAAGAACATCAGTAAAAGTGTAACAATGACCATGTCTGTGAGAAATCCTGCCAGTAAAACTATAACAATACCTAGCAAAATTTTACTCATCACCTTAAGGAGCTCACCACTGTAAGAGGAAAGAGAACACAACGGCTGTCAAGTTTATCTCAGTATCACCTGGACTTACATTAAGAAATAAAGTTAATTCACAAACAACTGTTGCAATATTTGGGAACCTCACCTTCCTTTCACCTGGCTTTTTCTTTTAGGAAGCTGTTTCTGACGTGTTGGGATGCTCATGGTGCTTCAGGGGTTGTCATTTGAAAGGCTTCACTCATGGATGACAATGGTAAATAAAAGCATTTACTACTAATTCAGGTAAACCATGACATTCAGACATCTGAGCTGCTGAGATATCTCATAAAGCTTTATTCGTAAAGTCCCTACAGTAGTCCTACTTAAGCCAGCCTTCCAGAAAAACTTGTCCTCTGGGATGTGCTTCAGAACATTGGTGGAGGCTGGTTACTGCTGCAGGGTGTGCCTCCCATGTGGAAAGAAGAATAGGAATAGGAAAAGGAATCCAAATTGTGAGAAGACTGCCTTCTCCAGAGACATTAGACTTGCACAGGTGGATGTAGGAATCCATGTTAACTGACTTGAGAAGTTTGATATCTCTCTGAGGAAAAAATGATATATTTTCAAGTCAATGAAAATTAAATCTTGACAATTTTATTGGATTACACCAAAAGCAATATGTTTCTGCAAAACATAATTTAGTCAAATATGCATTTTTAGGGGAAAGATGTTTTATCAAGAAAATTTTCCACTTGTTTTCTCATTCATGAACATACTGCCTTCACTTCATGATTGCCCATTGCTTATAATGCTAAACACATAAAGCAAGTATGGGCATTTTCAGTTGAATTTCTTCAACAGCCCAGTGGATCTCATTTTTGATTTTCTTTCTAAGTAACAACAGAAATGAAGATGAGATATTAATCTGTGAATTCATACGCATTCCATAACAGCAGGTATTGGTGTGCACATCTTTGAGCAGGTACATGCTTAGGACTTTGACATGTCCATGGACCTTTGAGCTGCACATTCCACACACCTGTGTGTTTATATAAATCTTAGAAGGAATAACTGTAATGAATAATAACCTCCATCAAGGTCTGTTGTGAAGGCACACAACACACCTTGAAAACTTGACTGCAAATCACAACTTCCACAAGTTTTGTCTGTATCAGCTCATTTCTCCTTTATGTCTCCATGGAGGCAGGAGGTTATGCATGGCCTCTAAAGTCTTAGAGGTGGAATTATTTACACTTTCATACTGAAGAAGAACATCTGGGAACAGCTTCATTTCCAATGGTGTGTTGCAGCTTTCAGTGCATTACCATGTATTTGGTAGAGTAGGCTACAAGAATATGTCAGTGTACTATCGTATTTAAACAGACTAGCAAAATTAAGAGGCAGTTAGGATTACACAGCTGGAATTATTCGTGTGGTAACTACCATAAATGTGTGATTACATCCTGGAACTACTTAATAAATAAGTAGTTTCAAAAAAAAAAAAAAAAAGACAAGGTATTTCCATAGGGTGACTTCTTCCTTCAGTTCACATGCAATATGCAGCCTTCAGGGACACTACAGAACACTTTATCCATTTGAACACAATTTGATGCTCAAATTCACTTGTGAAAACACTGACCTGTTTTCCTTTGCAAGTGCACATGTGCATGTAAATGAGAGCAGAGTTTGTCCTGGAAGACACAGACACAGTCCACATTGTTATCCAGCTTTTCTAAGAACATCTGCAGCATATCCTGAGACTCTCTTCTGTGACTGAAAGCGAACTCTACGCTTTTGGCATCTGAATATAGTGATTCAAAGCCTCTTCAGTACAGGGAATAACTGTGTATTGTTTATTCTCTGAGACTTCATTTAGTGACCAAACTCAAAGTGCATTTCACTGACAAAGGAAGAGGCTTGCATTGCAACATGTCCCAAGGAACCAGCTATAAATCTATACAGTAGGTACATGGATGTTTATACAATTGTATCTGTCCGAAGTTGATATTTTTGAGCTATATTAAAAGGTTATTGGATTCAGTTGCATTCACATGAATGTCCTTGATAAAGAATATGTGATGATAGTAATAATCTAACGTAAAGGAAGTAAACCTATTTTAATAAATGTACGTTACACAGAGGTCATGTTTTCTGTGCATTATACATGCTCATTTCAACTGTGGAACACTTAAATACTCTCAGAACATGTTATTTAATCTTGTAGTCTTTATAGTTTATTCTATTCAGCAAACTTAAATCCTAATATATAAATAGATATGCTGACTGGCACTGCTTAAAATCTCTCATAGTTAAAAGAAGTCATAGTTTAATCCAGGAAATCAGCCTGGACCACAGTGGGAGAACCAACGGATCATTAATTAAATCAATAATTACTAAAAATGAGAATATAGTGTAATACAGAATAACTGGCTATAGAATACCAGGAATGTAACTTTGATGTTTCTTGATATTCTAGTGTCAGTGGTGAAATATTATAAACATCTTTACTTCCATTTCCTAAGGGAAATTAATACACACCTCAGACACACATTCAGCTTCAGTATTTCATTTTTCTTTAACTCATGCGCAGGACAGAAGGGAACATTTCCACCTGTGCAATTACTTCCTCTGACGTGGCTGCAGAACGTTCCTGAGAATGCTTCCTATACTAATTGCACCAACTATTTCTCTTTATCACACTAAATCATCTCCAACCATTTATTTTTCCCTGTGTGCTAGAAATGCTGCCAAGGCTGAAGGAGACTGAAATAAATCGGGGAAAGAGATTGATTGGCATTTGCGGGAGGAGCCGCTCGTCAGAGCCGTCCCATGAGAACCTCTTGTTCATCAACACACTAACGATGGTCATGACACTGCTGTCCCCAGGCCATGAGAAACCAGCTACAGTATGTCAGTGACACATTGATTGTGGGTTTTGATGGAAAGAAGGGGCATCTTGTAACTTCTATTTCAACCACTACACCCATGCTGATTCCAGTACTGACAGGTACTGCCGACAGACGAGAGGCTCTGCAACCTGCTGGGGCTAAGAAATCACAAGGTCACCAGAACCTGAAGGGTTGTAAGTGAGAAGACAAATGGGAGTGGCTGCTCTTCCAAAAACCAGCACTTACTGCCTGTAATTGCACAGTGAAATATAAGAAAGCATAGCTTATGTGTACGGTGTAGCAGATGCTTTGAGCGCCTTCCAGTTGGGTTAAAAAGTGCCCTTTCAGGTATCTCCAGTTCCAGAACGGATTTCACACATCATGCAATGGCCAGAAATGATTGTCAGTGTGTTTTGTTTTCAACATTCGTGCAGGAAAAACATTGGTAAGACAGATACCTGAGTAAAAAGGAACAAATCCCATTTATGGGGTGGGCAGAGTGTGAAAATCTCTGACACCTGTACAAGGTGCAATCCAGGAAGGTCTCTGATGTCACAAGAGTCACGCAAGTCTGTGTCCACAGCCTGCACATGACAGACCCTCTGACGGAAAGGATGACCTGGAGCAAAGAAACAAGCCAGACAGCATGACACCGGGGAAATTTGGTACCTTGGCTATCTACATGGGCCAGAATTGTGGAGTGAAACATGTTTAGTTCACTGAGAACCTGAAGGAGTTTTAAGCTGCGGTAGCTGAGAGGCACACAAAATAATGCACAGATGGTTGCAGGAGTGTGTAGCTCCGATAATGTGGAATTTCTGCTTTGAGCAACACTGACAGAAAAATGCAAAGGACAAGGAGAGTCAGGAAGAGACATAAGGCAGAAGAGATTTAAATGAGGAGCAGGAGACAGGGAGTTGTGGCCATCATCCTGCTGGGCACTAACAAGAAGCACGATTTTCAGGGGAGGGCTCAACCAGTCAGGCTCCAAAAGAGGCTGTATCTCTCAGACCATCCTGTCTGTCCCTGATAAGCTTCAGTAAATTTTTAAAATGCACTCCACTGTTGCTGTTAGCAATAAAATGGACAAGCGCTCCACGTCACCAACTAAGAGAAAGGGTCACTTACTGGGGAGCTTAGAAAAAAAATTTTCCCAATGAACTGGCAATCCTGCTGTTTAACTGGCTCTAATGGTACACAGTGCTGTATCAATTACTTCCAACGCAGCAACTGTCACTTATTTTGGAAATTTGCATCTTTTAAATGCATATTTTCAATCAACACTTTAGACTCCAGAGCTGTCGCCACCTTCACATGTCACTGCTGTTACTGCAATCACAAGTCATTGCTTATCAGACTGATTGCCAGCAGTGCACTTCTGCCAAAACTGTCAATGCAAGTGCTTATAAGCTTTAATAAAATAGTTTAAAGTGTGTGTGTGTGTATCTGTGAATGGGTTAGATAGAGAGGGAGACAGAGAAAGAGAGACCAAATTGCACTTTTCAATGCTCAGGTGGTAGAGCTGTTAGAGGATTACACTGACCCGACAAAATAGAATGAAGTTATCCACTCTCCTAATTTAACAAAACAAAACCAAAACCAACGCAACAAAGCAAAAAACCCCCAACCTTAAAGCTCTCAGTTAAAAATTGAGTTTGGAGATGTGCATCTCTAACATCCTTTTGGCACCTCTAACACTTTTTTGACACGAAATAGGCAACAGAAGTCAGGAAACCCCCGGGCATGTACAACAACTCATGTTTGTTGCAACCTAAAACAGAGATTTGAATTACAGTGTGTTTTCTGAAAAGAACTGTGTTCATACATATCTGAGTACCACCAGCAGATGAACTGCTTGGGTTAAAAGCTGTCAAATGCTATCTAACAAAGGCTGTACAAAATCATCTGATTGTTGCTAACAACCTCTGTCAAAATTATTTTTTATGATAATCTCATACCCCAACAAATGGAGAGAAAAGTGTGACCTTCTGATTTAAAATAACAGGTGTGAAAAAATTTTGAAGCTCCATTAGAGATGCCATGTGTAGAAAACTGTCATAATCCTTGCACGTCGAATCATCCTGTTACGAAGGTCCAGTTCATGGGTACTTAGCCAGGGTAGAGCATTGGTGCTGAGCAAGGCTGACAGTGAAACAAGAGCTGGTAAAATTCTGAGATTTGTGTGCTGCTAAAACAATAACTCATTTGACCAAGCATATTTTGCTGGAAGAAATGCCACTCAAACTTTTGTGACAAGCGTTGTATCATTGTTATTAATCTGTTATAAAGCATTTTAGGTACTTTTAGGTATTGTACCATAAAACCTAAAATGATTTACAAGTAATGTTTCCGTACTATTTAGTGATATTCTTTGATCTTTACGATATAAATTCCAAAATAATAAGTGTTTTTCTTCCTAAAATTCATATATGTGGTAAGACTTTTGGTGAAATTCCAATAAATTAATTTTCTCTCCCCGTGTCTTGATGTATAATCATTTTATTTGTCTCTTCCCTGAAAAAAATGTGGGCATGCAAGTTAAGAGCAAACATTATAACTGCATTCTGGCTGAATAATACCCCAACAAGTTGATGATACTTCATGCAATCCTGGAGAGCCAAAACATAAACTATGTTTTGTATAACTAACACTAAAAATATTTCAGTTATGAGACTGACAACTCTTCGGCACTTGCTAAGACTGAAATAAAGCAAGCTAAAAGCAATGATTTGCATTCCCACTTGTTGTGCATATCTCATATAAATATGTTAAAGGGAAGTCTGCTTTGAGAAGAGTCTAATCCTTCTGGATGGCAGTGCTCAATGTCTGCACACTGAGATGCTAATGTGCATGAAAGAGGTTCAGAGTGATGATCCTGGCTCCTCACCTGATGGTGTTTGAAACTTGTCTGTGGAAAGTAGACCTGAAGAGGAAATACCTAGGCAAGTATTTTTCCACAAAAAAGAGTGTACAGCTTGAACAAGCCTCCGTTCAATACTGCACACATCTAGCACAGCCTGATGTCAAAGCAGGTGTGTTACTTTGCTGCAGGCATGGCATAATACCTCAGCTGGTGTTATAGAGGAATGAAAACCAGGATTTAATATGAGGGAATAAATCTAGGGTAGCTAAAGTCTGTGACTAACTGACAGCTAAAGCGGCCCGTGGCTTTTTTTTTCTCAATTCTGTAAAATAGAACACCAGAACTAAAGGTTATTACAACTTCCCTTCATTAAACAGAAGAAGATTCTCTTTACCTGGGACTCTTTATTTGCTGAGGTGTTTGACTGATCTTTCTCAGCTTTCACTGCACACCCAACTGGCTCCTTCTCCATTTTTTTAATGACTGCTCTGGATGACATACCCTGGGGAATTATCCTTTGGTTCTAGAGATGTACAAGTAGTCATTTTGGTTACATAGTTACTAATGTTAAGTGTGCATTAATTTCACTTTCCTTTGTGATTTAGACCCTTTAATGTTTCCCATGTGTTCCCCCCAACTTTAAAAATATTTACAAAAATCACATTCCAGTGGGAGATTGTCATGGCATACTAATTTCTTTCTAAATGTAAAGCAATGGGTGCATCAATAACAGTTCCCTTCGATTGTGTGCTTTAGGTGGTTTAAATTCCCCAAGTAAGATAATGGCGTGATTTTCAGGGTCAATGTTATTGCAAGCCTGTGTGAGAATGCATGTAAGTCTAGAAGCTTCTGCAGAGAAGCTTGGGAAGGCTATGGGTGTATGAAATTATGGGGTTCAGCTGTTTTGGCTTTTTATCTATCTCCTTGTCTTTTTATAAAACTCTGCAGCATCAGCTGTCATTGCAGTCAATGCAGGTTTAACAGATTTCAGTCACAGCTGAATGAGAAACAAATAGGTAGACAGATCAATGAAGTGATCATGCAGATCTTTGCATATGTGAGTAGGTCATACTACTGCAGCCTAAATGAAATAATGGATTTAATGCCAATCTGGCTGTTAATGAGAATTCTGCTAATAATGCCCCAGTAGTGACAGGGGTGATGGCTTTTACAAAACAAGGAAAAGTCCTGTAATGCACTAGTCTAACTCACTGCTCTAAGTCCAGCCTTCCCATCCAGGACATCTTTTTAACTCTCTCATTTAAAGTGAGATAGTAAAATATGGTCCTGCTTATTTTGTTCAGCTACTCTGATGTGTAAATTTTAAATGTAGCAACCTAGGATCTCTCATTAAAATATATCACTGTTTTCTATAGTTCCAAGTAGCATCATCCTGAAACAAAACCTTGTTCCACACCATTGAGTTGACTGTAATATGTAGCAACAATATTTAGCATGACAGCAGTATGCAATATTTAGCAGAAAATCCTTCGCAACCATGTGTAATCTCTTTTAATTCTTATCCCACAATGAGGAAGATGCAAGATGAGGATCTTCTTACCCTCAATAAAAATACATTTTTAAAGTGCAATAGTTTTTATACACATGTAGTGTAAAATGGAATAGATATGGTTACATCCTAAAAGCTCGTTGAGAAGGCATCAGGTGTTTTGTGTGGTTAATGTTTTCTTACAATTAACTTGAGAGTCCAGAATGTGTGAAGGATCATCCTGAAATCTGTTCAGTAGATTATGAAATTATATCCTGCCATCCTTCTGTTATTGCTTGGAAGTGTGGTAGATTCCAGCAGGGAAGTCCTGTGGCTGATGGAAGGAGAGCTGAGGAAATCTGGTTGCTGGCAGGGCCTGCAAAACTCTGACAGAAGCAGGATGCTGCAGGGGATTTTAAGTGGTGCACTGGAACCCATCAGATCTTCAAATCTGAGTGTTCAGAAGATAAAGTATCTGCATCAGATGCCTAAAGCTGTATCGGTGGAAATTTGCAATCTGCGAGCACAGAGAAGATCTCTGAATTACCGTGTAACCAATACAGGTACTCAGACATGGTGTTTAACTTGTTACAACTGAGTTAACTGCATCTTCTGCAGTGTTACATCAAATATTTTTTTGAGAAAAACCAAGGATGTGAAACATTGTAGTGGTTAAACTGACCCAGATTAGAAGGGCTGAAATCAAAGATAAAAGAGTCAGATGTCAATGGAAACGGCCATATGATGGACACTAAACAGCTGCATGATTGCCTGGCCTTATAAGAATTTAATTTTAATTTGAATTGACTTTTACCTGATGTGCCTCAGTGTGTTTTGGACTGTCATTTTATGAAACATCTACGTGATACTTCTCTTGCTTGTGGCACCTACTACCTTGCATTCAAAAGCCATTACTTGAAGCCACTAAAAAAACAGCTAAAAAGAAAAAAGAAAAAAAAATCCCTCTATGTTACACTCCTTGGACAAATTTTCTATTCTTCCCAGTAAAGCCACAAAGCCCAAAACTTACAGCTTTATGAAAGCCATATTTTCTTATAATGGCTTCAGCAGCTGGAGCATTAAGAAAACCTGTAATTGCAAAAGATGAATAATAAAATTATGAAAACCTCACATGATTTTTTGCATGGGTAAGAATATGAACAGAACAACTCTTCAGCCTTCAAAAATGATTCTCTGAATTCATCTTGAAAAGGCTGTCCAGAATTATGAAAAATTATTGCTTTAATAATTCAGTGCCTTAAAGTTCCCTCTCTTTCCCCTGAAAAAGGTACATCTTTTTTTCTCCTTTATATAATTCTAGAGAATTATATTCTGTATTCTATGGTCTTAATTTTGTAAATCAGTGTGTACTTAAATTTTATAACTACAGAAAAGCTCTCTACTACTACATTCTGCTAGTTTCAGAAGGACACATTTTCGTATTACGAGTATGTGTGTGAGAGAGAGAGAATATATGGACCATAGGTTAAATAACAGCTGCCGCAGATGATTTATTTTTTTAAATCTTGACCAGGGTATCTTGTCATGCAGTTTGAATATTCCTGAATACCTTGTCAGGTTAAATTCACTAAACTCAATATTTAGGTACTGTTCTGGGTCTTCAGACTGTAATGAACTTGAAGATAGATAAAGTTCACTGGTGGGGAAGGCAGCTTCCTTTCTCACCTTGCCTAATGACTGATAACCTAAACATCCAGGTCTTCTACATCCTAAATGAATGGCCATAGAACTGCCCAACTGCAATGACTACTCAAAGATAATTACTATTCTGGGGTTCGTCTCTCTGTCATTCTCATTCAAGCTGTTCAAATATTTAGAGAGTCAGACAGAAATGAGAACTATTCTCTAGACTGAGCATCCACCAGGGACACCCAGGCCTCTCCTCAGCTCTCATGCAAAACAGAACAGCTTCATCTGACTAAGATGTATTCCAAAATACAAATCAGACAAAATGTGAATTAACTTTCAGGAGTTCCACATCCTTAATGGCAAAGGGGGATAGATTGTTATGTGTGTGTCTTCCTGGGATTCTTTGAAAAGCCAACTTCAAAATTTTTCGTCTTCAGAATATTCTTTCTTTTCCTTCTCTTTACTACAGTGGTTAACATAAACAAAATTATTCTCATTTCATAATGTTATATGACAATATTTAATTAACAGATTTTCATACGGCCTTAATTTTTCTATTGTCTGTTCCTTATTTTTATCCACATTAGCTGTACAAGTCAGTACCATTATATTGTCTTGATTTTTGCTGTTCTTCCAATTGCTGTAAGTTCTTTATCTCTCTCTAGAGTAATATCTGCTTTTTTTCCCCCAGTAAAATTTCCTTTCATAGGAAAAAATTGAAGTATTTGAAGCTATTTTAAGAAAAGGGTAAATTTTAAAGAAGACAGTACTATCAAAACCAGAAAAAAATCAAGTCAAATAACTGTGTTGCATAACTTATAAAATTAAGATTTTTTTTAATTAAAGTTTTGCTTTTTAAAATTCCATTTGTTATTTTGTCGACAATTTTCCTACTATGTTACAGAATAACGCAGGCTTTCCTCCCTCTTTCCAGTAAGGCTGAAGTTGTACGCAAGTTAGCAGAGATTTTTGTCGGATTGTTTGGTGTCTCCTCCAAATATTTGACAAACTTGAAAGAATTCAAGTGCTTCCTCAGTTTTCTCCAGCCCATGACTCCACAATCTCCACGAGAGTGAATGTTTGGTGTCAATTATTTGGCCGCAATTTCTGTTGAATACAGGATGTGGGTCCTGCTGAGATCTGCAGTCTTTTCACTCAGATGTAACATCTTTTGTTATCTGGCTTTAGTGTTTGGCCTCTGTACTGTATAACCTTCTTTATTAATCAAGTGAATGGATGTTCCTCCACGTCATTCACTTCCATGCAAAGGGAATGGAGGACATAAGGAGACGTTTTCCTTGGTGCAGGCAGTTCAGCATGATCCCACTGCAGCACAGCAGTGTGTGCTAGGAGAAACACCTGTCACCACTGAAATCAATGGCAGTTTTGGCTTTTACTTCAGTGGATGTGGTGTTGGCTTCATTGGAGTTTGGTCCAAAAGTAAATTGGCATCCCTAGCCATTAAGCTGATTAATTTTTGTGGCTCACATAAATGCCGACGCCAGTAAGAGACAGAATCCCATTTGTAACTGATCCAGTGAGCAAACTCTAACATTCCACGTTTACTGGTACTCACAGAGACACCATCCTTGTACTGGAGGGGAAACCAGCATCCATTTACTATGTGCAACTGGAGACAAGGCCAGAGTTTATCCCTGAGCTGCCTTTGCTGGCCTTACTGCTGCCTCCCTCATGCCACTTTCCTATGTGGTCCTAATCTCTATGCAGCGTTTCAGACATTCAGCACTCACTGATACACAAACTGCTTAATCTCCCTGCAATTTAGCTGTTTGTGTCATCAGCCTCTCACCTCTGTGCAGATCACTCATTTCAATTTCCCAGTGTGCTGTTAGCAATCAGGTATACATTAGTTTCATCTACTTCTTACCAAAACATTAATGCATCTGTCTGTCAATCTTGAGGGATTTCATTTTATTTATTTATTTGGTGAGTGTAAGATTTTTTAAAGGCATTGAAATGGAAGGACCAGGAACACAAGACTTACAGCATTACACCTGGCAAGTGACAAACATGTCCCAGCCAGTAATGCAAATATATTTCTGTTTTAAACTGAGCCTATTAGAGCTGGCTGTGATGTTACACATGGGCTTCTGCTAAGAAAATGTTGGAAAGAGTCTTCTTCAGATTCCTTCTCTCTGAGTGTTCACTGTGATTCACTGCAAGGCCTTAAATTGCCTGTACTAGCATGAAATTTGTATTGTCTGTTACCCACATCAGAACCACGGCAGGCACAATCGTAGTCTGCCAAAGGAAGCATTTTATTTGCTCCTCTTTTAAAGGTCTTGCATTGAATTTCCAGGTTAGCCCTCAGATGGGTGAGAAAAGGGGAATTCCTTGCGAGTAGAAGTGTGGGAAGGATGGTGCTAACCAGTAAGACAGATCGTGCTTCTACTACACCTCCTTACGACTAAAGTGTAGCAGAGCTTGTGTTGGCTTAACTGGCCCTTGGAAACTGGCACAGAGGCCACAGACAAAAACCAGAATTTTTTAACATTTATATGAGAAATAATACAATAGAGAACAGTTTTAAGTGTATGTAGTCCAGAGAGAGAATTTATGTGTGGGACATAAATTACTGTTTAGCAAGAAATATCAGAAAACAACAAAAAAAACCCAGCTTGCAAATGGAAGTCATTTGAGACATGACTTTGGTGTTAATTTTGTTGCTTTTAACATCATTTCTCTAATATGCACTCACTTCTGCCCAACTAAAAATTAACTGAACTTTCCTTTACCTACATTTATGAGTTCTGTTACTTTTCATGGGTGCTTTCTTCATTTATGCTAATGATGTTTAGTGTGTGCTACTGATCCTTGCAATGTAACATGGCCCTTCTAAATGCCTTTTTTATAAATGCCTGAAAATCCCTTGGTGTGTATTTGCTGCAAGATCTCAGCAGATGGAGATTTTGGGTGACTTTGAGATTCATGCATTTTTGTAGCACAGCCACGAGTCTAAATAATCACTGTCTTTCCACACACATTATGTTTAGGTGTATGGGCATGACTAGAAAGGGAAGCAAAACTTGCTCACATTCCTATTTGCAAATAACATCTGTGCAAACCCTATTAGTATAAAATGGATGGGCTAAACACAGAGGTGAACTGTTGTTATTGTGAGAGCGTCTATATATCAGATAATAATGAAAGTATGGTTCTGCTTACGTTGATTTCCATATCACTTCCTTTATTACAGCCTATTATTTCCTCAGAAAACAAACTGAGGCAATTTGTAAAGAAGGGTGTTTTTAATGATGTTCTGAGAGTAGCACTCAACACACTCTTCAACATGGGCTTGACACGTGTTTAGGTGCTGCATGACTGCATTTATCTTTTGAGCTACAAGCAGAAGAAGCAAAAAGAAACAATCAAAGTTTAAATTGGACTGGGTACTTGAAAGACACTATTTATGAAGAGAACATATTTGCACTGTCTTAATCTTCTTGAGTAAGACAAACACATCTAAGAAAAGTGTAAAGTTGCTTGTTTTAGGTAGTTCTTTAGGTTGTAATGGACTTTTCCCTCTTCGTCATGGAAGAAGACAGGCTGGCATCCTCCTCAAGCAGCCCTGGTGAGACAGAAGGCAAAGTCCTACTTTCCCTTAGGAATAAGTTTTTCTTCTCTGATACATCTTTAGAAAATAAACTTGCCTACAGAAAGCATGATACCAGCAGGAACTCCTTGGCGGCACCAGCGCCACACACCAGTTGCCTGTTAGCGACGTAGATATACTTTTGTTTTCTCTTGATAAGCACACTGAAATCTGTCAGAATATATTCTGTCATCTCCTTTTAATTAAAGTTCTAGCAATGTATGTTAGTGAAACTGAGCCTGATTACCTTGCCTGAGAAACTGAGCTATTGCTACACTAAGGACAAGGAAATGTTTATCAAAGTCAGCAGAACTGAGATTCCAACAAAATTTCTGGGCATTGGTTGAGCAATACCTCCTTTTCCTTCAAATCTCAGGACAAAGTAGATTTCTGATAAACATTTTTTTCCTACCAATTTTATTCATGCCATAAAGGTTTTTTCTTAGCTTGTTTCTTGCTGAATGCCTAAAACTGCAAAACTTCCAGGGTGGATATTTTCCCACAACAATAACTCTTCATGGATCACTACGGGCTTTTATGCTGGTGTTTGAAAATCTAATCATGAGAAAATTACTCTCCGTCTGCTATTTCCCTTCTCCCTTCACAGCCCTTTTAACTGTCATTCAAAAACCAAACTACGATTCATGAAATCCAGACAAAACTACATTCAACATCAAAGCACTAAATGTCTTCTCATTTGACATACAATCTCATCATAGAACAAGCTTGCAAAATGTGCTTTCTTCATTCTTATTTATGTATCCGTGAAATGTTAGAGACATGCAGAAGGAACCCACAGATAGATGTTTTATATAGCCTTATTAATTCTCACTTGAAAGAAGAATATTCCATATTATTTCAAGAGGTACAATTCAAAATGAAATCAAAAGATGACTTTTAGGCTACAGACAAATGGTTTGCAAAGTTCAGTTGCCAAGTTTGCTTGCTAAGTTCCGTTTCCAATTCCTGCAAATGTGTGTGAAATGAGGCCTTCTATATCCATAGTCTGAAATCCAGCATAGTTTAAGTGCATGTTGAAATTTTAAAATATCCCTGCAATTTTGTAGACAATAATATATTGCTTTTGTAAGTGATTTATGTTCACAAGAAGAAACCATTTCAATGGATTCACAGTCAGTCAGAATCTAGGGAGTTTCTGCAGAAAAGGGCCTCAGTTTGGAAAGTTGTCACCTATTACATAAAATAACAGTAACTTTAAAAAGGTCGAAGCCTGACAGCTGGGTTTCTGAACTTGAATTTAGTTATGTAAGTATGACTAAATAATGGATTTAAACAAAATTTAAATGTTATTCATGTTTCCAAATCCAGAAATTTGCTTTGAGCCTTTTTTTTTTTTTAACATCTGGAATGCAAGGAATAATTATCTTAATTAAGATGTATAAAGAGACATTGTCTATTTGGCATTTGTATATTTAGCAATTAAAAAAATGGCCACTTCATTAGCAGGTGCACACCTCAATTACCTTTCTTTTTAGCTTTTTCCATTGTAATACAGATTTTTTTTTTTTTCTGAGCACCTTCTAAAATGCAGAAGAAATGGTCTAAGATTAAATTAGGATGAAAGACATACCTTGTGAAATTCTATGGTGAAAAACAGGGATAAAAAAAGAGGCTCAAGGAGAAGAAAAGGAAATAAAGTGCACCTTGGTGAAAAATCTCCTTGATGACTGCTGTCAGCTGCAGGATAGAGTCATGACTTTTCCTTCAGGAGAGCAGGGCTTCATCTCCTATGGGTCATGCTAGAAGGCTCAATTAAAGATTGTTTTCTCTGTTTCTCATGGACAGGAACGAACAATTGGACATTGTGCAGGGTTTCCTGTTAAATCAGCTTTCACCTCTGTGTCTGGTATATTTGCCACCATTGCCAGCAGTGTGAGAGGGAAAATGCTGAAACGCTTCCCAGCTACTGTAAAAAAATTAACCCTGTCCTGGCCAAAATGGGGACAAGGTAGTAGACTCTGGCTACACGGAGTTAGTTTTTGCTTTGTCTACTATGATATGACTATGCAGAAAACCAAAGACGTCCTAATCTCTTGTATTGTTTTATTTCTAGAGACAGTGTTGTTAGGCTAAATCTTTCAAAAATCAATAAAGAAAAAAAGGTTTCCTTTTGTTTCAATTAGACTGATCAAATGCACTTCATCAGGAGTTTTAAGGGCAAATCAAGGCACATTTTAAGCCTTCTACAACATAGTCCCAATGGATTCATAGTCTGTCAGAATTCAGGGAATTTGTGCAGAAAAGGGCCTCAGTTTGGAAAGCTGTGACCTACTATAGAATAATTCTCGATATAAAAATGTAAGTAACTTTAAAAAAAACCCCGGTCCATGGCATCTTACTCTTATAAGTAAAATTTTTATCAGACTGTATTTTATACTTGCACTACACAATGCTCTAGTGAGATATGTGGCCTTGACCAGGAAAGACACCATACATACCTTCATTAAGCTTTCTATAAATAAACAATGGTGTTTGGCCATGAGGGTTTTATTTTCAAGCAATCTGTGAAACAAAACATCCGTTTACTTTTGTTCATAATTGCTAATTATGTTTATTACTAATAAACCTTTCCTTTACAGATGGCTTGTGAGGAAGAACTTCAGGTCCAAACACATTTCCAAGTTTTATTTTTCACTGACCTGTCCTTAACTAACTCCTTCTCCCATCTGCAATCCAAATAAACGTGTTTGCCTTGCCATTTGTTTAGGAATATTCACTCTTAATCTCAATTATATCTCAATGTAACGTGTATCACCATAGGCACTAAGCATGTCATGATCTCTAATGTAACTTCCAGTCAAGTAGGATCAGTAAAGGATATTTCTGCTTTATTATCAGGAGGTGACATGCAAAGAGGCTCAGGATTTACTTTAAAAAAAGATTTGGGATCAGACATTGAGAATGCTTTGCTGCTGAAGAAAAACCAGGCCCCGAAAGCAGCAGTCTCCCAGGCTTCACATATCAAACACAAGGACTTCTGTGGGTTTTAGGTACTTCTAAAACTGTAAATAGAAAAAAAAAAAAGAAAGGTACAGAAAGGCAATTCAGCTTGGGACTCAGAAAACTAAAGCCATCTAAGTTCTGACTCAGTAGCAAAATCCTTTATAACATCTAGTTTTAAGCTAACATTTTGTCTACTTTCTGTGTGTCACTAGAGATTGAGTAACAGTCCACATCATCATGCTGACCATTAGCTGTCAAATACTGTGTGAGTGGGCCTTTGCAAGGCTATTAATTGCAGCTCAAGGTATTATCCATAGACACAGGCATTATCTGATGTGTTGGCTGCTCTGCACTGAATAGCACAACATTGTATTTTATAAAATATCTTTCTGAAAATTCATGTAAACCTTAATTTACTCTCCGGGGGAATTCAGATGAAAAAATAAGGCAAAATTAAATGAGGCACCACCCTTTGAAATAAGTTAAACCCTATGATAACAAAACACAGCTGTTCTCTTGAATAACAGTGAATTTTTGTGGTACATCACTGTTAAACTGGATGATAGAATTCTTTAATATTTCAGAGTAAAAAGCATTCTGGATTGCTATCTTTCTGTTATCCTTGAAAATATACATTTTAGTTCCGGATGTCAAGGCAAGGCTATCCAATTATCAGAAGACTTCAGCCAAGACAAGATGGTTAAAAAGGCTTTCCAGATATGGTAAAAATCTTTCCTGAAGTGGGAACAGTTCCCTGTGGTCTTCCATCAGTCAAACTGCATATGGAAGTCCCCTCCACCTACCTCCTTGGGAATTGTGCAGAGGGAGCTCTAGTGGTCCCATGGGCACTGGATTTTTGGAGGCAGCTCTTAGAGAGTTGTAAAGGAAAGGTTCCTCATCCTTGAGAAATATTTCCCTGGGGCTAAAGATTGTGTAAGTGAAATAAAACAAAGCAGAAATAGTCAGACTGGGGTGATATTTCGCTCTTTTCCTCTGCAGTTGATGGCAACACCATCTGCTCGAGGATTTTCTGCAAGCAGGCTGAATTCATTGAATAAACTGTTCACTCCAGATTGTTTGCTCCGCTCTATATAGCAATCTACGATTGTTGATTAATTAAAGTGCATAGTTCCCCAGTGAGAAAGGTATGCACTGTTATTCCAGATGGAGAAGCCAAGGAACAGAACATTTATCTGATCTATGAAAATTAGCTGGAGAATTCAGTTTTAAACAGTAGATCACTGGAGGAACCTTTCCCCATCACTACCTAGCAGCTTGAAATATTCTGTCATATGGTTCCTATTTGCTTTTATTTTGAGCACCAAGAGCCTGGGGAAGGGACTGTCCTGAAAGGCTGTTTCACATCCCTTCATAGAATCACAGAAGATGCTGAGTTGGAAGGAGCCCATTAGGATCATCGAGTCCAGCTCCTGGCCCTGCACAGGATACCCTAGGAGTCACTCCATGTGCCTGACAGCATTATCCAAAAGCTTCTTGAACAATGTAAGGCTTCCTGCTGTGACCACTGCCCTGGGGAAACATCTGCAAATGCAAGTGGTAATTCATGAAAAATATACATTGCCATCTGATGTCAAACTGCCTTGCCTGGTTTATACCCTGAATTTTCCTAAGTCAGGGGGTTCTCTGACTGGATGAGTTTGAAGACAATCCAGAAGACTCCCAAAATGAAGACAATTACACCTACTTGCCACAGAAGAGCTAGAAAATAACTCCAGACTTTTTATTTACAGATTATTTGTATAGAAATATTTGTTTCATGCTCTGTGAGCAGTTTGGGTATGTACAGCTCTGTAAACTGCATTTGGATTAACATGGATAAATTAGCATGTACAGGATTAAAAAAACCATAAAAAGTTATAATCACTGCACCCGCTAGGCTTACACAGTAGTTTGAACAAGGATGGTTGTATTTCAATTTTCAGGAAGGAAAAGGTATTGTTGATAAGAAGCTTTGGGCACTGAGAGTTAGGGAAAAGAGTGCGGATTCTTGGCAGTGAGAAGGCAAGCCCCACAGCATGGCTGAGTTTTGCAGAGCGCCTGCAATCAGCAGAAGATGCAGACGGCGTAAAGCATGTGCTGACTTCTGTTGTGTTTGCCAGGGATCTTGCTTTCACACTGGACCATGGGTTGCCATTAATATGAAAGCACTCAGCAGGACCAGAAATACCAGTGTAGGAAATAGAAACTCAAATGATCTCTCTCATGCATTAGAAACAAAATTAAATTAAGAGGACATACTGTGTAGGGTTAGAGATGAATGGTTTAAAGGGAGAAATGAAATATGTGCAAAGTAGAGCTGTGGTGCCAGGGCAAGACGAGATGATGGTTGGGTGAGATGGGAGCAAAGCAATATCTCCATGCAGAAACTATCATTTGGTCCTCATTCCTTCAGCTTTATATAGACAAACTTAGAGATAAACCAACAAATTGCAGGCAATGGGTGTGTTTGAATCGTGATCCAAAATTCAGGACAAGCACTATCAAATTAAGAAGAGAACTACAAAACGTACCTGGGCAAAGACATCAGAAAGGGAAGAGGATTATTTTGTAAGCTTGCCACAGGCCTTTGCAGCAGTGTTATTTTTCAACTGCTTCATCTACTCATGACATATGAAATTAATTGATATTAATTGATCATATTCCCTTTTCATGATTCATAGGCAGTTACAGCTCTGACAAGTTAATTCTTCATTAACTGGGGGTTTATTCGCTTTATTTTAACATTTTCTTCCATAACAGATACTAAATCATTCTCTACTTTAGTGCTAAATTTAACATGTCCTATTCATCCCACATCAAGAAAATTATCACTTCTTGCATCAGCAGTTTCAACTGGCCACTGCTGCATGAAAATCAATGCTAACTGGGAAAACGCCAAGTAAACCGAATAGTATTGGCTGTGTTGTTTTTGTATTGTAATAGCCTGCCCCCAAATGTACAATAACCTTGACAAGTAAGTATATCAGGCTAAATTCTGATCATACTCATTCTGGTGTAGATGCAAACTAAATTACTTTAATGAGCTGAAGAACAAATTTTCCTTTTACCAAACGTGGGTTACTGGCTTCATTCCATGTCAGGTGCTAATGCCAGTTGGTGAGGCTATCAGCTGTGGGGAAGAATGTGGGAAGAGCTAAGTTAAAATAATTCATGGTTGTTTGGAGATGCTGGAAAGAAAATAATATTTATGAGAATACATGTTATATTAAAGCCTAGGGCTTGATGGAGACATGAGTTACCTAAAATGTAGAAGAACCTTAATGATACCAGTATGTTTTGTGCAGTGTAATATTTCAGAGCTGGAGTCTTGCTGGCTTTGGCAGCAGTTTAATAAAGAAGTTTCTGTCTCAAAGATCTTGTACTCCAAGTAGTTGCAGAAGAGATGAATATATTGATGAAAGAGATGAAGGAAAATAACAGTGAATGCTTCATTTACAAGTAATAACATCAACAATATATTCTGATAAACAGGTTTTTTTAAGAATGTCTTCATGTTAGATTTCTATTTATCATGCAGGAAGTGATATGTTTTTTCGGGTTTTTTTGGTAAGAGAATGGACACCCTTGCATAGTATTTTTCCCTGTACTAAGACCATTAAGTCCAGAAATTCAGAACAAAGTAATATATTTAGCTTATTTTGCAAGACACAGTGACAGACATTTGAAAATTCTATCACTCAGAAATTGATGAGCACACACAAATACACACACCACACACGGAGTCTTTCTTCAGAGAACACAGCTTTATTTTCCACACTATCTGCTACTTCAATAGCATTTTATTTTTCCGTTTGTGCTGCCTCGTCAATCCAGGATTTGAGTGTTTTTCTTCTAAATAGTCCCATTATTTTTTGGTTATGAAGTGTTACAATTTCCATGCAGCAAAATGTTTTGTACAGCTCTGTGTTGTTACCACGCTGCTTCGCTGTAAGCTGTTTGACTTATCACTGTTGACAAAAGCACCCAGCTTCTTGTACACACATAATGAAAGCCTTAAATGTTTTCTGAATATCTATCTGAAATATATTACTTCTAATAAATATCCTGCAGATTTATTGTTGAGACTAATGGTGTAAAAAAGCACTGAATTATCTTTCTTAGTGCTTTGGTAGTCTAGGCAGTGGGCCAGTCTGATGTGTATGTTGTATCTACTCTGTGGTTTTTACACTGTGGGACAGCTTTTAGAATTATGCCTGTAACTTCAGTCTAGTGCTGGACAAAACCACCCTGACTCATGATATATGCAATGGAGTGTGGTTACTCCTTGGATCCTTCAGGACTGCAATGACTTAATGATGGTATTACAGCAGAAAAACCACTCTCTTTGTATTCCTATTATCTGCTATGGACTGCGATGTAAATCTGGAGAAAGGGCTTCATTGCCCACATTGTGCCATTTAGTGGTGTCAATGTACTGAAAAAAAAGCAGAGTAGGGGACAGGGTTTTAGTTACTAAATGCTAGCAAACATGCACAGAAGGAAGGAACTGTCACGGAGGACTAGACCTGTTCCCTGCTTTCACTTTGTGATAGAAACCCTAAAGAGCAAAAGTGGTTGGGTAATTCACAGCCTCTCTGATTTACAGCTGTGCTGTATTTGTGGGTGGTTTGCACACTTTTGGTTGCATGCCAACATTGTACAGTGGTTCAGAATTAGTTTTTTTTCTTCTCTGTTGCTTTCCTTCCACAGGCATCCTTGGAGAGCTGACTTATCTCCTCTGCCAGCACTGGGTTCAGCTGCCCAAGCCTGGCTCTCTTGGACTCATCTAACAAAATAGTCTCCATTCCTTGAACATTTCTTGTGGTTCATTTCTGCACCTGATCCTGTCTGAACTTACTTCCTGCTGTGTAATATCCTGAGTCATTAGCAATGTCACTGTTCTTTAACAGCTATTTCATCTATTAGGCTCCCTGACAGTCATTCTCACAGTCTTCCACACACTGATACTGTACTGCAAAGCAACAAATGTTCCGTGCCTCCTTTACATTATCAGAAGAGGTTTTTTTCTCATTCCTGTCTGAAACAAAACCTTCTTTGGGTTTTTTAGGGATTCTTTTAAGTTCCTCTTTCTCTACAATTTTATCGTGATTAAAAATGAGAAGTAAAAGGTCAGAAAAGTGCTAGCTTTGATTAAAGCAATCTGCATCACACCTTAAAATCTTGTGGTAAAATACAGTGTACTTGGGCCTGATGTAATTTCAAATTGCCACACTTATGCACTGTTCAGAATACAGATAACATGGATCACTATTTTGAGTTTTGAATACTATGGAGCCCCCTCTGAAGGCTTCAGAAAAGCATTCATTGCTCAACTCACACACATATAATATCTCTTCTATCCCAAAAGGTTAATTCTATTACAGCAGTGATTTCTAGAAAAAAGTTACTTTCTCAGCTATTTGGTTCTAGAGTCCCTTCTTCCAAATAGTTTCCATTAATGTCCTGGTTATGTGCACCTCACAAAAAAATGCAAGTTTATGTTCTTAGACCATGTGTGGACTTTTTTTGTTCTGTCTTCCTTTTCTATATCTTTCAGTAAGTTTTTCTCTTCCATCAGGGTTCTGCCATGCTACCAATTATAGAAACAAGAGTGACTGACTCCGACTGTTACCAATGTATTCAAGCTAGTTCAGTTATGAGACCCATCCAGTAGCTTGTCCTCCAAAGAAGGGAATGTTTCATTCATCCAGATCACCAAAAGAGGGCTGAACATGGCAAACTGAGCACAGTGCCAGAGAGGAGACATAAAAAGATGATAATTGCTCATTAAGTGTTAAGCTCTCCTGTCTCAGTGTGAGAACACAGTTTTTAAAAAAAGTTGTGTTATATATTTACATGATACATTAAAAACTTCATTGGATGTGTATTTTAATATATATATTTCAGTAGATATACATAAAAAGATGTACAGAGAGCTGAAGTTGTAAAACCATTTCTTAAAGGGTATAAAGTGCTCATTTCATTAATAATGTATTAATATCAAGGCAACACCATCTTTGAGTTTAGACAATCAGCCATGTGTTTATTTCTCATAACTGCCAAAGACCCTGGAGGAAATAGTTATGTACCTCTTTTCACTGAGTACAGCTGGGCTGGAAGGTGGTTTGAGAGGGACATGGAGCAGGTGATAATGCTCCCCAGCAAACAGTCATCTGACAAAACCATTGTCAGCTTCAGTGCTCCTTGCTCTGTTTCTCTCTGATTCTTTGAAGGTGAAGGCATGTAAAACTTCCTAAATTTGAAAAACACAAGAGACCTCAGTTGAGAATATTTAAGTGGTGCCATTGATTTCTTTCTTTTATGATTGTCAGTTCAGATGAAACTATCCTTTGTAACCATGGAATCATAGAATATCCTGAGTTGGAAGGGACCCACCAGGATCTTTGAAGTCCAGCTCGTGGCCTGTCACAGGATATCCCAAGACTCACACCATGTGCCTGAGAGCATTGTCCAAACTCTTCTTGAACTCTGTTGGGCTTGGTGTTGTGAATAGGGGAGCCTGTTCCAGTGCCCAGCCACCTTCTGGATGAAGAACCTCTTCCTAATATCCGACATAAACCTCCCCTGACACAGCTTCATGCTGTTCTGTTGGGCTGTCTCACTGGTCACCACAGAGAAGACCTGATTTTCCACTTGCCCTCAAACGGAAGGTGCAGATTGCTTTAAGGTCTCCCCTCAACCTCCTGTTCTCCAGGCTGGACAAGCCATGTGACCCCAGCTGCTCCTCATATGGCTTCCCCTCCAGACCCTTCATCTTCAGTGTTCTTTGAACACTCTCTAATGGCGTAATGTCTTTTTTATATTGTGGCACCCAAAACTGCCCCCAACACTCAAGGTGAGATCTCCCCAGTGCAGTGCAGAGTGGGACAATCCCCTCCCTTGCCCGGCTGGCAGTGCTGTGCCTGATGAACCCCAGGACACAGGTGGCCCTCCTGGCTGCCAGGGCACTGCTGGATCGTATCTAATGTTCTATTGACCAGGACTCCCCAGATCCCTTTCCACAGCACTGCTTTCCAGCATTTCTTCTTCAGTCTGTCTGTGCATCCAGGGATGCCCCATCCCAGATGAAGAATTCTGTACTTGTCTTTGTTAAACTTAATATGACTGGTGGTTGCCTAGTTCTCTGTTTAGGTCTCTCTGTAGGGTCTTTCTGCCTTGGAGGGAGTCAACGGCTCCTCCCAATCCAGTATCGTCACACAGGATTTTCCTCCTGCTACTTGAAGTTCACATTAAGGTCAGGCCATTTAAGCAAAAAAATTGTCCTCACTCGCCCTGCAATTCCTAGAGTTCTTTTTTCCTTATTCTTGAAGTAATGCTGAAGTATTCCTAATAAAGTCCTTGCAAGTCATATGTATAAAATATTTCAGTTGCTGTCAAGAACAGGCTTAAGCACCACCATGCAGGTGCACATATTCAAGTTGCATGGGGAACATCAGTCAGGCAGAAAAGCAAACTAAACATGGTGTTTGATTTTATATGCTGTAAACTCAAATCTATTGAAGGAAATGACCTGTTGACAGTAACAGATTATTAGTTGCATAACCACTTAAAGGACTGCAATGAAATTATAACAAAATATGTTTTCTAAAGTGCTGGTTATCACTGAAAACTTTCATTGTAATAAGTCATCCTGGGAGGGAATCATGCAGAACATTCGTGCTTTAAAGACTCTCAAAATGTCTCAGGTGTGAAACAAAATTAAGCAATAAAATACACAAAGGGCTGGAGTCTGCTTACTAACAGTAAGCAAATCAGAGTTATATGTAAAAGCAGACACAACAGCTAAGTTAGTGTTATTCATAAAAAGTTCCACAAAAGGCTCCCCAGAGTGGGACACTGATATGTAAACCAATGTGGAAATGGATGAGAGTTTATAAAATGTGTAATAACAAACAATAAAAGTTTGTATTGAGACGAAGCAGCTGACATGCCGAAAAAGTCTTTTCTGAGGAGAAGCTTATGCAGCACGTTCATCCCTGCATTTATTTTTGCATTCAGTCACCAAAAATTAGATACATAGTAAATATAGTATACACGTATAAAACAGTGGCTGTGAAACAAGGTACAAATCATGGGAATTAAATAATCTGAGAAAATAAGGAGACTCTAGATGGAGCAGAGAACGTGAGCAAGGGCTGAGCAACCAGCTCAGGGAGAGCTGCACTTGCAGGGGAGCTGATGAGCGGCTGCCTGGCCCTAGCACTTACCCTGGATGTGGACAGATCCTTATCCCAGACCCCCGGCCCTGTCACAAATGAAGATATTTTCAAAGAACAAATCTTTTTCCAGATTATCCCTTCCTTTATGACACTTGAGCTGTTCACTCCCGGTGGGACTCTCACCTTTGCCTCCCTCCCAACCACATCAATTATAGCCTTTACCCCTTATCAGATTGCTGGCACGTAACTCTTGCTCTGGCCTTGCTAAACACCAAGCATGGTGTTCAACAGTGTGTGAATATGGAGTCAGATTAATCTTTGGTTTGCCATGAAATGTTGCTTTACCTTCTCATGACTGGGGCTCTACTGCCTGTAATCTGCTGGAGCTGATTTTATAAACTGGATCTTGGGTACTGAAAACAATAATTAGAGCAGCAAGCCCACGGCTACTGAATATAAGGCACTTCTAGATTCAGGTTGCTATCTTTTTCCTGGGTCTGATGGTTTGCACGCATCAAAGATTGAAGGTGGGGTCAAGAAACTGTGAAGACTCCACTCTGGGTGTGTTTCTCAAATATTTAGGCAAAGAAAAAATTCTTCCTCTGTACAGAAATGACAGAAAATAGCGGCACTATTCTCAGACACCTTAAGACAAAATGGAACAGAGACACAGCTAATTTCTGTTAATGACCAGCTTGTTTGCATCCACAGTGCAGTGCAGTCGCTAACATTAATAGTGTGGATGTTAGGAACTGTTGGAAAATTGAGGTTATTCACTCCTAATTTTAGCACTATAATGAATACCTAGCTCCTCAAATGCACTGAACAAATGAAATTACCCACTCTGTATTTATCATTATACCACTCATTAAAATGGTGATAATTAACTCTATGTAAAGTTTCACAGTCTAAGGCACTGTAATAATTAATATATTAACAGGTTTTATATGTCATTATTCATGCTAGTGCATCTGACTTAGGACTGTTCCCTGATTGTTTTATAAAACTAAACATGCCACTGCATTGATCAGCAGTCAAAATTAAAGTTGCTCAGTCATATAACATGCAGTATAACTGGGAAATATCTGTTACAAATATAATTACTTCAAAATGTGCCTAGGAGTTTTTTTCTTTATTCTTTCACCTCAGTGTCTGTATATTTCTCCTTGTGATGGCGTCTTTATTCATTTCTGTTCCCACAACCTCAGCTTTCTTATTGTTGTCATATTTATTAATTCTATTGGCGAACAGAATTTTCTACACCTTTCTTCTTAAAAAACCTTAGATTTAAACAAATAAAATATGTTAATTACTTCTAATGTTTTCTATTCTCTCTGATCAGAAACTGTTGGGTTAGAATTTTTCTACAGAACTTTAAAACTATGTTGAGAAAAATGTCATATGTGGATTCATGCCTGTCTCTGTCTGAGGTCCACTGGGCTTTGACATTCCTCAGGGGATATCAGAACTACACAGGAATGACAAACTGCAGTGGAGAGACATCAAGAAGATTCAGAAGTTGAGCTAATTCAACTGTCACATCTCAAGTAAGTTACCCTGCTGGCAACTAGCAAAGGTCAGAGACAGATGTAATTCTGATTTGTGGAGACCAAATGCAAATTTTGCTGCCCAGACTTTTGATTCAGACTCTTGAAAGAAAGCAGTTGCAAGGTCTGGTTTTATACTGTAAGTTTCCTGTTGTAGATGAGGAATAAATTTGCATAACTTCCAGAGGTACCTAACTCCTAATGAGATAGCAGGTAATTTCACTTTTGAGGGAAAATGATAACACTCCTTCTAGAAAAAGAAAATATTCTTTTTAGACTTTCTGGAATTCTTCAGCTTTTGAGGAAAAAAACCCCAAACCAGATCTCCAAATGTTCAGTCATGAACTGTACAACTTAACTGTGTTAAGAAACAGTTTGGCTAAGCCTCACAGGGGCATCTATTCAGGTAACTAATGTCATAACTCTCTTTACAGGCCAAAAAATGCCAAGTCCCCTCTTGACAGGGCCACCTGGGACTCCCAGTCATCATCCTCCACACTATTCAACTTAGGCCCATAAAAGACAGTAAGCCATAAGGCATCTGCTTATACTTTGAATACTGGATGCTTAAAACATTTCCAAAAGTTATATGTTTCTGAATCTTTGTGGTGGCTTGGATAAAGGAGTAATTTTTGGCATTTACTTTCTGATGAATTTTCAAGAAATTTCAACAGTAATGATGCTTAGTTATCTTGTCAGAAAATACTTTCAATGTTTAGGATAATTTAAGAAAAAAAATTGGTTTTTAACCAGGTAGGATTTCAAAAGCTCTCTGCATTCTCCCAGAAGAAACAAGTAACTCATATTTGAACCACCCACTATCCCCAAATCCTGTTCTTACAAAGCCTGATAAATTTATCTTGATTCTTCACTAAGTGGAAATATCACAGAGCCACCTCTAGCACTATTTTCAATTAATAATTGCAGTGACAGGGGCTTTAAAAAAAACCAACAAACCAAAACCAACAAAACAAAATAACATGAAACAAAACCAAACCAAAAAACACAAACAAGAAACCAACACCACCTCCTCCCTCCCCCCACAAAAAAAACCCCAAACAAAACCTAAACCCCAAAAGAACCAAACATCTTGTTCATCAAATGGCATCTTTGTAATCTCTTTTTTTTATCTTGGCCCAGCTGATCTGACCGAACATCCTAAATATTATTTCTGCTAGCACTGAATAGACAAGGCATCTCTAGGAGAAAGCTACTTTGGTACCCATATCATTAGTTTAATTATTGCAGCCTGGTGGTTTTCAAATAGCCAAAATGAACTGGGTGTACAAGTCTTGCAGAAGTTTGGAGGGGTGGATATCAAAGGACTGAGATGCTGCTTTAAGCTTCCATGACAAAATGTCTTTTGTTCCCGAGTCTGGATTTAGACTTCAGGCCAATTTCCAGGCATCACATTTACAAATAATAACTGAAACCTACTTCTCTGTAAACGGGGTAGATTTGCCCAGAAGTTGTTAAAAGGATAAACAGGGTATTTCTAATTCCACTTTTCAGGACAGAATATGTATGAAATATAATTATTTGGGGGATCAGTACTTTTCTTTTTAAACTATCTAATGTTTCACAAAAGGAAAGTGAAAAACTTGTTTACCAAGTTCCAGTCTGTTAGTGCCACAAAATCAGACACCTGAAAAAACCTTTTCCAATCAAAAACTTCATCAAGGTCAACAGATTGAGAGTCATTAATAGAGAAATTTGTGCCAGGGACACAGTAAAGGAAACTACACAAGGTGGGAGAAAAAATAAGCATCTTTTACAGTGACTGTTTTCAATAGTATAGTGCATTGCATTCATTTAAGCAAAGAAAAGGAGAAAATAGGAGGGAAAATCCCATCGGGACATGCTACAGATAGGACTTGTAGAATACAGAGTATTTTCTCTGTGTGTCCATTGCAATCTGTAATCTCAGATTTATTCATTTTTTTTAATAAAGGTACATTATTATCCAGTTCATGTTTCTGTGCTAAAAGGAATTTTGGTATTTTGATAATATATCTGAAGATTAATTTTCAATTTTATGCACATTTTGTAGATTCAGAGTAATGAACATTATTCAGTAATTGAAAATAAATAGTACATATTTAATAAATATTTGGATTTTTTTTTTTTCCCCAGAAACACTGAAAGTTGACAGGAATCAATTTCAGACCCACTCTGAGCATAATGCTGAAGGAAGCGGGTGGAAGCAAAAATACCATGCATGCACCGTACATGTTTGTGGTGTGAATATATGAGGATTGGAATCATGCCAATGCAGCTATGATTTCACTGTATTTTATAAGTTTTATCCATACACTGCCTGTATCAACACAACATTTTTGTCTTATCTCATTCAGTTAATCCCACTGCTGTGGGGTGAGAAGTGGCAGCCTATAGAGGGAGTGACCTGAATGAGCCTTTATGGCCATATGCCCAACCCCTCAGTCACGTGTGCAGCACTGGCTCCATTAAATTCTGAGTTAAGATTTAGGCTATAAGGGGTTTAGAGCAGAAACAGTCAATTCAGTATCACAAAAGATTGAAAAAACACAGATATTGGCATCTGTTATCAGAGATGAGACCTGGCAAATGCACCTGGTAAAGAGAAGAGGCAATTAATCAGTATCAAGCACCACATTCGAAGGTGACGGAAAGAAAACAATAACAGTATGTGGTGCAGTTCTTCGTGAGGATCCTAAACAAGTTTGAGTTTATTTTGTCACAAATTGAACCCAAAAGAAATCCAGACAAGGTCAGTAAATTTCCTCAAAAGACCACTTAAGCACAGATAAAGGTTACTTTGCTCTCTAGTAGGCTGTGATTTTACTGGACGTTCTCACTGGGTTCATAGAGGAAAACTGAAGGCTAGCAAACAAAAGATTCCTGTCAGGGTGACAGGATATAGCTGAATAACTGGGAACCGTCTGTCAGACCTAACAATAAGTTACATATAATATCCCCACCTTTTTTTAAAAACCAAAATAGTTATCAGCTTTTATTTTAGGCCAAACCGAGAGCTGCTTATTCATCAAGTAAATCAGCTAAACAGTATAATAAGGATACTATGTGATTTATAACCTATTGTATGCAGTTTTAAAAATAATTTGGTTTCTCCATGGTCTTACAAAAGTGCATTTAAAAGCTAAAAGCAGGCCTGTGGGATATATGCCTCTGTGTCCATTAACATCACATTGCAAAAATGCCTTCTAAAGACACAGATAAAATTCCCCACCATATATGCCTTTTTGTTAATGGAATAGATTTTTAAAAACTTTTCCCTGGTACAGAAATAATTCTACTTAGAGGCAGGATTACCTTTCTATTAGGTACTCAACATCCTTTTTCATGCTCTACTACTCCTGGCTGAGTTCATCAACATAAAGATTGTTTACTAGAGCTTGGTTCTCTTGCATAGAGTTTTTCAAGTTTGACTGGTTTTAAGCTTTGTGGCAATTCAGTCTTGTGCAGAGACACACCTAAATGCTAATTTCCCATAAGATGCAGAGAATAATCACTTTTTCTCAAACCATGGCTGACAAAGTGGAGAAAGTTTCTCACCTTATTTCACAATAGACTTATGGAGAAGTCTTCAGTATCCAAAGCATATTAGTTTTGGATCCGAACCTCTCTCACCATAGAGAAGTGTCACAACATCCAAGCTATAGGGGAAGAACATTTAAAATGATACTGAAACTGGATAAAAACGCATAGAGACAAATGGAATCAGAAGAAAAGTTCATCTTTCCTGTTCAAAGCTCTGCCCAAAAGGGAGAGATGTACATCTTGTCTGACTTCTTCTAGCCTTTTGAGTCTTTGTCCTGGATAACCCATAAAAAATGTGTATTGTATTCCACAACTTTACTGTGCCAAGATTATCGCTGTCCCATTGACACCCAGGGTCTGGAAGCGGGTCTGGAAGCAGATCTGGGGTGTTTCACACTGAGTGGTCCAAGGTCCATTTAAGAGACAGGGAACGCTCATACAGAGCCCTCTTTTTGTTCCCTCCTGGCTGCGGATAGGAGGCAAAGGCTCTTTAGATTCTCTCTGGGCTGCCAAGAGAGTTGCCTGGGGCAGGTTCTTTGAGCCCAGGCAGTGAGAGGCAGAGGCTCTCTTTTGGGCTCTGCAGAATTTAGTAACACCTTTTTGGCTGCTGTTGCCATGGAAACCCTGTTCCTGGACTAGGGGAAGATGTTTTCTTTGGACCTTTTCGCTACTGCCACTTGGGACAGCTATGCTGGGATGTCAGACTCTGCTCTCCACAAGTTTTTTAGCTGTTGCCACAGTTCCAGCCTCCACTGCCAATGGGACTGCCAGCACTGGGAGAGCCCCTGTCAGGTGGCATAGAGCAGGCAGCCCACTGACAGTCAGCAGCACTGGCTCTTGTTTTTGGACAGGTTTTCAGGTTTGTCCCTGTTGTTTTTTAGGTGAAGAAGGGGTTCTGTAATTGCGGAGGCTCAGTTGCTGTGGCTTTTTTCCTTCGACCTCTCTCTGCACCGCATAGTTTGGAGAAGGCTTCTCCACCATCTTGTGTTTGGCTTCTATAGAGGCCAACATCTCATTTTCTTTGTTCCCAGGGAGTCCATGGGATTCAGCACCTTTCTATCTGGTGCTCATTACTGTTTTCTTGGTTGTTGCTGTTTTGTTTTTTAGTAAACTGGTTTCTTTTCATTTCTGTCTTCTCTCAGTTGTGTCTGTACTGGTGAAAGGGGAGTGGTTCAAACTGAAGGGGAAGCAGCTGATTTTGCAGTCTCTGACCCATATAATTGTCTTAAAATAAGACAATCTTGCTTGTTTGGGCCAGTGTGATACTTACGCTGCCTACTTAGGATATAGAAGCTGGGAGGAAGATTCATGCTTTCCTAGCCGGAGGCCACTTCAGAAACAGAACCTCCTGTTATGTGCCATCATACACTGGGCATTGCTTGACTTTTAAAAAAAGAGGTGCCAATTGCTGCCTTCTTCCTTGCTGAGCAGTTGGTTGCAGATCTCATCACTGAGCATCCAGGAGTACACAAAGGTACATAATTTTTTGCTTGGTGCTTCATGAATTCATTGTAGACCTTGGCATTTCCTTGTCCAGGCCTTGAGTTTCCTCAATCCCCCTGTAAGAAGAGCCTCATTTTTGCCACACACACAGGTATCTGATTCAGCTGGGCTGCGACACCCTGCTGCTGCAATAATTGTCTTATTTTTAAGTGTTGAATTCTGCCACAAGTGTCTGCCTTCACCAGCTGGAAATCAACCCAGAAATGTTTAATTTAAAGTGCTGACTGCTGGCAGGAAGAAAAGCCTTTCGGCTTTGGAACTAGGAACTCCTAATTCAGAGTAGCCAGGGACAGCCTCCATGAAAATAAACCATGTTCCATATACGGGGGCCACCATCAGCCAGGGACACCTCAGCCCAGATAAATAAAAGCAGAATTACTTCTGCATTAACTCTGTTATTAGGCTGAGCCTAAGTCAAAGACCACAGGGGAGCCTAGAGATGAGAAATTTCTCAAGAGACAATACTTCTTCCAACTCACAGTGTCCTCATGACGTCCATGTCCAGCAACGTCAATCTGTGGTGGCTCCAAGATGGATGTGATGGTCAAAGGTGAGCCAATTAGAAATGGTGGTAACACCTCTGTGATAACAGATTTAAGAAGAAAAAAAATGTTGTTGCGCAGTTTTAACTGTGGCCAGAGAAAAGCAGGGTGAGAACATGTGAGAGGAACAGCTCTGCAGACATCCACGTCAGTGGACAAGACAGGGGAGGAGGTGCTTTGGGTGCCAGAGTTGAGATTCCTCTGCAGCTCGTGGTGCAGACCATGGTGAGGCAGCTGTGCCCCTGCAGCCCATGAAAGACCAGTGGGACGCAGAGATCCACCTGCAGCCCATGGAGGAGCCCCACACGGGAGCAGGTGGATGCCTGGGAGGAGGCTGTGACCCGGTGGGAGTCCTGTGCTGGGACAGGCTTCTGACAGGACCTGCAGACCCATGGAGAAAGAAGCCCATACTGGAGAAGGTTTCCTGGTAGGACTTGTGGCCTCATGGGAGAGCCACACTGGAGCAGCCTGTCCCTAAAGGACTGCACCCCGTGGAAGAGTGACCCACATTGCAGCAGTTCATGGAGAGCTGTTGTCCTGAGGATGAAATCATACGGCACCAGTTTGCAGAGAACTCTTTCCCATAGGATGGACTCACACTGGAGGAGTCCATGGAGAACTATCTCCCATGGGAGGGATCCCGTGCTGGAGCAGGGGAAGGAGTCCTCTCCCTGAGCAGGGGGAGAAAGCAGGGGTGATGAACTGACCACAACCGCTTCCACCTCCCTGCACCAGTGGGCTAGGTAGGAGGTAGAGCTGGGAAGGAGGGAGAGGTGGGGGAAAGATGCTTTTGAGGTCTCTTTTTACTTCTCCTTATTCTGCTCTGATTTTGTTAGCAATAAATTAAATTAATATCTGTAATTTGAGCCTGTTTTGCCCGTGATGGTATTTGGTGATCTCTCTCTGTCCTTATCTCAACCCATGAACCTTTTGTTATATTTTCCCTCCCCTGTCCAGCTGTGGAAGGGAGTGATGGAGAGGCTTTAGTGCATGTCTGGCATCCAGTCAGGGTCAACCCACTATGATAATTTACCTGATTTTCATGCAAATAAATGCTTTAGTGTATGAGAGATCTAATCAAGTCATACTACATGCAAAAACTTCATTAGTCCTTCAACAAGAACCTCTGAAAACTATTAAGTGTTGCTATGCAAACAGTTTGCATTTTAAAATTGATTTTTCCTTAATGATGCCCCCTAGTACTACAACAAAGTTTATCTAGGATCCCACACCTGAAATAAGAAATTTTAAAAAGTCAAGCTTGTTCTACTTCTGCTGACTCCAGTGAAGTTCTACAAAGAGATGTATTTTCATTCTTTTTCTTGCTTAAATACTGCAACTGTGTTTCTGTAACAAAACCATAAAAACATAAAACAAAGGTAGAATTATTATGATCATATGAATAATAGAAACAATGTTGAAGTTAACTCAATTTAATGAAGTTTTTATCAATCGTTGTAATATCTTATTCTCCCAGCCATCATTGAAATTTTTATCTGGAGAAGTATCATCATACTAGTAGACAAATAATTCCATGCAACATCTACTGTTCAGGAAAATTATCTGTATTGCAACATAATTATCTCAGATGACATACTGACTGACTCCTAATTACAACAGATAGAGCTAATTACTTTGGTTCATCCTGTAAATAGCTCAGCATGTATCTTTATGAGGGTTCAGTAATGACACATTGCTCAGTGGGACGGTATATGGAAATTGATTCTCAAGTTTTTTATGCATAAAATTCTTATTTTTTAATGTGTGTATAAGCTTTCCTTCAAACAAAGAGTATTCAGGGAGACTCAAGTGGTACAAACCAGTATGGTTGGGTTTTTTGGACACTCTTCCCAACAACTTGGCAGGAACTGAACCCCAAAGTCAGATTTGCCAGCACACCCCCTTAAACAGCTTTCTTTCTCTGACAGGGGCAGCAAAAATAGGGATTCACCAGTCCACTGCAAATGGATCTGTTATATACAAACTGATCCATGCTTTTCCTCCTTGAGTTTTCACCATGGAAAACCAGTGATAGGCAAAAACTGTGTAGTGCTTCTGCTACCTACCTGCAGAAGTGAGACCTGAGAAGGAAACTGATATGGTAGATACAGACCAAGTACCTAGAAGGTAATCAAAACCCAGTGGAAAGTGGTGGAAACCCAAGTCTATTTTAAAAAAATCCCACCTGTACCGTTTAGATCCTACATCAAGCCACAGGCTGTCAGCAGAAAGATATGTAATAGGACACATCAAATGTGCAGCTTTCTATTCTGCTTATTTTTATATGATTTTGTACTAATTTGTCCTCGAAAGGTAGTAATGTAAAAAACATGTCACAAAATAATTTTATTTAAGTACATTTAAATAGTTTATCAGAATATTTAACGTTGGTGATATTAATTATATGTATTTATATATAATATTCTGTATATAATATTATATATTAAAATTATAACATATGTAGTGGATGGATTAAGAGACTATAGTTTCTTCAGAATAATTTCTTTATTCTGAGTCCTCACAGTAATTTTAAAATCAGCTACTGAACTTCACACATTTGTGCTTCAGATAAAAGCCCTAAAAGTATTCCTTGACCAGTTTAAAGTCTATAACATTACTTTTTTTTTTTCTCCTATATATTTTCTATGAAGTAGTCCATCAGTCTAATTTAGACTTCACATTTTTTTGCTAGAACCAACAGTTCTTAAACAGTCTTACCTGATGTCAACAAAGAACCATAATAATAAAAACATATTTCTCACATGTACAAATTTGCCTTTATCAATTCTAGGTTGAATACCTTATTTTGAAGTATAGTTTGGTTGTTTTTTACTAAATTGAAAGCAAATCAAATTTAATCTCTTCTTGGAATTTTACTCGAGCCAGCAAAGATGATCCAAGTATGACTTTAGTATCCTCCTTTGTACTAAAAACTGACTGGCAAGAAAGCCAGTTAGTCTTTTCTGCAGAAATATATCTGGAAAGTATTTGTAAATAAGTGTTACTATCCACCTGGTCTCGCCAAAATTCAAAGCATTGTGCTTATTAGTAGTACATTAGTCCAAATACCTTGACCAAATTTACATCCTAGTGCTTATTCTTCTTATTGTAGACTGGACACAGTCCTTACTTCTTGTCAAAGTCCTCTTATCTGCTGCCAAAAGAACTGTTTTACATCTCCAGAGCCAGCTGTGATTCTGTGGGAAAAAAAAAAAAAAGGCAGGGTAATTTGGAAAATGGTTTATATCCCATTAGGGCAAATAACAATATATAAATTGAACACATTTTGAAAGAGCTTGTCAGGTGGTACACACGATGAGGTTGCTTCAGAGAAATTATGGGGACAGGTGGAATAAATTTGCAGGCGTCTGCCTCAGTAGAATCTCTTGGGTTGAGGATCGATTCTGTTTCAGTGAAAAAGGGAGAAAAAACTACCTTTGATAGAGAACCTGGCAAAGAGGCTGTGACTCTGCCTAAATTAGAGTTCTATTTTTGTAATTGTCCCACTCCTCTCTGTCATTAATTAGACTATTAAAGATGTTGTCTCAGATTTAGATGCACACAGCTGTGGCTTCAAAGCCTTTATAAAACTAGAAATGGTGCAAGCTTTTAAATCTCACTTTACATTTTATGTGTCTTCATATTCATATAGACATATGTAAAACCTTCTTTATATAGCCATTAAAAAAAAATACCACTTCTTGCTGAGGAAGTTCTTGATCAAGGATTGCTTGATGTTGGAGAATATTCTGAGAAAGAGTAATGAATGAATATATGGATACACATTCTTATCCTGCTTTTGCTGTCAGGGACATCACTGAAATCCAGCAATCGCAATGTCATTTGCATTTGGATGATCGTGTTTTGACACAGGCATTCAAAATCAGAGCAAAAAATGTTTCCTGAAGTGCTTCTGCAGTATCAGAGGACAGTAGTATGTCTCAGAGTTGCTTCAGTAAACACTAAACCTCTGTCAATTAAAACACAAATTTCCACAGGTGGTATCTGCCATAGCAGCTTTGAGCAGTGCTTCCCCAGTTTTTTTGATCATTGACCACCTTCGGAAATGTATCAAAATCCATTCTGTAGAACGCATTTTAAAGTTTAGGTAATGGGGGCTTGCATTTGTCTTGGAGATTGTTTACCATCATTTTGGTTTAAATTTAGACAGTGTTTGAAATTTAAGACATCATTTATAAACAGCAAATTCCCAAGGATCAAGGCTTGACATGACAGCAATGTAAAAAAGAATCAGCATCATTGAATCATTGAATCATAGAATGGTTTGGGTTGAAAATGACCTTGAAGACCATTGAGTTCCAACAACCCTGCCATGGCCAGGAACACCATCCACTAAAACAGATTGCTCACAGCCCCATCCAACCTGGACGACAAAATCCTGGAAGTGATAGATATTCTGATTTTAGAATAATAATTCCCAAATAAACTGTTAAAGTCAACAGTTTGTAGTTTCTTTGAGATGTCACCTCATCTTTTATGACTCCACTTAGGAAATGATGACTCCTTAAAATTACTCTCTCTGAGTCTTACCTTACCTTACAAGGTATTTTTCATGTCTTGAGGTATTACTAAAAAAGAATGCTTTTACAGTTTGATTTATTAATGTAAAGTTAGTGAAGTTAAAAGTCACATTGAAAAATTGTGTTTACAGAAAGACTGTAATGCTGCCACATGAGAAATACATTTTTTAAAAGCATAGAAAAGGGTTAAAATTTAATAAAATGCAGCACCACCTTTCAAGCAAGGAAGCAAAAACAAATGGAAATTAATATTGGACAGCCAGAGGTGAGTAAGAATTAAAATTAGGATATTTCCAGGTTGCTGGTGGGAGTTTTTTACTAAAGAAATATTTTTTCCACTCAGGTTGGTGACATGATATTGTTGATCTTTGAAATGGTTTTACTTTAATATTTATGATGACATTTTGGTTTAATTTATACTTTCTAATTATTTCAGAATGGCACACAAAAAGGAAAAAATAAAGCAACTACAACTCTTTTTTTAGGAAGTAATCAATTCCTGACTGTTAGAAATTGACTGGCAGATTACTAGCAAATTATTTTAATTATCAATAATTATAACTATTTTAGAGACTTACATCACCAGAGGGCTGCCTGTGATTTTTATGATAGGAGAAACTGTTAGGATTTTCTACAGTCTATCTTTTCTCAATGTGGAAAAAAAGAAGTCATGCAAATTATATATGATAAAGACCACCTCAATTAGTCTCTATTTTGATATATTGTATATGTTGACCAGTTAGAATTCTTGCATGTTCTGTCAGCTCTGATGACCAGCCTAACCCTTACTTATTTCTGTTACCATTACCTCCATATGAGCTCTTGTGAAGTGTTAAGACCTCTTTGCACAAAATAAAGAAGAAAAGAGGGGAAGGAACAAAACAGACTCATTCAGATTTGTAAAGATTTTTCTTCCATTATTGTAAGTTTAAAAAGTGCCCATGACAGCTTTTAGAGCTTTTGTGGAGACCCAGCCTCTGACTGTAGTGGTCTAGACAGAGTTCAGCAACTGTTACTGATGCCAGTAAATCAATCAAGGATAAGATGTGCTGCATGAAATGCTGGGAGAATTTTGTTTTACAATAGCAATCTTATAGACAGCCAGATAAAGATGGGATATAAGCCATAATTTAACTTACATTAAATACAGTCTAGATTTCAAAAGTTTGGTGTTCCTCCTGGTGTGGCCTCCCAGGGGAAGGCATAAAGAGGTATAAGAAAGAGGCAGGCGAGTGATTTTCCAGTGTATCATTATGATGTCTGCTATGTTATCACATGGGATTTACATGTGGTTTCCTCATTTTTGTTACAAGATCTTCTAGGAATCAAATTTAATCCTCCTGCTTCTACTCCTTTGTGCCATGTTGTTTTTATCAGGTAGGAAATGATTACCAGGTCTATGAGACCTTGTCTGGTGAGGCTACCAGCAAGTGAAGCGAAGATATCCCTGCTGCAGACACTTCCAGCTAGGAAGCACATTGAGAACCTAAATTCCTTTCCCCCAACACAGACTACACCAATAGCTAATATTAGAATAAAGTGCATAATTGGACAAATTACTGTCTTTCTCTCTGATTGCAGAATGTCCCCAAAGAAGACCACACTTTCTCTAGTATATTTATCACTTGGAACTATTTTTATCATTAATTTCAACAGTTAACTCTGCAACTCACCGACAAAAATCTAACCTGAGCACGAAAATAAATGCAGTATATATTCAAAATTCCATTTTCTTGCTTGTGTCAGTAGAAATTTGAATTCACATTAATGTCTACAGTCATGAATTTGCGTTTTACTTATGGCTATTCTCTGGTATCAAAGTGTTTGTGAAGTGGCAGAATAATCCTCTCTCATGTCAAAGTGCCTCCTATCATCAGTCTTGACCTTTCTCTTGGATGCCTGACATTATAATAACGTGGTGTTTTCATTCATATCTATTTCTGCTGAGCACAAGGCTTTATTTTGCATTTGGTTTCAAGAAAAAAAAATAAAAGGGTTGGGGAATGGAGAGATGGAGATTAGTCATTAACTGCTGATCCCCAAGAACCTGCAGAAAAGCTGTTTCATTCAAGATGCAATCGGGAGTAGTGATAAAGTACAAAATATAACGGCGTCCTCTGAGATGTAATATGGGACATTTATTTAGAGTAACTTAGCAGGAAAGCCTGACAAATACATATTGCTTTATGATTGCTTGTGCCTTTGTTCTTCATTTCTTCTTCTCTAATACTTCTTATCCTCTGTTGAGAATTTTTTCTAATATTTTGGTACACACTAAGACCAGGAAGGTTCATAAACATCTAGGATTAATCTCAGCCATGCTTTTTGCTATCTTCTTCGGAAAAGCAAATGCAGATAAATCCTTCAGCTGAAGTGACAGTAGTCTGGTGAAGAGTGGTTCCACAGGAAAACATGAGCAACAATGAGTAATGGATCTGTAATCATCAACCAGCCAGCCCATTAGTGGTAGTCAGAAAAGCACAGAAAATGGAGATTAAACATCAGTAAAGGGAGCCTCTGCCTTTAAGAGATGGCTTAATATCTTTAAGAGATGGCTGACTTAAAAAAAAAAGATGATAGGCAACCCAGTGAGAAATCCTAAGCAAGTACACTAAAGTCTTTTGGGTTAATTCTTCAAGTTGTAATTTAGATCTGCATCTCACTATTCAAACACATTTTGCTTTCGTACTTTTCTTCGACTTCTGGTCCAAAGATGCTTCCATTTTACATTTCCATTAGCCTTGATAAAGAAAATTCTGTACATCTTCTTCTTTAGTCACCAATCTACAGAGTGCTGGCCCTGGAACAGAATACAGATTCTGCTACAAATTGTCAGGTAAGACTTCCAGATCAGGTGTCATTGACACACACTGACCACACTTGACCAGACAAAATAGCTTGTGTTTAAGGTGTCAAGGGAGTAGAAATGAGCAAAATATCGAGCTACTGAAAATGTCACTTGTGTGCCTTGCTGAAACATAATCGTATCAATTGAATTGTTTGTCCAGTAAGTCTGGATCTTTGTAAAATATATTTTTTTTCGTCTTTCCATCGAGAATGGACATTGCCAAGCTTTTATAGAAATAGCAGGCTATGGCAAGAGACCTTTCAGTAAGGTCTATGTTCCTGTAAATTCTTAGTGACATTCTCCCCCCAGTATTTCTGCTACACATTGGAAGAACTCCATGGTGTTGCTAAACTTTCCCTTCTTTTGGCTTTCTTTGGTGACAGAAGTCCTCCAAAATGCCTCATGAGGCAAACCATAAATAGTGAGAACACATTTGAGCCGCACTGGATGTTGCTTTGGCACTTTGGCAGGAAAAGGGCATTTTAAAAGGAAAATGATAAATAATCTCATTTTTCAGGCATAGCTTTCTCATGAGATGGAACTGTAATTTTCATAATTTTTCATATGTAATTTTCGTAGGATGCCAAACTGTTTGATAAAAAGAGGTGGATGGTGAGGAACAGAGCCATAATTTCAGTTCAAGTTGTAACATTTTGTAAGAGAAAGGCTTCCTTTGGAGTTTTCTTCAAAATAGACTTTGTAAAATTTCTAAATAACAGCAATGCAATGCAGAAATAGTCTCTTTTCTAAGCTTTCTGGAAAATTTGCTCTTTCAGGGACAAAAAAGATTTAATAGGATTTGAAGAAAAAAAAATCAGCTGTCAGCTTTAATCATAAGTAAGGTTAGTAGGAAGAGCTCTTGAGCAACAAAGTTCTGTTATACTGCACCTCAGCATTGTGAACTAAAATAGTTCATTTTTCTCTTTAGCTATTTAAAACCACACTTTCTCTAGACATACAACTGATAATATGATTTATTTTAGACAATGCTATTGTGTAGTAAGAATATTTTGATTCAGATTCTCATACATTTAAGTGCCTGCAAGGCAGACAAAAACATCTTCATTATTTCCAGCAGAAATATATCACAGAAAGTAATTTAGGCTTCTCTTTTCTGTTTCAGGATATGCTTAGGCCAGCTTTGAACAAGTTCTAACCATTAAATTACAACATTTTCAAGACACTTGGAAACAGTAATAAATACAATATTTCTGATTAAAGGCTATATGAGCTTCTCATCTCTTATCACTTGATGTAAAGTGTATTACTGCAGATTTTTTGGTTTTACATTGCTCCTTCAATACACCTTGTTAATGGTTACATGTTTAATAAGAACATCATATTTCATGAACAGTGGCAAAAGGATATTAAACAGATTTATTTTTCAGTGACGTATCCTTCCCAAAATCTTAAGTACATTTCCATTCTGAAATGGAATATAATTTAGCAATATTTACTATAATTTAGTATAATTTACATTCTGAAAACAGAGAAACTCATTTGAAATTAGTGGAACCGTGTTGTCAGAGAGAAAACTACTGTTCATAGGAGAAACATACATTTTTTTTAGGATACATGAGTGCACTTAGAAGTCTTAGAAGAAGGGAATAATTAAATGATTCTCCTGTCGCCCAGAACAGGTTATTCACAAAAATCTCAATTTACTAAAATATCCTACTACTAACAAGGGGTTTTAGGTCCTAGTGGGGCATGCCAGTTGACCTCTACTACATTTTTAGGGGTATTTCTTGTCTAATATATATATAAATGTGAAATTACTGATATTAGAGACCCAATAAATAAAAATATACACATTTCTAAAGCAATAAAATTCTCAGCTAGATTCATGAAGCAAATGAGAAAGTACCAACTGAAAACACAAACTATTCTCAATTCAAATTGAAGTGCAATCTGTTGTACTGAGAAACTAACCTCATTTCTCATCCTAGTTCTGCCCTTTGCTTACTGCCTTCTTGCAGCAAAATAATTTAATTTCTGTTGCTCAATTTCTTATAATCATTACTTATTTTTCTTTCTTTGTCAGACCTGCAGGTGACTGCTTTGTAGATGTGAGCTAGGAACGTTCAGCTGAGATGAAAATTTCAATGCACAAAATTTGAGCTATCTAAAATTGTTATTTTCTTTGGAGGTGTCAGACCAGGTCTCATGGATCACCTCCACTTTAAAAATACATTTTTTGTATTTCAGACTGAAGTGTAATGTTGGAGTCTCTTAATATCAAGACCAAGGGGGAGAAATGAGGGTTTGATAGTCTTCTCTTGAAACTCAACATTTTATTATTACTGCAAGTTTTTAAAAGACAGTTCATATGCTATTTTGAAATGCAGAATTGCAACCTGAAGTGAGTCCTGATCCTGCAAAGATACATTACATGCTTAGCTCTCCAAGTTTTGGGACATTTAGTTGAATTCGATAACACTATTCACTGGGCCAAAGTTGAATTTACAGGTAAGCCTTTGTAAATTTGGGTCTCAAAATAAGTAGTTTCTTTTTGACCTTATTAATCTCTTATCCTTTTTCCAGTTTTGTTCTATTCAATAATTTCTAAATAGTCTGTTTCAGACTTGACTGGGTAGATTAGAGTCCTATGGGATATGGTTCAAGTAGGGTTGACAGATTTATTTTCTCAATTGGTCAAAGTCAAACAAGAATATTTAGTCATTGAAACTGTTTTTACAAGACTGCAAATTTATTACTGATGTTATATCTCCAATGCAAGTCCACTAGCCACTGAGCAGGAACACAACACAAGTAAAATCAGTCACAAAGGAGAGAAATTCAGTGTTTCTATATTCCCGTTGTTCTGTTTCTCATGTGCTGTAGAGTGATGAACTACAACATAGTCAAAGAACGTATCAGTGCAGTTGCTGGACAAGGTTTTGGAATCGTTGTATAGCCAAATTCTGCCCTGGACATATACAGATGGGTCTCCCACTGAGGTGCATCATATACAGACAGAGAATTCAATTTTCTTGTGCTCATGTCATGCTAAAATTCCTGTTACAAACTATAAATCTGCCCCCACAAGTTAAATCTGCTGGTCACAAATCTTAAAAGCATTCTGTTTTTAGTCAAACAAATATTTTGCATCAGATTCCGCTCACAAAATGTACTTTATTACCCTGACCCAGACTGGATGATAGGGATCAACCCAATGGTAACTGAAATAATTTAAATGTCTCTGTCTCTTAAGTTGTAAACATAGTTCTAAAACATGCAATTTGTTAGCTAAAAGCTAAAATGGTCTTTTGACTTGTATCTATATAAGCTATTCCCCTTGAATTAAGAAACCCAGAAGATTTAGTGGGGCACAGATCTGTTGGATGAACTTATTTGATAAGCTCCTACTCTCCAAAACTCTTCTCTTTTTTCCTGAATATGGTAATTTTTTCTTGAGCACCGGTCAGATAATAGCTATCTCTGGGGGAGCAGGAAGGACAGGCTGTTCCTGAGGGGAAGATGACTCCAGCTATGGCAAGGCCCTACTAACAGAGTGCAGACCCCAATTCCTGAGCTGGGTGGGCTGGGATAGACACTGGCAGCAAATGCCACTGACAGCCCCAGGCATTTCAAAAGGAACTGTGGCTAAGGTCTAGCCACGAACGAAAGGTTATTAGGCCAGAGACAAAAAGTTACCATAACAAAAGTTGGAGACAAGGCTAAAACAGATATTTAAAGGCTCTATCCAGGTGAGAAGCTACTTAGAGCATGCAGCTAGAGAGAAAAACAAGCACTAACATTCCTGTAACACAGCTTGGGAAAGGAACAGGTCCCAAGCCTGGGCTTAACTGGAGCCCTGGGGCAGTAGGTGTGGGTGGAAGTCCCAGGTGAAGCCAGTCAGGGCCATAAAGGCCAATCAGTGTCCTGATGGTGTCATTCTTTCCTGGATTCAGCTGCATAATAATCACCCCAATGGGCTCAAACCAATTTAGCACATTAAAAGAATATATCTCATTAATTTCATTCTCACTATTTCACTGTCACCTAAATAAAAGTGATTCTACCACAAAATGTGGTGGACATAAATGGTTTCTGGTGACAAGTTTGCTCCAACTAGGTTATACTAATTTTATATGCTTGCTTTTTGTAAATATTAGGAGGGTGAATTTTTTTTACCAGGAAAATTTCCAGTAAGCATATTTCATTGTAGTACACAAAAAGCTAGAAAAATTATTTTAGAGAAAAATGAAATAGAACAAGAAACCATTCTGTTTAAGCTGTTAACTAGATATATATAAAAAGCCCTCAAATTTTACTGCTATTTTTGCAGAAAGGTCTGAGTTGGTCCATAACCAATTAGAGATTTAAGTAAGAATGTTTCTTAATCATGCTACCAACATTTAACTGATTAATACTCTCACTCAATTTGATCCACAGGCATTCCTATGGCACATACAAAAATGACACAAAATACTTACTTAGTTTTTTACTAATGTAAGGACTTCTTGCATTATTGATGGAAGAAACAGGTCACGTCTTCCAATAAAATTAATAGAAAACTTATGTGAGTGATGGAAAATATTAATCTTCCAAACCTGTTGGCAGAAAGCAGGTCCGCAAAGATCTTCCTCTTCCTGGTTGTTTTTTGAGCTCAAAATCTGAAATAACGCTGATGCTTTTTGTGCATACTCTAAGAAAGGTGTGTAAGAAACCTCCCTACTACCTGAGAGTTACATAAATTTCAAAATATTCCAGTGGTGCCAGTAGTTTGGCAACACTTCTAGCTATTTTACCAAGAATTATATTTGTAATCAATGCAAAGTAGTTATTGGTACAGCTTCTTACAGGGGAGAGAGCAGAAAGACTCACAAAACTTAAGCTGTAGTTAGAGGTGATTATTAAGTTAACAGGGAAAAAGAATAGATTAAAAACAGTTTAGGCTGACTTTTTCTACTGAGTAAGGTCCCTAAAATTTCACTGGGATGAAGTAGAAGTTTAGTCTATAACTAGCTAATGCTCAAATTGTTGCTTTTCTAAGTAGCAGTAAAGCAAATATCTTAGCTTCCAAAACTCCAACTATCATGGAAATAGCCAAGAAGAACTATAGGAATACAGCAAATCAAAATTCAGCTTTGTGCTACTGTAAGCTCAAAAGAGTTGTTTACAGTGCCTGTATTGATTTTTCCATTTTTCCTTAACAGTGTTGTCAAACTTTTGGAGCCATCACTGTAATATTGCGAAAATGACCTGCCCAGATTTCATGTGTAAAGTTTTCCACTGCATTTTGCCCAAAGCCTTCTATTATTTGATTGCCAAAATTTCTGGTAAAATTTCTTTACTTCTTTGGGGCTATATGGAATTTCTCATAGACTTTTTGATTCATCTATTTCATATAAAAATAATTTTGCCCAGTAAGTTCAAATTTTCTTGGTAGTATGTCTGGTAACTAACAAAAAATCAACAAACAAACAAAATGAAAACACAGCACATGCACACGTATGCATGCCACTCCATTTTTAATTTTTCTGATTTTTTGGTTGCTATTTTACTTCAAAGAGGCAGCAATTTAGAATAACTGTTACAGCTAGCCTAGACTTTTTTTCTCCTTTCTGCCTAACCTGTTTACATGCTAGCCTGACTAGCTGTCACTTCAGTTTAACAACAAATACACCTGAACAAAGTGTATTGTAACTAAGCTGAGCTTCTCTCCTTCCTCCAGCTGCTCTTGAGTTCCACAGCACGTTTTTCACTTAAGCCTTCTGCCTCACAAGTCAGTCCTATACTGGCATGCTGGAGATTCAGAAATAGAAAAAATTAGCAGCCAAGGCAATGTCTGGTATTTTTTTTCTGTCTCATACTGCAGGATAGAGTCATCCTAATGTATTTAATATAGTCTTGACAAGAAAACCTTGAAGAAATCAAAATAAATCATTTGTGGGCGAAACAGCAGAGGACAAAGCAGAGAGTGTTTTGCTTAAAAATCAACTTGTGTAACTTTAGTAAGAGACTTTATTAGCAAGTGATAGCATGAAGAGGGGAAGACTTGGAGGCTTTATCAAGAGGAACCAGTAAAGTCTCGCTGACATTGTGAACAGAGGGGAAATCTGTGTTGAAGAAAGTGTCAAAATGTAACAATCTCCTCCCCAAAACTAAGAGAGCACCAACACAAATTATCTATACCTGGTCCAAGAAGACATTACAGTCTGATCTGATCTTCACGATTAAGACATGAAAGAAGGCCCTCACACTGCAGGTCACAGAGCAAACCCATTGGTATTATTACCTCTCCTCGTAGCAGCTGCAGCTCTTTGTCAGCAAAGCTTCGGCAGAAACCAGAGCAGAAATAGCTCTGCTCCTCTCCTGGCAGATCCAGCTGTGGGGAATGGGCACTCTGGGAATCAAGGTTGCTTGAAGATGTTCTCACTGTCAGGAAGATTACTCTGCAGAGATATGCTAAGTAAGCACTGGAAACATGCACCAAGATTAACCTGCAAACCCCACACAGTTGCTTTATTCCTGTGTTGTCTAAAAGAGGCCGAGAAGGGGACACAGAGGATTGCCCTCCTTTTCATCCACCATGGAAAACATGGGCTTGATTCCTGACTGAAAGCAGAGTCAGTGCTCTCTGGATGCACTCCTTTCTAAAAACTCTGTTGTATAAAGCAGGGGCTTTGTGAAAAAGTGTGCAGAACCAAAATGATCAGCTGAAGCAGTTCTTGTACGGGGCTTGTGAGAAGCAAAAATCTCTGAGTCCGAAGCAGGTTGCAATGCCTGAAACAGTGCTGGGGAATAACGTATAGAAGAGTGACTGCTGCTGACATCCTGGGTCCCTGGTGCCCTTTCAGGCCCTGCTAGCAAGGATATCCACAGTCCAGTGGCACAGTGTTGTGGGGAATGGGGAAGTAGGGAGTGCAGCCATAATGATTTTTCTCCATGTCTTTGAGCAGGAATAGAGACAAAGGAGGCACAGCAGAGATGTATTACATCATATTGTTCCTCGAACTATATCCAACTATTCAGCTAATTCCTTTTAGCTGATCTGACAGAAGATTATACCCTCAGGAGGTTTTGGTAATTACCTGAAAGACCCTTTAGAACTATGTAAAGGGATCAGGGATTAGTTAAACTGCCTCATAGAAAAGTGCAACCAGTAAAAATATCAGTCCAAGTGGAATATCATTAGTATCTGAAGCCGTTTTGGGTTATTGAGTTTTGAACTGGGCCTTGAAAATCCTAGTTAGGGATTCTTGGGTTTCAAATAAGGGCTTAGAATGGAGAATTAAAAGGAAGGCAGTAAGCTAATCAAATTTATGAGTTATTTAAAGCCTGGGAAATGAAACATTAAATATATTTCAGGAAAAGAATAATAATAAGAGCTTGACAAATTGAAAAAATTAGACTGGCATCAATTATGTAGTTGAATAAAGATATAAACAGACACTTAAATAGAGACAAATAATGAGTACTGAAGAAACAGAAAATAGAGGATAACTATCTCAATGCCAATATCCTGGATAACAGATTATACTTCAAAACAGGCAACAAGAAAGCAAATGGAGATTTAAATTACATTATTAGGAGCATTATGTGTAAAAGCAGCAATTAGTATACTTCCTTTTATTATGCACTGTTACAGGCCCGGCCTCAACTGTTTTGTCTCAATTCCAAAAGAGAACAAAGAAAGTAGAGAGTTCACAATCTTGAATAACAGAGTGATTAAAAGTTAGGAAAGTGAAGCTGATGATAAAAGAGCGTGCTTAGACTCAAGAAAAAGTAACTCAGGGAAGAATAAATTGTCAGGAAATAACAATAAGGATGTTATAAAAAGACAGGCTTCAATTATTCTGACTTCTCAGGACAAGACAAAAATAAATTGTAACTTAAATTACAACACGCATACTCTGTTTAAACATTAGAGAAGGCAATTCTTAAATGCCAAAAAGTTAGCATAGTGCTAGATATTATTGTAAAAAGGTCATGGATCTACCCAGAGACTTAGAAAAGAATATAAATATCAAACAAACGCTATGTGAGCGTTCTCACATGAGATTGCTGTTACATGTCCCTTGCTATAAGATCCTAAAGGAAAGAGGAAGGTATGTCTTGTTCTTAAAAGAATGAGTAATTCATCATTTAATAAGGTAACTTTTTAAGAAAAACTAAGAATAGAAACACTTACTCTCAATAATATGATTCATTCAGAAACAATTTTAGAATTAGTCGGGGTGAATGTTATATAGATTTTGATTTGATCTACAATTCATGATTGTGGTACACTCTGTTCTAGTTATCTTGGAGAGGTGGTAAGGCAAATCTTATGAAGTTCATTAACTTGATGTAAAAACATCTAAGTAAGCAATTTCCTAACATGAAACAAGTTTGAATTCAAGTTTAATTTACTTATTTTTCAATTTTTCTGGAAAAAAAGAATTATGATGAACTGTATTTATTTTAAGGGTGACCACATGGTCGTTAGTAACTACACATATAATTTCTGAAGGATATGTGTTTATTATTTTGACATAAACTATAACAGCTTTTGCTCCAAAAGAACCCTTTCAAGGAATATTTTGAAGGCAAGCAGACCACAGATCCTTGACCATAATTAACAAGTAAGCCTGCACGATTCCTTAAAAAATTAAAAAACAATATTAATTGTTTTTGACTGGAACAAATAGCAATGCTCATATTTCCTGACATTTAAACAACTCTGTCTTCATAGCACCTTGCTTTCCTCCCTCCAAAACCTGCAACTGTGAGTGTTTTAAGCTTAAATCCTATTTAGTGTTTGAAATCCAGGATACCATTCCCGAGTGCATTTGTACAGCAAAAAAATGCATGAAGCTGTAGGAGCATGAGAGGGTCTATGAAGGTAGGTGTACCACACAGGGTGTAGGAAAGTTATGATCTGACATCACTTTGTAGGATATTTATCCCTATAGTAGGGGACTATTCTCTAAATTGAAATGGACTAGTAATTTAAATCTACACACTACTCAGCTGTGCCTTCTAATTTTAACTAAAAGCCCCAACAAATTCTCAGAATTCCAGACAATCCCATCCTGAAAAGGAATTTAGAAGTCCTGAAAACAACCAGTTTTAATATCCAAAAATATATGCAGGGGGAAAATAATTATCCCTCTCAGTAAAAATGACTGCAAGCAGACACTCCTAATCAAATCACCCAAAACTGTCGAAAAAATTGTTTTTACTGTAAGACTTAAAAAAAGGAATCTCATGAATAATTTCAACTATAATTTATGACTCAGCAGATGCACTGTGCAGCTCATGTACCACAACTGCACACAAAACTATGACCTCCAAAATCTTGATGCCCAGTTTATCCCTGGCTTCTGCAATGAGGAACGAAAAATTCTATGTGGTAGAGTTTTATAATTTCAATACTTGCCAAGTTGTACCAGGCTTAGAAATTTACCAGGCATGAAAGCAGAACAGAAAATAAGGACGTATGTCACACATGTCAGCTTTTTAATAATGTACTTTATCCTACTAAGTGCATATTCTAAAGATAGTGACATCCCAGCAATACATGAATCATTTTCTCAGCACTTTTTCCTGATCTTAAATCTTTGCTCAGTGGAAGTGAAAACACTGCCAATTTTTTTGTGCAGATTCATAAAGAATGAGGATTATCAAAGTGTCAGTTAAGAAGGTTATACTGTACTCTGTGAGATGATGTGAAATCAGAAAGGATCATCTGCTGTGCTTTGCACAGTTGCAAAACGGGTTTGGCCACAATCACCCGGATGTCTGTTAAAAGAACAATTATAATCCCAGACATTATTTTCTTTTGTCTCAAAATTACAAGTTTCACATAATCATACGTCTCTTCACTGTTTTTTTTTTTTCCACAACTGTGAAATTATTTGAAATTCTGGTTTAAGCATTCATATCAATATTAAAAATCATTAAAAAATAGGTAAATATTCAAAAGGAATAGAATGTCACCCTAGATACTGAAGTTCAGTTTACCTATTATTATTTAAACAACTTTAGGGGAGGCAAGTACTTATTTATTATTAAAAGAGGATATTGGCCCCACATATTCTGCAGCTGAGACCAAGGGGATTCTTGCAGTTAGTCAGAAATTGTTACTCTTATGAATATTTTACAAGGTTTTAGCAGTTTTTTTGCGAACTACGGCATGGTGAACAGCAGATAAAACTCAGCCAGTCTTATGAGTTTCAGGTACAAGTCCTATGAAACATATAAGTGCCAGCAAAAGCACACAATATGAGGACCAAACAAGGTAAAATATTCAGAACAAGTTAGGCAGCTGAAGAAAAGACCTGCAGAACTACATTCTTTAACTTGTTGGTAGAATCAAAGATTTAATCCATCTTGTGTAAATTTGAATCGGTTTAGTCCTCAAAAAGGCATGTTTCTCTTAAACATCTCACATTGCCATGTCTTAATTTACTACTGGAAAGAAAGAACTGCTGATGAACACATCTGTTGTACCTGCCAGACTAATTTAGGCAGCATTTCATACTACAAAACTCACAGACTCAGCCAAGATCTGTCGAAATGTAACAGAGAATCTGTAAAGATGACAAGTTGCCAAGAGCAAGGTTTCTTCTTTGTCCGGAAGCTGACAAATTTGTTTCTGTCATCACAATGCAATGACATTGTCTCAGGTCAGAGGGGAGGGAGAGGAGATTTTGCTTCTGCACGAGCTCCAGCCTGGACATAAATGTACAAGTTACAGCTCTAGTAAAAACAGTGCCCAAAAGAGTACACTGAAAAGATTTCGTGTGTCTCTGTGTGTGTGTTTGTGTGTGTTTGTGTTTGTGTTTGTATTTGCAGAAGTAGGACCTAAGGAAGAACAGCATTTTTCATGAATCTGAGTCATTAAAACAAACACCTTTTCCATTCAAAATTCTTTACCCAAAAAGTTTAGAAAAAAAAATTTCTTAAGATATCTGGGAAATAAACCCTCAGAAGGTAAAAATAGAAGTTATGACATTATTAAACAACAGAGTGCAGGAATACCATAGTACTGGGAGTGCATTTTGTAATTTTTTCTTGCTTTATGACCACCTAATAAAGGTGGTTTACAGCATGAAGCAGAAGAACGAAAAATCAAGGTAGACAACTGAATTGGTTTAATATATGGTACTGAAGAAAAAGAAATATTCCTGGTGAAGGTATAATTCAAACACAGGCTAAGAGGCCAATGTGAAAAGAAGAACATCAGTCAACTCATTGACACAAATAGTTCTGGACATGGAGCTAAGCCATTGTCTCTGACCTAGTATTCCAAATAGTTCATCTGAGTCTTCTGTGATTAGGTATTTAGAGGCATGCTTGAATCTTTTTTTTTTTAGAAATATTATTCTCAAACAATCCTGGTGGACTTCATCCAAAATTTTGTTTTATTCAGGTCATTTAGCAGTTTGTCAAAGAACAGGCCAGTGAGGCAACCCACCCAACTCAAAGAACAGATGGCTTTTCTTAGGCAAATAAGATATAGCCAAGTGTCCTCTTTATTATTCACTATAGTTTTGGAGGGGGAAAAAAAGGGTTGCATTTTCTCTGTTTCTTTATCACCAAAATTTGATGTGCCTTAACAGTGAAAGGTGTGGTCCTGAAATATCCTCTCATCTTTAAAGAATTTACTTCAAAAGACCACATGTCCCAGAATGCAACAAAAAGTAGTTTGCAAAATTCTAGGAACTTCTCCTCTAAAAGCATAGAGAATTGTTTGCTTGTGGAGCAAATCTGAAAAATAGTAGATGCTGACTGAAGTCTTCCAAATATTGCCCTGTCTGATTTTCTGAATGTGCACAGAAATGCTACAGTGTGATCTTATTTGGAAAGGTTAAAATAATTTGTAAGTTTGTTTACCAATACTGTAATTTATGCTTTACATATAATAGTCCATATATGAACTATGTATATTGTTTCACCTATATGACCTGTCCATCTTTTTTTTTGAATGATGCAATGAAATCAGGCAGGCAAAAAAGGCTGAATTAACAGTGAGGCTGCAGAAGCACGACAGAACACATATTATTCTGATGAAAAAAATGGAGTTCACTGGCAGGGCGTCACAGCTAAATTTGCTTTCCTTGCTTGCCTCTGTTTGGTCCTATCACCACTAAATGACAGGCTGGGAACACGAAAAAAACAAAAAAAACAAACAGATGAAGAACCCTTTTTTAGCAGTTTTATGAATGGTGATGGGTGCTTGTTTACGCTAGAATTAAGTGTTACCTTCATAAAATGCATCTCCTGAGTGAAATAAAGATGCTGTCAGTGACTATAATGTTTTAATTCTGTCAAATGAGCGAAAAAGGAAGAAGACTTCTGATGGTGCTAGAATCCCAATCCCTCCAAATACTAAATAAAACAGTGGCAGACAGACACATTACTGAGAGGAATTTTTAAAAAGTAAAAATCAATAAATTATGAAGCATTGATTAACATCATACCCCAAACATAACAAGTCAGTTTCTTTCATCCTATGATCCACATTCTTTCTTCAGTGAGGAACTGACCTTCTAAAAATGCTGTCTTTTATTCAGGATTTCAGAGAGCACACAAACTGGCAATCGCAGCAACAGCTATTTTGATTTGTGGTAGAAATCACTACTGTGTCTGCTTGAGACACAACTGTTACCGGCACTGTTAAAGCTAAGAAACCTGAAAAAGAGAAACAAAAAGGTCATTGCTGGCAGGTAGGTGCACTGTCCTGCTGGCTGCTGAGTCAGATGCAGGGCTGCTGTCCCCAGGCACCCTTGCTCCAGATGAAACTACTATCTCAGATGGCCAGAGCCTGAAATGCAGTCAACTGTCTTATCTGCTCCTGTCAAAACACCCTGGGCAGGCATAAACCCTGTCAATAATAACCTTTGAGTTGGCTTTTGTGAAAACTGAGACTGTTTGTGTAGAGCAGAGGGACCACAGCACATGAAAACCTGCCAGCAGACCAGGGATGAGGGCTGAGGAGAGGACTGGCAGCCTGAGGGACAAAAATCCCTTCGCCTGACTCAGCTGCAGCTGCACTTTTGACCACATCATCTCCTAAGTCTGTGAATATTTCAGCCCCATAATCTTGCTTTTATAAAAGCCCACATGGATGGGGTAACTGAAGAATTGTGAGCTTTAAAACAATGTTTAAATTGAAATAAGTGCCCAAAACCTTAAATTACCGTTAAGTGTATAGGCATACACATTTTTGGATGATTTCTCTATTTCTTTCTCCTCCTGCCCTTTTTTATTTTCCTGGGTTTTTTTGGTTTTTAGGTCCAAGGCCAGTAAAGTGAAAAAACTTTCACCGTTCCTGCGATGAGGAACCAGTTAAAAACATTTTTCCATCTCAGCTGCACATTCTTAAAAAGCAGACAAAAGAAATTTCCCTTCCAGTGCAACCCATCAAACCCAGGATTGGGCAGAGACAGGAGATGCAGATTTGAACCACTTAAGGCTAATGTGGATATAAAACTAGAGCTGCCTTCCCTTTGAGGGAGCCCTAGAAATGCCTTCAGATACTTTTCAAGTGAAAATTGAGAAAGGCAATCAAATCCACAGGGTCACCTGTGCAACCACAGCTGTTGCAATCTGCCAATTCAGATCTCATGCACAGTCAGATCTGTGCCAGAGGTAGAATTCCAGATCTGTTCCTTACAGCATGTTGGAGAAACCCCTGCTTTTGGTGTGTCATTCTCATGACCACTGTTCACAAGTGTCTGATCTTACAGCATGTATGCAGTACAGGAAATTGTATGCTGTGATCTTTTCAATTCCGCTGCAGAAGGTCAGTATGTCTGTGTTAAAACAGCCCCTGTAGAAATTATCTGACAACTGTGCAATTAACAAAGTGTGCAAAATCTACAAAACTTAGTATTTTAAAATGAAAACGGAAGAGTGGCCTTGATTAAAGAGTTCTTTTCTCACACAAAATTCCACTGGGAATTTTCAAATTCCATATGAAGATCATAATTCTGCAACCAGCTTCATAACCTGCTGCTTCTACCTTACAAATATTCCTTATTTGCCTTTAAACTTGAAATATAATTCAACAAATGACCCTACATAAGGCTGGTGCTGAGTAATAAAGGATTTTTTGTTCTGTTTTCCAAGACCATCTTACTCTTTTTCTTCTTTCATATAGTACATCAATGCTTCAAGCTCCCTTTGAATGTGTAGGCAGATTAAGAATAAATACATTATTCTTTTTTTCAGGTTGTTATGAATCAATCCAAATGTGCTATCAGCTAAATCTGATGAGAAACACAGATGTTCTGAACTTTCAGTGCATATCTCAGGTGACTGCTGAACTGCAAACAAATTCATTTGATGAACCATAACCCCAGTGGAATAAAATCTTCCCTGATAAATACATTATTCAAAATCAAACCCTAACTTTCTAATTTCATCTCAGGACAGTACAAAATGCTTCTGACAATGAGCTGAAAATTAATAAAATATCTGTTGCAGATTCATTTCTGTTTTCTGAATTTGGAGGTTGCTAGGTGATGAAAAATAAATTGATTGAATCAAAAGAAAATGCTTACGGGAAACTACAAAACAAATTGCAGGGTACAATACTTTGAACATGAATTAGCATATTGTTATGAAAAAGAAGGCTTTTTATAGAATTATGGGGCTGAAGATTTGATAAGAAGTTACTAACAGAAGACACTAGCATGACAATAATTCTGGAGGCACTTAGTGGTTGGTAATAAAAAGCAATAAATAACTGAGAGTAAGAGAAAGGAGAATGCTGGAGAAGATGCTGGAAATCAAACAGCCTGGCTGCTTCTTAGATATAGAAAAACTATAACTGAAACCTGCTTTGACATAAAGTAAAATGCTGTTGACAGTATGTATTCATGCAGGCGTAGTCAAAGGCAAGAGGATGTGCCTACAATTCCTTTGTTTAAAGCTTCATCAGCTTCCCTATCTAATTAGAAGACCCTTGGAACACTTCTTGAGAATAAGGATACAGTCTCAGTGGCAGAGATCAAAATAAAATACCATCATTAATTGAAGCACAGAACTCTGTATAATTTGTTTAATTTTATGTATAAAAATCTAAATAATTCAGTGCAACAATCAAGCTGTACTTCTAACTGCACAAGTTAGCGGCATTTTTGATGAAACTTTTCTAGAGAAATACTGCCTTGGTTGTGTTGGTTTTGTCTTCAAGGTTTCATTTCCTCAAAGCAAAGAGTGGTCATAATAAGGGATTAAGGAAAACAAAGCTACATGGGAGACCACTGGAGAAAATGGAACAACATAGACGTAGCAATAAGTGCAAATAAAATGCAAACCCATTTACAGCAATTTATCTTTAACCTTGGGCACCATTATGGGGAACTCTTTAGGGGCCTGAGGAAAGAAAGAAAATACAGGACTGAAAACAATGGACAAATGTGAATTTTACTTTAGCAAAATCTGTCATTAAATGAAATACATATATGAAAAACTTGTAAGAAGGTATCAGCTGTTAAATAAAAAACATTACTGAGACAGACAATATCGAAACTCAGACACTGTGACAAGCAGTATTCTTATTTCCCATTTACTAGAGTGCTGTGATAGTGACAAAGACCATGGACATGTGTCACCTCTAAAGTTTCTACCAAGAAGAGAGTCAGCACATCCCAAGGCTTCTCAGTGGTAGTCCCTTGAAGGAAAATCTGGCTCAACCTGTGCCTTTGCCTTATTAAGGTCTAGTTGGAGTCTTGACTTTCTTTGGGGATTCTTTATGGCGCAGTTTAACTTCACAGCAGCACTGGGACCCTCCCAGGAATGTGCTTTTGTCTTTGTTAGTTCTCAGCCTTTGGCAGGTTTTTGGACATCCCAGTGGCTGTAAGATCAGACTGAAACAGCTCCTGCATTTCAGATGTTCTTTTCTTTTTTCATCCTTCTTTCAGATTATTTGAGTGCACTTTCAAAGTAGCTTATGCCAATAGGCTTAAAAGACTTGCCATGTAGTCATGGACTAAGTATTTGTTAACCCTGGGGAAATTTCACACCAGCACTTAAGAGCAATTCCATTACCATGGCATCAGCAACAACGAGAATTCAGCAGTTGGGCTCTTTCTGAGATTCTGGGTCATGGTGCAAAGCAAACAGGAAGCTGTGTGAATGCAGTTTGCATGTTAACAAACCCAGACAAGCAGTCCCAGGGCTGAGACATTATTTTCTGTCTCTCTGCAGGACTTAGTAGCCTAGGGCAAGGCCAGTGCTAATCTGCCTCTACCCAATCTTCAGAGAGCTTGTAAGGAAGAGTCTACAGCTTTCAGAAAAACACCAGGTGAATTCTCTGTTGAATAAATTCCCTATTATTACAAATGCCTAGCTTAGCTCAGAGTTCCCAACACTGAACTTGCTCTGCACCTCTGGCAGTGAAGGGGATTTTCTTGGAAATTTTTTATAGTCTGAACATGACTTAGGACTGGTGGCTAAATTGGCTTTCCCACAATGACAAAAACCTGTTTTGGATATGTCCTGGTTATTGACAAAAGGGGGTGAAGTTTTCATCACTTTTCGGTTCCTTACTACCCACATCATCGCTGGGGACATGATTTCATCAGGAAGAGCAAAGTGTTGGAAACTGGAAATTCCCCATCTTGCCTGTCTCTCTCTGGAGAAAAGGGGTTGGGATCAGCACTCTGCCATTGCTAGTCCCTTTCCCATTTTCCGTTCCTTCAGTGAATTACTTCAATATTGCCATTGTCTTGAGACCGTGTGGGCAGCACTAATTTTGAGAAGTCTTTGTTTGTTCTTGGAGGTAAATATCCTTTTCTGGGTAAAGCACTCTATCTCTTTTGTATATTCTTTGTTATTAATATTGCTGCAGTTATTGTGATTTTAATAAATTGTTATTCCAATTTATAATCTCTCCTTATTGTTCTTCAATTATTGGAAGGTGTGGAGTGAAACAGAGTAGATTTATTTCTCTGTAGTTGTTAAAACCAGCAAAGGAGAAAAATAAGGATTGCCCAGTCCTCATAGTCTATACAGAAGAGTTTACTAGTTCAATGAAGATAATCATTTATAATTATAAAGCAGGACCACAAAGCAAAACAGATCTAAACCAATTTATCTAGAGGCAGTCTTGCCACTTTTAAAATTTTTATACAAAATCAAAAATGGATTGTAATTGTTTATAATAGCACTCCTGGCCAGCTGATTCACACCATCAAGAGAGGACAGATCTTCCTTGAAAGATGTTCAAATGAAACCCAGTTCTGAACCAAAAAACTGATGATATCATCTCTGGGCCAGTGTTTCTGGAGGTTATCCTCCAACTATCACCAACAAAAGGTCTCTCACAGACATAGGCTCAGATAAAAAGGATAAAATTAAACATTCTCACTGTAAGAGCAAAGTCCTTGGCATTAGCTTGCAGTCCCTTGTGTCTGTAAGGTAGAAACGATATCAGATTGAAAACATGCCATGTAAAACAGAAGACCAAGGTTTGGACCATCTGAGTTGCAACAAATATTGTTTTAATATCTACTTCAGAGAGTAGTTAGTTCAACATTGTTTTGAGCTTCTGAAGATCTTGGCTTTTTAATGTAATTTCTTTCTGAAGTAAAGAGTTAAACTTACGTTTAGAAATGTGCAGGATCACAGAGTGTTTGAGCCTGGAATACACATTTGAAGACTGTCTAGACCAAACTTGCAGATCAGAGCAGGGTCAGCTATAAAGAGGTGCTCAGAACTGCATTCAGTTGTGTTTAAATATCTCAACAGATGGAGATTCTACATCCATCCTGGGTAATCTTTTCTAGCTGGACTCTCACACTATTTTTTTTTCTTTAGTCTTGAATGGAATTTCAGCTGTGTTTTGATTTGTCCCTGTTGCCTTTTGTGTTTTCACTGGACACCACTTGGAAGAGTCTGGCTCCGTTCTTCCCTCTCCCATCACGGCATTTATACCCACCGTCAAGATTACCCCATGAGCCTTCTCTTTTTCAGTGTGAATAGTCCCACCTCTCTTATCCTCTCCTCCCATGAGAGAAGCTCCAGAGCTTAATTGCCTTTGTCCGGTATGTCCATGTCTCTTTTGTACTGGGGAGCCCAGAACTGGACTCAACACTCCAGACATGTATCAGTAGTGCTGAGTAGAAGAGAAAGATCTTCCCCCTTGACCTGCTGGAAATGCTCTGCCAGCTCAAAGGCTCATTACTTGCTTCTGCTCATCTCATTGTCCACTAGGACCCCAAATTCCTTCTCTTTCTTGCCAGTTCAGCCAATTTTAATCCAACTTTCACTCACCTAGCCTGTATTTCATCATCAAAACCCTTTCTGCAGCCAAGATGAGCAGTATTCAAGGTTCTACCCCTCATCCACTGAGCCAGTCTTCTCGTTGCAGAAGTCTATCAGGTTGGTCAAGCATGACTGACCGAAAATAGTTGTATATCATGAAAAAATACCAGAATAACAAATATAATTTGCATTACTGTCGTGCACTGCCATCAGTCTGACTGCTTTAGGGTGAGATGTGTTTCTGACTCATCATTATCCTGCTCTATCCAGTACTAATCAATAAAAAAGCTTCAAATTCTGGACAAAAAAACCCAAAAAGACAACACAAATATGAATAGTAAAGTCAAAACTCAGCTGAAATTAAACTCTATGCTCATTTAACATAAACCTTCAGATTACCATCTCTTTCAAGAAAGTTGCTTTCCTAGCACTTGTCTCCTAGATTTTATTTGAGCCATGATCAAAAGAGTGAATAATGGTTCACATCAGATACCATGTAAGTGTAAGTTAGGAAAGGTAGTATATGGTCACATGGGAGTAGAAATTGTAGCCACAGATTCATTTCTTTTTAATAATTCCTTGGAATTAGGTAAAATTAAATTCCAGACATCACTATAAAGATTACTGTTTCTTAACAGGTTATATCTGTAACACTTTGTGTAATTTTGTTTTTAATTCAGTGGACATTCTGTTCCATAAAATTCACTGTTTTGAATAAGAAGTTTGTGTGACATTTTCAGAAGGGACTTGGCTGGCCTTTGGCATTCAGGAAAGCTAGCAGCACTTTAATAGCACCATGTCTTTTCTTGTGGTACTGTTCTAAAGGATGATAGCAATGTTAACTTCTCCCTGGTTTATAGTTCTGTCAAATAATTTCATGTCTTGTGAATGGGATAATAAAATCAATTGACAGCACTAAAACATTTTATTTTCTCTCACACAGATGCTTATTTAGTGACAGTTTGAAAAAAAAAAGTCTTCAACCACCTACAATACATTGAGCTGAGATCACAATGGCACTCTGAAAACACCTTGGTCAAGGATCTGTAGCAGAAAGTTGACTGTGTCAGAGAGCTAATCCAGCCTAATAAATGTGCTCTCAGCTGTACAGGTTTGTGCTTTCCATTTGAAAATTATACTTCAAATATTAGAAACTTGGGTATGGTAAATATTTTTAAAATTAGTTCAGTGCCTAAGACAGTGAGTGCACTCATTTTAATAAAGCCACACCCCATACGAAATATTAGGAGATGGTTTTTAACTTACAATGACATGCTATTGTAGTAGCATTATATTAATGTATTCTATTTGGTTAATAAATGCAATCAAATGAAATATATATTTTTTTAGCTTTGAACTGGTGGTGGTGTCCACTGTTACTTTAGGAAACCTGTGAGAGTTTTGCTCTCCAGCTCAGTAGCTGCAAAGTCATAACTCTAGTAAAAGTTTAAAATTAAAATTCTGAAAGCAAATCCTGGGATGCCAATTTATAGTTGGAAGTCTTGTACACAAAGGAAATAACTTGTATTCTTCCAGACTTATACTGTAATCCTATAACAAATCCAGAGAAATATTTATATTTATCACATGAAACAGATCAATCACATGAAAATTTAACTCAGTGTCTGTAATCACAAGATATCTTTCTTTTCCTTTTTGTGTTTCTCCGTAAGTAAATATTGCATGTGTTATTTAAGTTAATAGTTTTGAAATCAGATGGTCTAGCTCTTCAGTTCAAGGTAATAATGTGGTTAAATAAAAACATTATTTTTCTAACATAAAGCACCAGACTATGTTTGTAATAGTTATGCACTCAGGAATGAGATTCACAAGCTGTAAATATTTTGACAGTTACTGGACTTTGATAGCAACAACTAAAATTTTTGCTCTAATTATCCAGAATTCTTTCACAATCCTCTTGCCTGACACATCTGTTACCTCCTTGCTAAACAAATATTAACATGGATTCAGTGATCATAAACAAAGCACGAAACCAGAAAGTACTCAGCAAAGGGTTTACAGGCAACTAACAGGCTGAACATATTCTACAAAAATATTGCTCAAATAACTAAATAATAAATACACCCACAGAACCCAAAAGAGACCATTCAAAAATTACTAACTAGAATAATACAAAATATTTGTAATTTGATTTCTTGACTGAACTTTAAAATATTGGCATTGAAATTAAAATGTAGAAAAGAGAATAATCTTTAAAAAAGCTTTTAGCCCTGTTGTCACTGCAGTAACATTGATTCTGTCAGTAGTGAGGACACATGTAACATAAATCACTGCATTTAAATGCTCTCACTTACCAGGTACTTATCACAAGTTGTATGTGTCAGCGACCAGGAGTCCTATGTATCCACTTTTCCAGCTCAGTTCTGGAATGACTGGAAGGAGAAAAACTGTCAAATGAAGCTTTGAAAGTTCTTCTTTCTTTGATACTGCAGGACTGAAAAGGCCAAGGCAAGGATTTGAGTTTGAACATCAGTATGAGCAATGTTTCTGCTGGTACGGATTCCATCTATGCGGCTTCTTAGTCAGGGATAACTCACTCATGCAGAGCAGGCATCAGTAGTTCAAGGGACTGATCGTTTTGATCAAGCTAATAAGCAAACTTTAGTTCTCATTTTGCTTAATGTTTCCTATACTGAATAATGCAGTGGAAATAAGAAGCTGTAGGTGCAAATTTACAACCTTGACAATCGGAACATGGCATTTACTCCAAATCAGAGTGAACTATAACCACGAAATTTAGACAATGCTCCTCAACACCAGATTTTTTACCACATAAAGTGGTGAAATTCAGATTTTCAGCCAAGGCAAAACCCAGGAAACCTTTGGGTACCACCATAAACCACTATGTGAGGCCTAGTTTCCAGTGCGTAAATGACACTGGGAGTCACATGTATAAGTCATTAAATGCAAATCTGAAACTTATCAGAGAACAACTTAACAGGATCTATATGATAATGTAAATATATACAGCCTTGAGACCTCAAATTTACTGTTTATATGACTTCGATAAAATTATTCTGTGGAGTAAAAGATATGGATTAAGCCTTAAATGTACAAGAATTTACCATCTTAAACATCAAAGGAATAACACAAACTCCAACCCTATCCCTCATAATTGTTAGATAAACTGTAGACAGCTGAGAGTCTTAAAATATACTTCAGTGCTTGATTTGATAGCATTGGTATTTAGACAATAGAAAACACATTGCCTTTACAAACATTTCATAATCTCTTCTAAATAGATAATAGAATTCACCTTGAACTTTTCAGTCATTATTGAAGTAAGTTCACACTAGACAAAATGAATTCACTCATCTCTTCCTTTATAACATCTGGTAAATATAGGTTCCAGCACCACAACAAATTGTAAGTTTATAGCTGTGTACTCACATGTGAAGGCACTCTTCAGCACTAAATAATACATAACTTGACAATAAATTATTTGCTTCAGGAGAAACAATGGGATTGATGCAATTAGACAGTATGCTGCAGCACATATCAGAGAAGATGGAAATGCAGGAGAAAGAAAAAAATCCACAAAACCCCAAACAAAACATTTCTATTCCTGAAACGGGAAGAAAAATAAAGGAATTAGAGTTCCATGAAAGGAATCCAGGCACCAAGAAGTGAGGAAAATATTAATTCCACCTTTAGTTCGGTATAAATTCTCATTGGCTTTAGTTTTTCAAGTTTACCTAGCCTCAGTTTCAAATTATAATGTTTTTAACTTTTTTTTTTTTTTGCTGTAGCATATCCTACATTTGCTTCCTATGAAAGTGTCAACACAGTGCAATCACATCTTTATTTATGTAAGAGTGTAATTTTGTGCATTTCTCCAAGCCCTCAACATTACTTATAGGTTCCATATTTTTGACACTTAGTTTTTCTCCATAATCATGGGAATCTAGGTCCCAAAAACAGGCATATACTCCAATATTATTAAAATCCAACCATAGATCACATTAAACCTTCATTTACCACAACACACACAGAGATTGTGCTGAATTATTTTCCAGCTCTGATCACACTCGTTTCCATGTTGTCTCCACAATGTATCTCATTCTTTCTTCTCCTACACCTTCATGTAGGCACTACCTGGATTATTTGCTACTCTGTATGCCATTTAAAATAACTTTTTTTTTCTTTCAGTGTTCTAATTTACCTGTCAGTCCAAATGGTTCCTTGACCTTGATAATTTAGTTGTGCAGCAACATTTATAAGTGACTTATAAGTAGTTTCGCCTATTGAAGGGATACTAAATAATGTTAGTCCTATTATTTAGCTCTTCAAGATTCTGCTAGAAAACATCAGCAGTGAAAACTGCTTTTGAGATCGCTCAACTACCTACCACTTAATTCATTCCACATGGCCATTATACAAAAAGCACTATTTTTCTATCAAATGTTGAAAACAACTATATTATGTATACAGTGCTACCTTTAGCCGTCAAAACAACATTGACAAAGGTGATGGCCAGTGGACCCATAACACAAAAGTAGCCCATTGGTGGGACCATCTCTAGGGATAGAAACCCTCTCTAGGTTATGGTGACTAAAAAAGCCTCTCCCAGGATCTTCCCCGGTTGGCCAGCTGGCCTCCTCACCCCCTTATACCTTATCTGTTCTTTCCCTAGAAAATTCTCCCTTCCCCATTCTGCCATTGGACCTTGTTCCTCGCCTCTCCCTCAGATTTTCCCCATTGGCTCCCGTACCCTAGTGCCGCCTATGTACTGCCCCTGTGCCTTCAGACCATTGGTCCCTGATGCTTTCCCACCCCCATATATAATCCTAGGTTCTTCGATTTTCTCTGTCTTTTGTCACTGGTTACCGTCATGTGTGGGGCAGGAATAAACCTCTATTGTGGAAAATCCACACAAGGACTCTTCCTGCCTCTTTGCTGTCGGCTTGTCGAGGAAGCTATCCAGTGTGTGAGTGTCTGTGTGAATGCAGTGGCTGCTGAGCAACCTTCTCCTGCAGTCAGTTCAGAAGGTTGTAGCACCCCACCAGAACACCCCCTGAAACCGACACTCAAATATTGAAAATAACTTTATGTTGCAGGGCACATTTTGCATATAGTGTATGGAATACTTTTTACGTTCTTCAGTGCTTTATTGATTTGGGATTTGTTTGTTTGTTTGTTCAGGGCTTTTTTTTTTGTTTGTTTTGGGCTTTGGGTTTTTTTGTTTTCCTTGCTAATTTCAGGTGCTTTACTAAAAGTCTGTCAGATTAACCAGTTTATAGGAGTCTATCTTGCTTGCTTTTCCTTAAAAAGGCACATCAGCTTTGTAGGGGTACCTCAGAATATGTAATTCAGCAGATACATTAAAAACACAAAGAATTAAATATATTTTAAGCCAAGTCTATTGGGGAAAGTGTGTAGTGTTCAGGATTTACTGAGTATTTAAACTTGTTTTAAAAGATCTCATTTACTTCCTGTCCTATCCCAAATGGAGAAAGAGGAGTTCCAGTGCAGCTTGAGAAACATGATCCCTGAAAGCACAAGTTCTTTAGCCCTACTGGCATGAAAAATTAGATCTCCAGAAGGTGCTTTCTAGTATCTGCTATGGCTAATGCACTAGGAAGTGCTTTATTGCTGTCAATGACACTACCAGACACACCCACATGGTTTCACAGCTTCTCAAGTAGAGAACAAGTTTTCTCATTAGTGATTATATGTGCCTTTTCTACTTTCTTGTTCACTGGTTTATCATCTTCATCTGGTGTCTGACTTATGACCCAATGGGATTTATTACGTTCCAAATAAAGCCCAAAAAACCCCCACCCAACCCACTATTTTATTTCTTTGCGTTAAGAGTCAGGGATTTCTTTCCTGATAATCTCCTCTTGTTTCTACAGCTTCAAAATTCTGATTTTTACTGACTATTCTTTTCTTATCTCCTTTTTCCTTTGACTATACGATACTTTTTAATAGCTCTTTGTTGACTTAATTTCACCACCTGTGCACTTCAGTGGATTGAGCTGTGTAGAGAAGAAATAGGCAGGCTTCTCCCAGGCCACAGAAAAGAAAAATGCCCATACAAGTGGAAAGAGAACACAAGTCTTGAACCCGAAACTGGTACTTCAGAGAAAAGCCTTCACCTCTGTATGAAGATATTTGACATCTACTAATGCTAAGCATGATGTAAGAATGAAGCATTCTTACTCTAGTTTATCTAAGAATTTATCCTGGGATTTGGAATTGTGGTGCACCAAGCATTCCCCATACTTACATTCCCATGCAATTTTTCTCACTCTCTCAATTTCTCTCTCAAAAGTTTTCTTAGCTTTGAAATGCTGCAGTTCTTGAAACCTAGTCCTCTTACAATAATTATAGGCATTCTCCAGCTTATATCTGTAAATAGTCCCTATTAATATCGAACTGATGTTTTAAAAAGGTAGCTTATCCTTTTATCTAATTTGGTTTGACTAGTATAGAACAGACTCCTTTGTGCATTTCTCATTGAACTGTGCTCATTAATAAATTGATTTGCAGACATTCAAGATCTAGTACTTCTGAGCTTTCAGTAGCCTTAAATCAGGTAATGGTTTCTCTAACAGAGAAGGTCTCTTTCTCAAACACACAAACAAGTATTCTAAATTCCAGATTGAGGAAAAACAGTTTAAATTATTCTAGTCACATGAATCACTCCAATCATTATCTTTGATAATACCACCTGTATAAAATATTTCACATGCCTGAGAGTTTCTACCTTTTTTTTTTATTTAACACTGATAAAGCAAATTAGAAACTGCCATTCTTCACAATTTTGTGAGCTTGTATTTATACAGGATTTGTTTATTTAATGGTCTCTAAGACGGTTCTGCTTGCCTGTTGCAGAGATCAGTGTTCCCCTGTGAGAACAGGCTGACCTGCATTCTCAGCTCTTTTTCTTGAGATAAGACAGTGCTCCCAAAACATACACAGACAATACATACAATAGTTCAATCAGGTATTTTCTGCCACCTATTTCTTCTTTATGAAACCATAAGGAATTCTTCAAGGACAGTTCATATTTTTATCCCATGTAATTGCAGCTTCCACAGAGGTTTTTTAAGTGTGCAGTTTCATGTGATTCCATAACTTATTTATGATAGATATCTCATATAAAGTTCTGTAAAATGGCTTTATACTTTAGACAAAAATTGCTTTTATGATTTCTACTACATAAGTGTAGACCACCCTCTATTTTGTTTTTAAAAAGAAGACTTTTTTCCACTATTTGTAATACAGAACTCTTGATGGCTTCTTGCTTCTATAGCATGCTTGAATAACTTCCCTTAATACCTGCTTCTTCATGCCAAATAACGTTCACTAAATATATTCTCTGTAACTCTGTCTTTTGTCTTTCCAAAACAGCTATCTCACTATATGATTCATCAAATCTATGATAAAAATGTAAAATTCCTAGCTAGAGAGAAGACCTCCTACCTGTCCTTAGCAGTTGGTTATCAAATCACCAATCTGTTTCTTTTTCTTTGTAGTGTTTCTGGCAGGGATCTCAAACTATGTCATCTCGGGAAAACTTGGTTTTCTCAAATAGCATGTCGATGCTTTCACTCCAGATTACCAACCTTCTTCTTCACAATTAACACATTATACTTATGCTGCTGCAATCTCTTTTTTCACTTGGAATTGTTTTAAGGATGAGGCTTTATCAATATGTAGGTTAGTGGTTGAATTCCTACATGCAGGGAGAAGGAGAGATGAAGTGGGAAGCAGAATAGAAAACACAACCTGTCCAAGACAGCTTAGTCATTGCACTTGATTACTCATTATCTTCTTCTGCTACCTGCTGCAAAGCCATCTGTTAGTGGGAGGAACTCCACTCTGTTTCTCCAAATTTGCTCAAAATCCCTTGTTTACCATTCTGTTCAAGCCGTTTCCTCGGACTGCTTGTGCACGTAAAGTTAATCATGTTCTTTCAAGTTTGCAGGAACAAGGTCAAATGTCTGCCAGGAAAGATTAAGAAGCTACTGGTGTTTTCATTCTGGAATGAACAGAAATATTATCAAACTCACATGAATAAAACAACATTAAAAAATCACCTTCTCCCTCCATTATTTCCCCAGTCACTGAGGTATTTTTCACTGAACATATTTTATGAAAGAGAAGAGCTACAACTTTTAGTCACTTCAGCAAATAATTCAGGACATGAATTTTTTAGATACTCACCTGGGCCATGCAGAGACAGATAGCGTTCAAGCTTTACAGTATTGCACATTTTAACTTTGCAATACATTGAACCAAGCTTCTCTTAAAGTTGAGGTAATGAGTTAACGCCTAACTGAATTTTTTCATATTCTTGAATAATACTGGTTGGTATTTACAAGTCTGCTGGTCAAAATCCAAATAATACAGAATAATTTTCACCATAAAACTCAGCACAGTAAAGCATTATTACAACAGCTATAACCTTATATAACTTTCCTGACTTTCAAAATTCATATTTCATTAGACAAAACTTTACCCCTCACAGCTATTCTAATATCTTCATTGTTTTTATTCGTGAAACTAACGTCATTAATATTCAGACTTTAATATCTTCTAGTAGAAAGTATCAACTTGATTTACAGTTAAATACATGATTTTCTGTATCTGATCACCTGAAAATAATGGGCTTATAAAAAGAAATACAGTCAATCTGCTTGATTGGGGCTTTTTAATTACATAGGAGGGAGGATATTTTTCCTATTCAGAATTTTCTCTCTATAAATATTGTTAATAAATGGGTAGATAAACAGAGGAAAAAATAGTCAAAGTTAATCTCCCTTTGCAGGCATGTATTTTTTTTCCTTGAAATTACTAGGAACAGGAAAGCAATCAAAGACATTAGATTAAATGTTGCACTGTAAAATAGGTTTTTTAACTTTACATACCATATGTGTTAAAATAGAAAATTTAAAAAAAGTTGGATTTGATAATTTTTTTCTGTTAAGAGAATATTTTTGGTTGACAGCTTGATTTTATCTGACATTTTATTGAACCAAATAAGCATCCTGTAAATACATTGAACTTATGAACCATTCCTAATGAACATAGTGTTGGATTTATCCTCCTCTTCATCACCTCTGAAAAGAATATTTCCCAGTTTTGTCTTTTTGTAATATATTTTATGTGAAAAAATGCTTATTTAATATCCTCTAATGAGCAAATTGTTGTAAACCCCCAAATTTTTAATTATGAGGTCTACCTCATGCTATTTTTCACACCGGTCTTCAAAGTAACTTATCTTCTGCTGTTCAGCTCCCCAAATCAGTCAATTTTAAGTAAGAAACTGCAGTATTTCTTTTAAGAAAACAACGTCTGTTCATTTCTTATTTGTGCTATAACCTATTTTTTATAGTATCCATTACATGTAAATTGTTGAAGCAACTATTTGAAAAATTAATTTCTAGCTAATAATGAGGCATGAATTAATAACAGCAAAGATTACAGAAGATTATCTGGCCATCCTGGAAGGGGAACATTTTAATGTAGCTACAGAGGTAAAAGAATGGAATGGGAAGCAGTGTCTCATTATTTTTATTAACCAACCAGAGCATTTAGATGCATCGAGGCACCATCCTGTAGAATCAGAAGAATGCTAAAACCTGGACTACAAAAAAGATTTACTCAAGAGGCAGTTCAGCTGAACATTTAACCACTTCCAGCTGAAAGACGGGACAGATACAACACTAATCATCTGTTTCTACATATGTGCAGGGGTTTGGGTATTCACAAGGGTTTTTGATTCTCATCTCTTTTGACTAGTTTATAGGTTGTGTTTGATTTTCTAAACTTCTGTTGCATTGTGCTTCTTAAACACCCTAAAGAAATGCAGCCCAGGGAAGCTCCTCAATATTTTAGAGTAGCAGTATCACTGAAGCCTTTTGCGTAGCACATTTACATCCAGAATCTGCTTGGAGTGCTCAAAGTCCAACAGCTATTTTTGGGTCTACAATATAATTTGTCTTCATTTTGGTGAGTGGGGGAAAGTCTATTCCAACTGTCATTGTTCACTAACAGCAGAGGTAAATTTATTTCTATCTGATAAACCCGACATTTCATTAAACGAAACTGGTAGATTGATCCACTTCTAAAAGCAAACAGACATTTCACTATGTCTTCATATTAGGAAGAGAATTATCTGAATTTAAAAAAAAAGTTGCAAGGTGTTAATGTTTCTAAATTATACTAGTGATTTGGGTTTAAATTAAAAAAGACATAGGTTTCCAAGAGTCAACTTTAATTTAAGATCGTTTCAGAGATGATCAAGTAATTTTAAAATAGTAATGTTAAAATGCAGATCATCAGAGCTGTAATGACTTAGAAAACATTGACCAAAAGCAGACATCAGTGGTACAGTTCAGGTTTTGAACTTGCCATTACATTCCAAGCAGCCACAGAGAGGGATCCATTGGCACAGCAAACCAAAGCTCACGATTTGTTCATTACACCACTGCTTCTCTCTTTGCTAGATTAGTGGGATCACCTTCACTGGAATATGACTTTAATTTTAACCATAAAATAAATCAGAAACTATTATAATCTAGTTGGTGACTATTATCCTTTCCAAACTGGCTGAAGTTTTCCTTTAATATTAGCATCTTCTGTCATTTTTCTTTCCTCTATGCTTTATTTCATACTTCTTTTGTTTCCAACCCTCTGACCAAAGAGCGTTGAAGAACTCAGGTTTTATAGAACATGAAGAACTTTGCTTAAAAACTTGCTTTAGACTCCCCTTACTAATGTGCAGTTTTTCTGCTTTCTCACATCAATGTACCTGAAAAATTTGTTCCAGCTGTCTGAAAAAATTCTTTCTTGAAAATAGGCATCCGTTATTAGGTCTAATGAACAAGAAGGAAGGAAAACATTTTTAATTTTTGCTTGCTCTGTGTGCTCTACTTTCTTCAACTGTCTTTGCTTTCACAATTCTGCACTAACTGGTTTGTCTGTGTTTTTGCTGACAACTTTATTCTCCCCTGTCCCAGACTCATTCAGGGGCTTTTCCTATTCCATCTTTAGGACAGTGCAGGCCAAGTTGTTCTTAAAACTTTTTACCAAAACCTCCAAAATTTTCTTATCTACGAACTCAGTCTTTCTTCCTGTCAGCCTCACATCTGTTCCTCACATCTAGCCACCAGGCCAGCATGCAACAGCAGTTGTTATCCTTAAATTCTGACATCTGTCTCTGTTTCTCCATCATGTTCATTTTTCTTTCACAAGCATGAAAATCTTATTCTAGAATGTTCTTTTCTTTATTTTATTTTTTTTTAGCCACAGTCTTTAGATCCGTAATACGAGCATTGTGGATAACATGACCTGTTTAGATTCTAAACAAGTAAAAATATTATTGAGATGTTATCAGCTGTAAATATTGGCTGATATCAAAACTGGCATGGCTGGATTAATGGCAGAGATATAGGAAGAAACAATTTTGGGGAAACAAGCTTGGAAAAGGTTAAAAATCAATAAGGATGCAGAGAAAAATAGAGAGTGATAAAGCTGTGCTGGATTGTATTAATTGCATTGTATCCTTTGTTAAATTTGAAATAGGAAGCAGGGGTTTTTTTTTTTGTGTATATTCTATGACCTATGTGGTGCACCCAAACTCTCCTACCAAAATAAATTCTGAGTAATTTGAAATTTTTGTGATGCTAAAAAGACTCCTTCTTTTTTTTTCGCTCCTATTGCATTACCTCCAGCACAAACTTTTCAATTCAAATCTTCCTATGGGTTTTATTGTGGTGGGCTTCTGTAGAGTGTGAAAGGTACCACCTCCAAAAGTTTCCCCAAGCAGACTGTTATTCTACCTCTTCTTTGTGCATAACATTAATTTCTGCTCTTATTTTCATGTAATTGTCACTAGTAGAATGAAGACAATGTTTTTGCAAGATAATAAGTGACTGACCCCAACTTCTAGCAGGAGTCCGTTGCCACCTGATTAACTCTTTCTCTCTTTTTTTTGTAAAGGGTATTGAAATATAATTCAAAAAATAATTTATTTATGTGTACAATAGATATACATGAAGTGGAGCCCAAGGAGGGGACAAAGAATGCCTCAAGTTGCATTTTTAGCTGGGACAGTGGTACCATGGCAGCCCCAGGCAAGGATGGAGCTGTTGCGGCATTTTGAGCAGGGTTGCTATTTCAGTTTTTTTTAGCATACTGTTATTTTTTCACTTATATCTACTCATATTCACTTCTCCTTATTAGTGGAAAGGGATTGGTTTAAATAAAAAGGGAGAACACATTTTGGAGTGTTTCCCTTAAATTGTCTTAAACCAAGACAGTTTTCTTCAGATCAGAGATGTACACAGGGTGTTATATGTGGTAGGAAGGGTGTAGTTTATCACACATACGTGCCTGGATGCAATTCTGACACAGTCATGCATGGAAACACGTGGAAAATACTCTAGTCTAGTAGGACAGATATCATTCACTGTCTCAAGACAAATACATGGGAGTTTTCTTTGTTTATTTAGATCTATTCTGCTTTTTTTAATTTGGGATAGAAATAGCTCTATAATGAGTTTAGACCCTCAGTGTTGTTGTGTGTGTCTATTTTATCCAAAGCTGCTCATTTGAGATTCTCTTCCTTTAAAGCTGTGTGAAGTTATATTCATTCCTCTAAAGCAGTACCCTGGATAGGTATTATGTAACTTTAATCCTCTACCTATGTATACCTAGTGTATATCTATACCTGATCTCTATATACCACCATTCAATCATCTTGAGCTTCTTTATAGTAGATTCATTTAGCCAAACCAAAGTTATTTTGATGTAGTTTTGCATGAATGTTATTACTGTTTACTCCCTGCAAGATATAATCCTTTTGGCTTCCTGAATTTTGAAACCCTGACCCAGCAGCAGCCAACAAACCTACGATCATTTACATTTAGCTGGCTTCTTTCCAATTATTTTTAGAGTTTTATTGGATTTAATTTTATGGATCCTAGTTCAGTCCGTAAAATTAAGACATTAATAACTGTCTCTGAGTGTTTAACCACATGAACTCTTTTTTTAAATGAAGCTGTTCGTTAAAGCAACTGATTTGCATATTGCATGGCATGCTACTGTGAAAGAGAGAAAGGCTCATTCATATATGATAGTGTTCATCCTTCTTATGCCTGAGACTTGTATCAACACTTCATTTGCAAATTCTATTTTTACTAGTTCAGAGCTCAGCTTTATAATCTTTCTGTGGGCTGAAACTTGACAAAGAATGGCTCCACTCCAGAGTCCACTTGAGCTTCAAATTTCAAATAAATCAGGTTCACCATTTCCATAAAATTTTTTACACATGTGTGACAGATCAGGCTGCATTCCTGTCAGCTCACATGAGTTAAGCAGGTTTAGGTCTTTGAAGATAATACCTCCTGGAAAATCCACAAGGATTCTATATCTTTCTTTACTGTGAGAGTGGTGCAGCTGGCTGCCCAGGGAAGTTGTGGGTGCCCCATCCTTGGAAGTGTTCAAGGCCAGATTGGTTGGAGCTCTGAGTAGCCTGATCTAGCTGAAGATGTCCCTGCCCATGGCAGTGGGATTACTAGAGGGTCTTTAAGGTCCCTTTCAACCCAAGCCATTCTATGTTTCTATAATTCCACGATCACACATGCACTGCACTCAGTGCTCAAGAAATGGGTGCATCTGGAGTTATATTCATCATTTAGGTAAGAAAAGACTTTTAAGATCACTGAGACAGAAGACCAAAGGACCTTGCTAGGAGATTATTCCACAAACATTGGCATGCTGCCCCGAGGTTTATCTCTAGTGAGCCTGATTTTACCGCTTTCCCCTCCTTTAAAGCTCTGTCAATGAGCCCTGCTAATGCCTGTTCAAAAGTCCTTTTTCCATCTTTGAGATGGGTGGCCCCCATCAGCTGACAGCAGGCTTGTGGTGTCATGTAAACTGAGCCATGATCAAAACCCCACACATTTGTGCCTGAGAAATCCATGATGGATATTATTCTGAGGCCTTACCAGGGCAGGAAGCTTTCTCTTCACATCCTCCACCCAGGCCCCAGGGAGGGAGCAGACTTCCCTAAGGAGCTGGTCTGGTCTGCATACTGGTCAATATGGTCATCATTTTATTTATGTAGCTTCAGCTATTCCTGCATTGAAATGGCAGATTAGGTTCATCACCATCGCTTAGTAATAGAGCTCTTTCTGCAAGGCTTAATAATCAGTTTTGATTTTTGCTACCTAGAATGTTATCTTTATCAAATAATGTCATTTCACTATTCTTACCCATTTTCAAATTACTAAGGAAAACATGGAAGAGTAAAGAAATATGAAATGACCCATCACTGGTGCTTTCAGATCTCATTGGTTGCTTGAGCCCACCATGTGTTACTCAACTTTTCCCCCTCTCTTTTATTGGTTATTGATTCTTGATCTGATCTTTACTTCTATTAATTTAGCTTAGCCAAGAGCTTTGGGAAGGCATCATGTCAAAACCATTTTTGAATATCCTAATTCCTGAGAACAGCCTGGTCACCTTTATTGCCTTCTCCAACTACGAGTTCAGAGAAGCCTAGTAAAATTTCACAGACATGACTTCATTCTTGCAAAAGCATTGCTGACTGTACAACCACTGAATCATATTTGTCCATATTTCTTATATCTGTGGTTTTCATTACATTTTCTTCCAGCTTATCCAGTAGATAAATCAGATTTTCTGGTCTATTGCTCTTCAATAACCTCTCTTACCCCCAAAACATCAAAAAAAAAGTCATACTGCATCTACAGTTGTCTGATCTTCAGGTCCTGAGGCTGATTTGAAAGCCACAGAAACCACAAAAAAGTTAATAGGTCAAGGAAATTTTTATCAGTTTTGTGCATATACTATCCAGGATGGTCAGTAGTTATTACTCTCAAACTTGCCATTGACACCTAAATTTAAAACAATTTTTCGGATTCAATTCCACCAAAAATATCAGTGGTAACTTCCCTAGAGTAAACTAGTAATGACCAGTTTCCAAGGCTAAACCTTTAATTTCTTGACCATTTTTTAACCATATCAATTCTGTAATGGTCAATGTATTTGAAAAAGAAGTTTTATTCATAGGGTTTGGTGGGGTTTCTTTTCCTTTAGTAAGTTTTTCCTTACCTTGTTAAAGAATTTCCAGGTCAAAGTTTTAACTTCCTGGTATGCCTTTTACTTTTCCTTTCAGTTGGACACATCTCTTATCATAAGATCTTATATTTTCAATATCTTTCTCTTCTATTCTGTGAAAGATACAATTTTTTTCTTCTACTTCCTTTCCCCTCTTCTGTTTGTGTGGGGAATACATCTATTCTGAAAATTCGCTCCCATCTTTAAATGAATGTGCTGCTACATCTCTTCCAGCCTTTTGAACAGATATTTCAGCCAGCTGCTTCATTTTCCTCTCTGAAGTGAAACATTGTCGTAGCGGATTCTTTCCTTTCCTACAGTGATTTTAAATGTGGGTACCATCCGGTCACTTCCAGAAAGAAGTAATGTCTTTCTAAACACTGCTTATGTATTTTCATTTTGGCCTGTTTCTCTGAGAAGCAGTCTTTTAAAATGTAGCCGATTTACATGGCAATGGTCAAAATCTCTTATGAGCATAGATTCTATTTTTGAGAATTCTGCCACTCTGCTTCTAATAGGGTGACTGGTAACTGTAAACATTCTTGTATTACTGCTGTTACACTCCTCTGAGCTATCCCTGGATCTTCAAACTCATTTAAATACTGTAATGGTTGTTGATATTCTTCAAGTCTTTGCATTCACTTCATGCTTTCTTCATTTCTTCCTCTTTTGGAACCATTCCTTATGGCTAATTTCAGTATTTCTAAAGTCTTCACTCCACAGTATTTAAGTTATCCAGTAGATTATAATTTATTTTTCACAAAATTCTTTATTTTGGTGCCCAAAGTGGCATCAAGCTTATCTAAAATCAGGCTTTTCTGTTAATTCCATTATTTCTGGATTCTGATATTTGTACAGAAATATATGTACACTTGATCTTTTATTTTCATTTTGCTGTGGCTGTTGTTAGTATTTCCTGCAAGAAAGTTATTGATTTTGGCGCTATCTAATGTTGCTATGCATTTTTTTTTTTAATTTATGTACCTGTGGAGAATGAAGCACTTCCTGACTTTCAAGCAGTTTTTATTTCAATGATTTGATCCAAAGGTTTCCTAATTTGACATGCCAGAAGCCTTATCCCATTTTAGATTTAGTGAAGCCAATCAATCCTCCATAGGTTCTCTCTATTTTTCTCAAGTTCTTTTTCTCCTGCATATTTTTCTCAGCCATGGACCAACATTTTTCTGCTCTTGGAAAACCTCCAGAGAAGTGGTGCAGTACTTCATGGAAATCCTGATCTCAGTTTGCAGTTGACAGTTTAAATTTATTTTTTTTTATCAAATGCAGGCTCCAGTTTCAGATGGAAGACTGATACAGCCATCTGTAAGAAAGGACCTCTTTCTCTCATTAGCTATTTACAAGAACCCTGATAATTTTTTTCTTTCTGAGATTTTGCCAATATCTGCACATTACTGCAAAAGTTATGCCTCCATCAGAAGGTCCCAATTTGCTGAAATTTTTAGTAGAAAAATTCCTGACAAGCTACAGATGTATTATCACACCCTCAGGTATGAATGTAAGAAAAGGCAAAGCAAAGTCACAGAAAACTAGCAAATTTGATTAAAAAAAGGAGATTATAGTAGTTGAACTACTACAGTCACAAGGTTATCTGAGTTTCTCTTCTCATAAGTGTTCTTAAATATCAGTCTGACTAATGGAGGTGTAGGACTACTGACACAAGAAAAAATAAGTATTTGACATAGAATTGGAAATTACGTTACAAATACCAGAAATTCTTCAAATTTAAGAGTATGGCATATGCTGCTATTTTATAAACTATGTGTCTCCTTATTATTCTATCTCCCTTAGCAGAGTTCAATTTTAAATTCTAAAGCCATTGCAACTCTTCAAGAATTACTATTTTTTAAAAATAAATTTAGGCTAAATTATTTAAAGAAATCATCATAAAGCCCTGTAGGGTTTGGTTTTCAGTCTAAGTAGAATTTTACAAGGTGTACTTTAACAAACCCTCCACAGAGGGTTCCGAGAAACTTGCAGACAGGCTACAAAATTTAAGGACTCCATACGGAAATAAAGCCTGCTGAGTCCTTGAAGACCACCCGGTCGTAATGTCTGACTATTTAACATAACCTGATTAACTGTGCTGCTGTTTTGACACTGCCAAGGTAGGAACCCTCAAACCCGCAGATCTCAGAAATTCTTAATGGAGGCCTCCAAAATACAAGAGTGGGGTGGCACCAGAGTCCCCACATAAAGACAAATGATAAAAGCCTGTCGCTTGCAGCTGCACGACCAGGTTGTATTTGGTTTAGAGAATAGTGGCAACTGAAAAAAAAACCTGCATAACAACCTGTTGGTGGGGATTGTGATTCGTGTCATTGACAGAGAAATCTTTGGGATGTAGCTGGGAGGGGAGCAAGATGAGTAAGGAGAGGGACAGGAAGAAAAGAAGAGGGAAGGGGGAAGAGAGGAAGGCAGAAAGGAAGAAGACACATTGAATTATAATTTGAAGTGGCAGGGCTCATTTCTGAATTCTGCAATGTATTTCTAAAAATCCTCTGAAGCTTTATGAAAATTTGGTATACGGCATTTGGATGTACTGGTGGTGGTGCCAGTTGTGCACTACACACTGCTTTGCAGTGAGACTATGCAACAGAGAAAGGAGATTTTTTGTCAGATTTATGGCCTTGGTATTCACTGCACAAAGATAAAGCAGGGAACTCACTGCATTACATGCATGGATGTATGTGTCAGAGGGGGGCCATGGAAACAGAGGGGAACCTATATGTTTTGAACTGTAAAATCAGAATTTGTGCTGGCACAAATTGTTGGAATAAAAATTTCAAAACTCTTACAATATTTTTATTAATAAAACTCTTCAGATTGAAAGGTTAGTTACCTTACTAAAAATTAACATAGTTGTTTCTGTTTCAGTTTTCAAACTATAATAACTGTATAAAAACTATGTATAAACTTTGCACCTTTCTAGTTTTACACAGGCATCTAACAAGCAAGTGTTTTCAGAAATGCAATTATCTACTTAAAAAGAAGTATTGGTAAGCAATACTGAAAGCTTTAGAAAATCCTTCCTGTACCCTAAAATTTAGGGAAAAAAAGGCAGAAAATCTAAATAACTTTAAGGTTCAGGCAATAATTTAGTTGCAAAGGGGAGAAGGGAATTTTGGTCTTCAGTGACTCACCATAGTCTTCCTCAGTAAGAGTGCATGGATCAACACTGAAAAGTAAATGTATTATATCTGCTATTTTTTAAAGTATTATAAATCTGATAACCAGACTACTCAGTCTATTCCACTTAGAGCATGAGAACCATTCCCTCAGATCAACTTTAGCATCTTTGAAACCTACTCATATTATGAACTCCACAGTCTCATGTGTTTGATACTTTGCAATTGGATGGACTAAATCTGCACATGATCAGTTACCACAGCTTCTGCTAATGAGTGGTAACTTGCTAAAGTGTGGGAACTCACTCACTTCCAGCATATGCTGAAATGCTAAGAAAATATTCAGAACTACCCCGAGTCTTTTCTAGGTAAGTCTTCCAGACTGCCACCCATCTGCTGCTACCAAAAATATGAACTCGGTGATAAATTTGATTAAATGGATCCTGCTGCCACCATTTCATTTGAAGTTTTGGTGAAAACAACAGATAACAGCTTCATACTTCTGTAACACTCCAGATGGTGATAATTCTTTTCTAAGCATACTAGGACTGCAGGTAGAAGTATGTTGACAAAACACATCACTGAAATTTTAATACCTCTTGACATCCAAAGTTAAAGCAAGTATTTTTATCTGCTTTCAATATTTATTACTGTCATACGCTCTTTATTGGTTGGAAGGCACGTGGCATTACCTTCTATCTAGTGAGGACACTATCAGTGCTTTTTTATGCTATAATTGACCTATCAAAACCAAAAGATGTTCTGTAAATCTGAGTATTTTGTCCAAATATGAGCAACCTGACCCAAAATTTCCTCTGCCATTGACAACTGGACAACAGATCACAAATTCTATTCAAGGCAGTATCTGCTGAATAGACCTTTGGACTTATATACCATATCTAATGTATATGACCTATACTGGGTGATTGCCTGTGTGATGAATTGCCCTGATGAGTTTTTCAAGATTTGATGGATCCTATGAACAGTGCAGCATGAATGCATTTAAGAATCCGTCCAATTCTATTGAAAACTGAGTTTTAAGTGTTGTGACAGTATCATTAGAAGCCCCTGCCGTAACGGTACAGCAGCAGTTGAGTGGTACATAGTACAGGGGAGTTTGATTAAGGTCTACCTCGCACTTCTGTTAAAACACATCCATGTTCTCAATTTTTCTGGGTCTATTTGAAGTGATCAGCAACATGGTTTACATTTGAGTTTTTATTATAAATTAAAGGAAGAAGCATACAGTGGATGAAGGTCAGATAAATGTTTCTAAAAATGGTCCTTTTGTAAATTAAGCGTCTTAACTTTCTTACTAACCTTTTCATTTTGTCATTTAAAATAAAATTTACACTTAATTATCCTGATTCTTTCATATTATATTACGGTTAGAAAGCATATTGTTTTCAAATCCTGGTAACTTTGAAACCCTTTACAAGCATCTGCTCCACTCTTTCAACTTCCAGTCTGTTGCTGAAGTCTCTTCATGCCCAGTTATTGAACACAGTCTCACAGCTCAGAGGCTCTGCTCACTGGCTCTGGTGTGGCAAATTCCTCTAAATGTGAGCACTGCTAACCTTCCCCCACTCACACAAATATCCCTGGGCATCTGTTCTGCAGATGACAGACATTCTCCTGAAAAGCTGGAACATACGTGCGTTGAAAATGTACGGTCCATGCTGGAAAAGTACCGTCTACAGCTCTGCCAAAGTTGGCAGAACCAACAGCAGCAGCTCCAACTTTTCTGGTGTCAAACCTACTACACACAACATCCATTTGTCCAGTTCTTCCAAATATCTCCAGCCTGCCTTGCCAGACTCTCTCAAAGGCAACAGCTCTTTGCCAGAAGTGGCAGGGCAGTAGATTAGCTCTCAAATTTGTTGTTTGAACCCCCAAAGCCACAGCTTACTGCTCGTATTGGTGGACCTGGCAGGCCTGAGTGCAGCACGTTTTTCAGCACTGACAGCCCTTCAAAAAACATTTTGCAGGCAGTTCTTTTGTGAGTGGCTGTATTACGCAGAGTTATATTTTTAGAGAACTCACAGGCTGCTCTGCTGGCACAGCACATCCACACGTATGGGAGCCCTAGGCCTCTGGAGGAAAGGAAAGAAGTCCTTTCAGCCAGCAATTGGTATTGGCCATTGCTCAGCATAAACAAATCCCAGTGGGACTGTGTTCATAAGAAAGAGGCATTAATAATGCAAAAGCTTTGACACTTGAAAATTTTCACTGACTCTGATGAGTTCTTGAAGTTGGGGTTTTGATAAAAAGATATGGTTTTCACTTCAACACATCAGTTGAATTTTTCCCAGACTCTTAGCTGAATTTTCAAATTAAATGTTTAAAAACCTCTCCTAAATAAACCAGGGTTTAGAGGCGTTTGACAGAAGAGGTGAGGACTAGAAAATGTATCTCTACTCTGTGGCTGGCAGATGAGCTGTCAGCCATCAGTTGGTGGATACCTCCCTTTGGTTTTTCTTAAAAGATACCATTTCAACAGTCTCCATCTCAGTCTGATGGAAGATGGAAAATTTTCAACTTCAAAATTAGCTGGAAGATCCATCAAACAAGGAAAACTGCTTTTGAAGATGATCAAGCCTTTTCCTGAAATGGTTGGCCACATGGCCTCGGTGTGCTCAGCCATCTTGGAGCATTCTAGCATTCCCTGAGATCTAGAACAAGTTTCAGAGCACCTATGAGAGGAATTATGTGTGATCATGGACTCTGCAGAATTGCTTTGACTGAAGGAATAAAACGAGCTTTAAAGTATAATTTTGAATGCAGCAGGATGTGGTATGATTTTTACAGGCAAAATTTGAAGAAAGTAGTGAAAGAAAGCTATCTAATGCTATCAGCTCTGCTACACTTTTTCCCAAAACACTTTTTAAAGCAGCTTTACTAAGAGGCTAAGGAGTTTGGAGTCTTTGGTATGCTTTTGCAGGCATTCTGATATAAAATTCAGCTGAATTAGGTATTTCATGGGTTAAGACTTGAATAGGATAGTGAGGATATGCATTTTTTATTGATTTAAATCCATATCACATTTTACTTTATATATATTGCATCTATACAATATATATATTGATCACTCCTTACTGAGCTCTAATTATCCAGAAGGTTTGGCAGTTGAAGGAGAAATTGAAAGGCAATGTTTCCTTCACAAACTAATAGAGGTAGCTGTTGTTTTAAAACACACTGAAGACGTATAAACCCTCAATACTATGAACAAGGGAGAGGCCAGTTTTCAGCTGTTAGAAAACAGCGTTCCATTAATAAAATGCTTCCCTGAATTTATGAGAGGGAACATTAAATTTTAGCTCCATTTTAGAGCTTTTGCATCTTCCTAATTCTACAAATGTGACTAATCCAGGTGACTTAATTTGGTCTACTCACGTACTTGGAATTATGTGTACTTAAGGGTTGGTATGATTAGCTTCTTGACGAATGTATGGAAGAATCATGTCCCATTTATCTTATGCCAGATTCATTTTGCAAATTACTTTGATGCTAAATATTTTTGATACTAAATATTTATATTGGCGCCAAATTTTTAATTTTTTTTTTAATATTATGTGGAATTTGAGAAAGGAATTAATAGTTTATTAGCTCATTGCTATCACTGCTGAAACACTTGCAGAGGACTTTTTAGGGCTGTTCTCAACATGTACTGTGGGAGGCTAATTTTCTTATAAAAAACTGACTCATTCTGTTAATAAGAGGGAGTTTATTTTAGCTCTCTCTCTGTGAAAGTAGCCATTTACCTCTTGACACTTACCTCATAATAAGTTCTTTTTTTATAAAGTGCAATATAGTATTCCCAATAATTGTCACAAGCTGTATCAAAATACTTTTAAATGTACCCAAAATAATCAGCTAACATTTTTTCTTTTATTTTCTCTTATCCCTTAAATGTTTTCTCCAAACCATATTGTAACCCATATACCTAATATACCTTGACACATTTCATATTCCCTAGATTCTTTTCATCAGAATTACTGACAGTTTCTCCATCTTAACAAAGCTGACCTACTGATACTGAGCATGCATCTGCAACTCATTCATGCCGTGGAAACAGTCCTAGGAATGTCAAATTATTCTTTACACAGATGAAAAGAAATTGGCAGTGTAAAATCTATTAATACTCCTTCAATTCTAAAACTGAAGCAACAATCTGCTGTGCCTTGTAACAAAAGGAAAGGAACTATTTATTCCCTAAAATTAAGTACATGGGGAAAGGTGGTGGATAACTGTCCATCATTGCACAAATGTGAAATTTTCTAATATTAGCAGAACCAGTATTATACTAAACCATTAAAAACTTTATTCAGAATACAATAGTCTATGCCACATGCTGACACCCTTTGAAAGCAAAGGTGCTGACTCCAGCAAAAACTGGTTTAAGATCTAAAATGTTTTGTTATCAAGACAGAAAGTGCAAGAGCATCTTCCAACATTTGGCACTAGTATGCAATTATTTAAGAAATAAGTGTTACTATGTATTTGCTAACTGAATTTTATCTAAACTAGTCTCAGTGGAGCATCTCATCCACCTGAGAAAATTGTATACCCGTATTCTTGAAATACAGTTAAAGAAGTTTAAATTTGTCCTTTGAACTTGAATTTGTATAAATGAGAGTGAGACTCATATATGACTGCATTTATCCTCTGCATCTATACATGCACCTGTGTATGCTGTTGTTAACTTGATTGTATCATAATTATATTTTCAAAATAACCTAATTTTAATGTTTTATATAGAATACTCATCAAGTCATTTAACCGTGGAATGGTAAATACATTGTAAATCATGTAAGCTTGGTAAAATATAAATAAAAACCTAAGTAAAGCTGAAAGTAATTTGCCATAGGAGCTTCCAAAGGTATATATATACATTTCTACATTAAAAATACATAGAACAGAGAATACCTAAAAGCTAACACAGAAATTATTTTTACGACAGTATTTCAACCAGTATGTAATTACTATTTATATGAAGAGGCATAGACTGAAATAATGTCGGCTAATTGATATCCATCTCTTTCGCTACTGTCTTACAATGAGCCCCATCACAGCTCATTATTTTCTTCCTAATTGCCAGATAGTGGAGAATAAAGACTCTCCATCCTTTTGTCACTTTATTGGTGGTTACTGGGGCACTGCCTAGGAATAAGAACATCAAGTTCAAGATGCTGTCCTAGCTTAGCCACAGACGAGGTTAGAATTGCACCCAAAAGTAGGTCATGGGAGACAGGGACCTTTTGCAAATTATAAAGATAAAATTATATCAGAGCACAGAGGACCTGCTATTCCATTTAAAACAGGCAGAGCCAGGATCCCTGCTGTAATAAATAATGACTGAAGTTAAAGGGGGGAAATGCATACCCATACTTTAGGTTATCTACAAGTTTGGCACTTAAGGTACTTGTTTTGAAGACAAGAGATGTGCTCATCAAGGTTTTTTTCCTGACTCATATAGCAAGTGCTTAAGTTAAGTCTTTAGTAAAAAGCATGATTAGTATTTGAAGACCTTTCTGACAAAATATAATGATGTAAGTTACAAAGTATACAGTTTAGGATCTGACATTTGATTCAGAGCTTTAAATTGCCTTGTCAGGAACAGAATGTTTATAAAATAATATCAACATCCCTTAAGAGTTCCTTTAAAATCTTACAATAGGAACATTATTTTAAAACTTTGCTTACATAACAGCATGGCATGGTGTGGAAGACTGCATCTGGCCTGAGAATATGCTCACAAATGAATAAAAGAACATGTCCTTAAGGTTCAAACTTAATAAATTCCCCTCTAGCAATATAGTGGGTAAAAGCACTTTGCATGGAAGGAGTCATTCCACTTAACATTCTGAAACCCTTCTCCCAAGGTTGCAACCTTTGTCATTGCTAAATGCTGAGGGGAAATTTTTAACTTTAATGATACATCAGAATAGGGATCACCGCAGAAGTTCTCTTTTGCAGCTTACGCTGTTAAAAGATTTCTAGTATTACTATGGAAATCACTTACAACTGTATGATACTGCACATCATTAAATGCATTGAGGGGGCTGTAATGCAAGATCTACTGAATTGAATGCTACTCTGTCATGTTGATAAAGATCAGCAGGGATCAGTATCAGTGTCTTTTCACACCAGTTTTATAAATGTTTTAGTCACATTAAAAGCTACGTTTTGAAAATGGTATTTGCAATCTGTAAAATTTACCGGTAGCCAGTCCACCTAATAATCACCTACGTTTTTTCTTTTGTGTTTTTTCCCCTTGGTTCACCAACTGCTGCTTTTTATTATGTGTCATTAGTGTCACTTTAATTTCCACCACAGGTTGTCATTACTATTTACTGGGTAACCCAAGCCAGCAGTTGCTAACCTTTTCATTAAAAAATAACAGGCTAACCAGACAGACATGAAAATAGAATAGCAATTATGTACATTTATGCAGCAGTAATCTCAAAAATTATGAGATCTTTTCCTTTAGTGTTTGTTATTTCAGAGCAGTTGTTGAAACCTTCAGGATTTTTCTGTGACGTTATATGAGGCAGTGCATAATATTTCTGTTCTTTCCTATCTTTCTGGTTATTAACAAAGCAGTGGGAAACAAACTGATTTGGCAACTTTTGACTCATAAGACACTTATATCAATATCAAGGAGACAACAAAGTGTTTTCCTAATACTTCATCTTATTTCACAAAAAATTGTGTCAGAATACCAGTGAGGCTAATAGAAAAAAAAATGGGGTTTTTTGTTGTTTTTGTTGGGGTTTTTGTTTTGGTTTGGTTTTTCTTCTGTTGTTGTTTTTTTGGGCTTGGGCCTTTTTGGGGGGAGGAAATTAATGAATACATAGAAGGAAACCAGGCAAGTTTAATCATTTGCAAGCCCCCTCATTTTGATGAGACTGAATCAAAACAATGACCAATAAAACCCAGATTTGGGTGAGTTGTGAAATTTTATTTTTATCAGCAATTTTGCTCTTCTCCTCACTACTAAGTATTTATATTTTTCTTAATATTGTGTTATTGCAACACAATCAGCCTCCCTAGATGTTTCTACATCCCACAGGATGCATCTTTCACCAACTGGTTGTACATTTCCGTTTATGTTTTGCTTGTTTAGGAGGCTGGGATAAGGCAAATTCTGAATACAGATCCTGTAAGTGGAGACCCAGCTTGGAAACTGGATACCAAAGTTTCTAAACCTAAATTTGGACTGTACATAAAAGCTGTAGTTTGCCCGGAAGAGTCAGGCCTAAAAATTTGCTTTTAACAGATGAAGACCTTGCCTTTAAAAATGACATCTGTACTTCCTGTTGATGCATTTTGCTGAACTGAAGCTAATCTCAACATCTAGAAGAAAGGTGAGGGAACAAACACACAGGTCAGGGATGATTTCAGTGTTTTATCGTAGGATACATGCTCAGTGAGTATTCCTACAAAAAATCTAGTGCAATCACCACAGAGCTTGGCTTCTGAGCGGCCTGTGACACGTGAAGGGCCTCTCAGCATGGAACAGTGAAATAAAACCATTCCTTGTCTGTAAAATCAAAATAAAGCACTTTCTTTGCAGCAAGAATCTGTGAATTTTAGAATAAAGCATGGAGGAAAGTTGTAGAGCACCTACATTGCAAGAATAAGAAGGAAGAGAATTTCTGAGAACGGAGGATCAAAAATTCATCTGCCATAGTCCTTGTGATTTTGTCAGAGCAAGACTACCTCACTTACTACAAAGAGCCGGCCAAACAAATTACATGTAGACTCCTGAAGGGAGCAAAAAAATAACTAAAAATTAGTGTGTCTCAGGTGAGCTTTGAGTTGGGGAAGAATGAACTGCTCATATGATGGAGTGTATAAGGTTTCAGAGAGCCGAACTCCTACCTAGCTTTTTTCCTCCCCTCCTAATATCAGCATGTGTTCCCCTGTTTTGAGAATGAGTGTGACAGTTCCCATGGAATGTTCACAGAGCCCAGGCACCTTTCTTGTAAATCAGAATACCTCTATGATCTGGCTAAAAGATATAGTCACAAACATATACCCTGGTGGTAAAAGATATTTTACCTTTTACCTAGCAAGTTTATCTTCCCAGTGTGTGAATATAAGCAAAGGGAAGTAATCAGCAGAAATGAAGGCTGGAAATACAGAAGGAGAGTGTAGAGAGGTGGAATTCCAGCCTATGCTTGATAGAGGCAGCAAGTTTTGCCTGTTGCTGAAAGGTTTGAGTGGCTTGCAGATAAAATTTCTAAATTGCTTTTCTGTTCCAAGAGCACTTTTTCTTTGGAGTAACGTCCTAAATCCTCTCTGTATCTCCCTCTGGGGACATGCTTCCTAATTTGTACTCATTAGAGGGTCTAACGAACCATCTTTGCCCTCAGATTGTGCCATAGTTCCCTACAGACTTTGGGAATTTTGTACAAAGGGTGGTATAAGAAGGGCTTCTATGCACATGGATGTCCAAAAGGATACAAGAGAAAGATGTCTTTTGACAGCTCCCTTTACAAGCCCCTTGGCCGTGATTCTGCCATTTCCAGTGAAAGATATTTTGGGATTACTGACTTCACTACCAAATCCCTCTTGAGGTCAGCACACCACTGGAGCAGACTTGGTTGTACAGGAAAATAAATTAATATTATTAAAAGAGTTCAATTAATCTGCCTGATCTTCATAACACTGGTGAAATCTAGAACATGGTGAAATGTGTGGCTATTTTCAAACATTTCACTGCAACCAACCATGGCAAAGTTTACCTTCTTGTGCTTTAGTTCACCTGTCATTCCCACTCTGCCCATGTCCTGATGTGCTGGAAACCTTGTCCTGCTTCACCATCCTGAACAGTTTCAACTCCTTCCAGTCCTGTCACAATTCATTTTTTTTTCACCCACACATTGCAGATTTCTAGAGCAATCTCTTTATGGGGAAGCTGCTGAGCACTTTTGGCAGGCTTTTCCCCACATTCTCTGAAAATCTCATCCTCCTGGACTAGTTCCATACTTGGAATGCTCATGTCTGGCCCTGGCCCAAAGAGAGCACATTTGCCAGCTCAACCAAGACATTAATATTCACGTTGTGTCCCATCCTTTACAGCTAGCATTTAAGCCTTGAGAATACTGGAAAGATGCCTTAGAGGATGTGAAAGGATATTATTTCCTTCTTTAAATAGAAGAAAAAAATATATGGTATCAGAGCTACCAGCACACTCGATTAATTTTTAAAAGCAGAAATCTCTAGGTTATATTAAGAGCCACAACAGCAAATATTGCATATGCAGTGGAGAATATTTAATAGCAAGTTTAAGTTACATAACTCCTAAATTATTTGAAATAGACATTTGTGCTGTTCTAAGCATAGGCAGACACACACATAGACTCATGAATAATTGTCTTTCCTTTCAGAATGACCTGTCCCATTTCTTCTGATGCCTGTCTCTGAATTGATTAAGTTTGATGAGCAGATGAATAGAAATTAATCCCCAGATTTTGTCTTAGTAACTTAGATTTATTTTTTGGTTTTAAGTGGGGAAGTCAAAATAGTTTCTCCAGAATTGTAATTCGTCCGCAATTAAATTCGTACTTGAATTATCTCAAGAAGTTCTCAGTGTTACATTTAATTCCTTTTCCTGATTTCTCTTTTCTGCTTGCTTAAAATGAGTTTTTCTTACATGAAAATGCTGTAAAAACAGTTATGATAAATTATATATTTATGAGACAAGGAAACACACGTACAAAGTGTGAAATGCAGCATTAACACCTTTAAGCCAATATTATCTCTGCCAGTCTCTCTATTTTTTCCAAAAATATAAATTTCTTGCATATGTATAGCCTCTTATTTTCTGAGATATTTTAGAAATATTTTTAATATTTTCATTCTTCCCACTTTCAATATTAGTAACCTGACAAAATTTGCAGTCAAATAATTGAAAACCTTTTCATTAACTCCATCAGAAATTGATCAATTGGGATTGACCACAGACTGCATTTACAATGTGCCTCAGTGAAATGCTGAGATATTGCATAATACGTTACTGTAGCTATAAACAAAGTTTTTGTCATATCCAGCCACACAATTTGACTATTAGTCTAGGAAATGGGGCAAATTATTCTGAAAACTCAAAGAAGATTTGCATTTTGCTTTTAGATAATTGTAAAAGGTACAAGATTGATTTTTTTTTTGGTTATATATCAATAGTTAACGTTATAAATGAATGTGGAGCTAGAGAATGATCCAGGACATCTGAATCTGGTACAACACTTTTCAGTCTTCCAGGACAAATATGGCTGTTGCTGAAGAAGTAACTCCTAGTTTAGATGGCAAAGTGTTTTGCAGAATAAGGGTATCCAATTATGGCTTCCAACAGCAATGAGAAGGTTCTGTTAACATTACTGGAAGTTAGATTGGATCCCAAATCATTCCAGTACTTGGTAATCGTAGCCTTTCTTTCCTAATAAAAATCAGTGATCTGTTAGAGTGTAACAAGGAAGAAAAAAAATCATTTTATGCAAAAGTGGATTGTGTTAAAATGCTACAGTCTTACAGGGGTTTCTTATTTATAGATTTTTTCTCTAAAAAGGGATAGTCATCACTTAATATCTTTCCACTTTACATGAATATGTAGACTTATTCTCAGAAGACCTCTAAAATATGGAACAAATTAATTCAGTGTTACAAGGTGACAAACTGTGGCTGAGGAAGTCACATGGGAAGCCTGTGGAAGAATCAGAAACTGACTTTACAGGAGAATCAAATTCCATTAAAAAACAAGCTTCAGTATGTTCCACATTATTTAGAATAGGGGAAAAAACCGCTCTGCTAAATACTCAACATAAAATCATTAATCACATTTTAACCACAAAGGATACTTTATGGTGTGTTTCTTACAGAAAACAGAAAGTTTTCAAGTTGGTATATTTTTTCCCACGTTGAGGGAAAAACAAAAATAAAAATAACAACAGCAGCAAAACCAACCCACAACCCAATCAGGCTTCCTTTAAAAATCAAAGCAGCAAGAACAGTCACAGTAGTTTTCAATCCTCAGCCTGCAAGTAATAGGTTTTCCCCCTCTCTCCTACTTTTATTAGAGTGGATTCCATTTTCTTGTCAAAATGGATATCCACTTTTGAAAAAGCAGGCTTTGTTTGCTTTAGGCTCTCTGCAAGGAAAGTAACATCTCACAAGAAGCTTTATCATACAGTCAAAGCTGATGACCTACTACAATAATCTTAGGATGAAAATGAAATACCATCCTTGTGAAGTCTTGTGGGACTCCACCTTTCTTGGAGTGTAATAACTCTCTGAATGAGATGAATCCCCTGAATATGAGCATATCTCCCACAAGTTCCAAGGACCTGTGTCAGTTTACAGAAAATACAAATTCAGCCCCTTTGACTTTTTTATATTAATGAAAAATTTAATTAATTTTTTAATGAACACCCTTCTTGGCAATTGTTTATCTGCACGTGATTTTCTTTGTCGCAAATGTATCTTTAACTAAAAAAAAAGTCTCTGAATGTTGATGTTCTGCTTGTGGTTACAAAGCACAAAGTATTTAAAGTCAGGAACATCTAGAAGTTCTTCAGTAACCAATCTCCATTGCTGCAAAATTATATCTGCAGATATTCAGTTTCATATTTCATCAGTGCAAGCACTTACAAATGCACCCCAAGAAGTCCAGTGCCTTCATATATTGAGTTTTGATATAAATCAGAATACTACACTGTTCTTAGACGTGAGTAAAGCAGGTAGAATCCAGACTGGCACACAAAATGAGGGGAAGTCATTGACCTCATAAACATGGCAGTTTTCAAAGTATTTCTCACTCTAGACACAGGCTGCTATCATTAGTTTCTTTTAAAGACTTTCTACTTGGTGGCTTTAGAGGAATCTGCAAGTTCATCAAATGTAAGAGAAAGCACAACATTTACCCTATGAACCACTACCCCCTCACTCCTCTCCAAAAGGAAACATTTTGCATATTGTAAAACAAAGACACAGCATTCTGCTCGGTTAGGGTGCCGGGCTTGATTTCAGTGAAGCAAAATTAAGCTATAGAAAGTTATATAGACAGCTTACTTGAATTTCAGAAACAAACAACCAACCAATTGCTCTGATTCCATTATGAAAACATCTCTCTTGCTTCTAAACAGGCCGATTTTGATATAAATAACGCAACAAACGACAAATGTGGATGATGGAGCAAGGATAAATTTTTTGTCTTTGACTGCCTTCCTGCCAAACACTGGGTGGCACTAATCAGGAGGTGCTTTTGCCCAGTAACTACATGATGTCCTTTCTTTTCCACTTGTTTGTGCTTGGCTGGAAAAGTGGGACGCTGAAGCCTTTGACCCAGGGACTAGCAAGCACACACACACATAACAAGGGAGGCAATTACAGATGTGCTATCATTGCACTTGCAGTGAACTCCTAGAACATTTGTAAACGATTCTGTGCAAGGCAACCAAGAGCCTTTGGAAACTAAAAATTCTAGACCAGTTTAACAATTCATTTAGCAGTAGAGTGAGTAGTTTAATTGCATGTGAATCCTCCAATTCAAATGTAAATTAACATACAGATAGCATATTTCAGAGACACAGGTGCAAGTGATTTGCTTGTTCGTTTCTGTTTATACCATAGTTAAATAGTACACAAGTTTAACAAAATAAATAATCTCCCTGGCTAAGAAACTAAATGTTGATTAATCCAAAATTCCTGAAAATGTATGTATCTAGTAAAAATTAAATCCAAACACATGAAAAAAAAAAAAAACCAACGGATCTGAAATCTACCAATACTTTGTCTCAGAAATATCGGAAACTTCGTAAAATAAGCTTGGAATCATTCGTTTCCCACCTGCCAGGCAGAAGCATGGGGCATATCTGGAGGCTGCATGAGGTGCTGACAGAACCTGATGTGGTTCCAAAATTTCTCTGTTATCTCACACTAAACAAAGCTAAGAGAATTGCTAAGCAGTTTTACCAGTGATGAAGTCTGTTCTGAGATCAGAATAAATATTTTACGTTATAGAATTTAAAAATACATCTATGGAGGTGATATTTTGCTGTTGTCATTAATGCTCGATAAAGTATAAACCTCTCATCCTTGGAAAAATCCCATTATGATGTTATCCCAACCGGTTACTGATACAACCAAAGAAGTATCCAGAACGCTGCTTCTCCTTCCAGTGAGAAAGTTGATGATGCTACAAAAATTGCAGTCAGAAAAACAACTCTAGTGAGGAAGTGACCTCTTAGGAGTGAGGAACATTCACAACAGATCACTGCCACTTCCCAGGCAAAACCTTCATTGACTGAAAGACTCAATACAAGAACACTGAATTTGCTTGAAAGACAGGTAGAGAACTTTATCATGAGAACTGAAAAGGCTGCAACTCTAATCAAGGGATGTTTTCCTCAGCCCTCAAAATTTTGTTGAAATTTCTTCAAGTTAAAGAGGGAAGAGCACTAATAAGGTATATTTCTGCATTCAAAAGGGGTCTTTTGTAGATGACTATTGTTTTTCGAGGAAAACATATTAATACAAACAGAACATTGACATTGATTTCTATAACTCAGAATAAACATTGCTTATCCCAGAGATGTACATTATTTTGAAATTCTTCATTATTTCATGTTAATGTGTTACGGTCTCAAGAAAAAAAAACACTCTATAAATAATCTATAAATAATCTAAACTGTGCTTATTATTCTTTTGATAACTATTTTTGATGATCCTGTGCACTTAAATTAAAAAAAACTGTATTTACACCATGAAACTCAGTGTCATAAGAAAGTTCAAATTGTACATACTATCCAAAATCAATGCATATAACAAGTCTTTCCTGCAGATTAGTGCCTGATTCATATCAAGCAGCTTGTCTGCATAGGAAAAGACTGACCTTTGAGAAAAGGAAGAGAGAATCAAATATTAAAAAAATATTTTTTTATCCTACATGATGGTTCTTGCAATAGAAGTTGCTTGTAAAAATCTAATTTGTTATTTGAAAAGTAAGATTTCTCCGGAAGAAGTTCCAGGACAATAATTACATTTTTTCACTGTTCTTTATATTCTTTGGTAAGGGAGAAATACTTTTCTCTCTTTCTTTCCTACAACAAGAACCTTGGATAAGCTTAGTTTCCACTCTGAAATAAAACAAAGCAGAACATAAGTGAGTCCTTCATGGTTTTTGAGAAGTACCAGCTTCCAAGGACTGTGGACATTTACCAAGAAACCATTATTTTTATGTGATCAACATCATCATAAAGATATTAAAGAGGCACAGCTTGTTGAGTTTTTCAGAGGATCATCAAGAATTATCCAGTACAGAACCATAATAAGAACTGAATAAAAATTAAGGTCTCCTACAAATAAATCACAATTTTTCTTTCTTTTTCTTTCTTTTTCTTTTTTTTTCTTTTTTTTTTTTTTTTTAATTTATTTGCTTTGAGATTATTTGAAGATATTGGGATATACACCAACTTATGTAATAAAATATCTTGTAGGGAAACATCAAACAACAGGCTACTTTAGCATGCTTGGTATTGAAATAAAGTCTATTGGGTTGGGTTTTTTTACTTTTGGACAGAATGCTTAAATAAAAATTTGAGTAAATTGGCTTGTAAACTTTTTAAAACGAGATGAAAAGGACAGCAAAGCTGATTAACTTCCTGAAATGTGAGTGGATGTGAAGGAGCTCAATTGAAAATAAAAACATTTATTTTACTTGCCCTGTGAAATAACTGTTGTTACTAATAGGTGTCGTCTGGGATGGCACAGTAAAGAAGCTGACTTTTAAACAGTTCTTTTTTTTCATGTTCTTCTTGCGTTTATTTTGAATCACAGCTTTAGTAACACACTTTGTCTGCACCTCCTTTTCCTGATCAGCCAGTGATGCCCATGCATCTCAGTTCTCATTCCACTGCTGCTGACTTTGCAACCGTTTATGGATCTCTCCTCTCAGACTCTTCCTCACAAGAGATTTGTAGTTCTTCATTTCATACATTGGCCATGGGACATGGATGAGATGGATCAAAAGAACTTCGCCAGCTACTTCATAACACAGACACAAGCTCATAGAAGGAAGTCTCTCATAGTAAAATCCTTAATGACAGGAGCAGCAGCAGGTGAGCCCCAGTCCCTATATTCAATGATTTTAGAGCAGAAGGAGTGAATGTATTTGCTGTGTAATAAACATGCTGGTCTTACAAAAGTATCTTTAATGAAAAAAAAAGCTGCTTCAAAATTCCAAGAAGAAAAGAAGTCAGAAAAGGACGGTGATCAACCTTATTTTTATTACTTTAGTGAAAAACAAAGAGCATATGAACTATCACTGAGCTCATTGTACTCACAAGTCACACATTCAGGCACAGACACAGAGATGACAAATTATTTCACCTCAGATGAATGCCTGCACCCTCCCAGCAGATAAAGAGCCAAACTTTGGACAACAGCCCAAGCTCCTGTTGAATAAATGAAAGAAAATCTGCTCACTCAAAGTTTGAAAGAAAGGATCTTCTCTTGTATGAAATAGTGAAACTAACCAAGGATGATGTTTGAGTTGGGACAACCTTCTTAGGATTAGCCTCTATTGAGGTTTTTATTATTTTAGCAGAAAAGAATAAACACAAGTAGTCACTGTAAAAGAACATTGCACAAAATCATCCTCAATGAGATGTGTTCCTGTTGTTTCTGTTCAGTAGAGCGTTTTTAATCTTCAAAGTTAACTATTTGGCATATTTCATAATAACAATTTATTTAAAATGGCCACACAAGTATATACAATACTCTATTATTTGCAGAACTGTCTGTTTTTGCAAATTGCTGCTATTGCATTCAGGATTGATTTATAGACATAGGAAGACTGCCAAAACAGACTTTGTACTACTCTGCTGATTTCAGTTACTCTGTTTCAACTGGAGCATTCATAAACAGATACAAATTATGTAGATAGAAAATTACACTTCTTTTAGACAGAAGAAGCTTGCAAAGTCAAAATTTATTTGTGTTTGAAAAGGTATTTGTGAAGGAACGAAATGCAATGCTCAGCAAAAAACTACACAACAAGAAAATTAGGAATATGACACAAATAACAAAAGACAACAAATAATTTTAAGTGCAAAACTCTTTATCATTTACTTCACAACATGCAAGTTGAACAGTTTTACATGTTACTAATAAAGCACTTGATGTAAATATGTGAAAAGAGCTCGGTTTTAGGATGGGTGTGAAATGCATTTCAAGATAAGAAAGTAAGCCTTAGAGAGATTGCTTGTTTCTGTTGTCACCAGACTTCCCACTAAGAAAATATCTATTCCTGCTTTGAAAAGGGAAATATTCTGAATGCAGGCAGTGCAATTTGACTTCTTTTTTCAAGACTTACATTCAATTTGGTTTTTCATCCTCTTCTTCAAGGGTGGGTTGGCAAGCCAGCATTGAAACCTCTCCGCTGTTTTATCCTTCTGTTGAGCCCACGCAAGCATGTCAGAAAGTAGGTGTGAAATTCCCAGCACACAGAGTTTGGGAATAGCCAGGAAGTAATTCAGTCAGAACATTTCCTACCTGCAGTAGTGGAGGAACAGGGAGTACGGACTGAGCTCAGGGTAAGTGAATGGTACAACTAAGAGGATCTGGCTGTTACTGACAGGATCTGCTGAAGCCCCACTGATTTCACTGGGTTTTGAACTGACTGCAGTAAAGGTAAGTCTGACTCTTCAGCAGAAGATAATAGTTTGCAGCCTGTGTCTCATGGAGCTGTTGGATGCTGCTTTCAAGTTCTTACAAATTATGCAAGTTAAACTGCGTTCCACCTGTATGATAGCACAGCAGTAACACCCTCCTTATCTGCCGCAGGATGGTTTGTTTAATATGCAGGTAGGCAGAGCCAGCTTTTGAAGCCCATAATGTCAACAGAGCCATCCAAGGAAATGGATGAATAAATGTAAAATAGAATTTCTCTTCTTACTAAAATACCAATTAACTGTTATCACTTGTTTTGTTTTGAAAGGCTTACAGGTAGGGGGAAAAAAAAAGGCTTAAATATCTTCTACAGGGCTGTGAGTTTATCAGTGAACTCTCTTAAAGCTGCTTAGTCACTGTCACATGGAGCTGTCAGGGCTGGTGGTGACAAACTCAATTTCAAGCACTTTCCAGCCAGCACTAATGGCAACAGACCTTACATTCAGCATGGCTCCCATTACCCAGCTTCAAAACACTACACAGGAGAGCAGAGGCGTCTTCAGGAGAGAAAGCACTTTTGCTTCCCCCCAAAAATTGTTTGGAATCTGGAGAAACAGTAGTTTTCCAGGCAAAAATGAATGCCTTTGTAGAATGTAAGTGAAGCAGAGACACCTCACAGTAGACAAATAAATGCATTTGCCTCTTTTGTGGCCAATCTTCCTCCATATTGAAGGACTGGAAAACCTTTTTCATAACATCATGTGGCACAAAAAAACCAAAATTAGCAGTTAATTGAACATATTTTCAGAACAAAAAGAAAGATAAACAAGCAGGGAAAATATTTTCTTTTAGTAGATGCTTTGGAATTACCACTAAGTTTATAAAACTTGAAAGTTTGCTTTGAGGGGTTTTTAGATTTTCTTTGATTTTTATAGATAATTATAAGACAATAATAATTAGAGGTGTTACTTTACAAGGTGTTACAAAGAGCTTCCTCCTGTACCCAATTGTCAGCATGAAGCAAATAACTGTATAAAGCACTGAACTGCCCTTCCAGAATATTTTCCTATCTCTCTACCATGGTGGAGATGAAAAGTTGGCAGAACTTCAGCTGTGATAAAATGGAACAACCTCAGCACCAGTAAAAGTGATCCTTTGGACAGCAAGGTTTATCCTAGTATTTTCTAAGTCCATATGCAGAACACCGTCCTCAAATTCTTGCTTAGACAGCAGTAGCTTATAAGAAATACTTTGGTCTTCTGTTTCTGCCTCATTGTTGACACAAATGACATCATTAAAAAAGGCTGGATACTAAAGAAACAGTTCTCTAGTACATGACTGCAACCTAAGAATGTCCCTAAACTTATCTAGTTTGAACCACCTGAGTGGTGGAAAAGCCTTGAGACACTTTCATTATATGAAGTCACTACAGCCCTTTTTATTTTCACCTAGTCCAAACCAAATAACTGGTATAAATCTCTTCACATTTTATATGCCACTCTAGTATAAAGAATGAAAAAGGACCCTTAGTCTGTAGATTGATATTAACTGTAGTGGGTTTTAAATCATGTTTATGAATAAGGTAATTATCTAATAGGTGTAGGGTTAACTGGAGTTCAGATTCAATAAGTAAATAACAGTCAGGTATTTATAAGGTCTTAACTAACGAGCAAGCCTACTTTAAAAAATGCAACTTTCAAAGCTCACGAGTTTATGAGATTTTAATTAAAGTGTTCTGCTCTTAATTTAACATATACCCTTAGGTACCCAGGTAATGAATTAAACATATTTGCAGATATGGGATGGGTTTTTTAATTTTTCACTACTATTTTAAGGCTATTTGCATTGTTGTACTAGATCTACTTCACATGAAAAGTGTTCTTAAGAGAAACAGAAATAGATTTATCTCATTGCTCAAGGCATGGGCTCAATTTACCCTTTTCTGATGTGCCTGTAATGAAATTCCCAATTAGAAACATTGTTAGAGCACTTTGGTTTAACTCTTATTTTTTAAAAAGTCTCTGAAAATATAAGATTTATGTTTTAGGTGTCAAAACCCCTTTTTGGATGTTGAGCAAAATAAGTAGAACTCAAAATGTTCAACTTGACTAGAGTTTCCAAATGTTGTCTGGTCATAAGTATTGCAATGGGAATTGCTGGGTGTTGATAAAGTGAGAAAACCTGATCTTCATCAGCAAGTGCAGAGCACGTAAGGCCTCAGCTGACAAGGAAATAAAAGGTTTTTCTTTGATATCTCCTCGTGTTAAAAACACCGTGCAGGAATTGGATTTTTGTAAAACTTACCTCAATCAAAGACTGATCTAATCAGAAGAATGTAACTTTATTAAAAAAAAATTGTATTACCTTCCATTTAAGCTGTGTTGCTGTTACAATCCAGTTTATACCCAGAAGAGCAAAGAAAGCTAAGTTTCTGTGCACAAACCAGAAAGAACTTAGAAGGTTCAAAATATTCCCAAAAATCAGATTAAAACCAAACGAGATTAAATGTTGATGCCAAAAATTTGATGTATTTTATTTGATAGTAGAGAGGTAAAGAGAAGGAAAGAGAAAAGAAAGAAAGAAAGAAAGAAATAGAAAAAGAGGTGTGCGTGTGGGGTAGGGGGACAGGGAGAGGTGACAGGGGTTAGGTGGAGGCATACCACCCATCCAGGGGTCCCGACGACGTCTCGTTGCTCCCCTCCATCTGCTCTTCTGGTGGTGAGGGTCCCCCGTGGCCGCCGCCACACGCCCTGCCACGCCGCCACACGCCCCGCCACGCCGCCAGACGCCAAAGAGTAAAGAATCCCGTGGGTTAATCTATGCTTTGGGCAGGTGGGAACGCCCGCGTACCTCCCCTGCAGGGGCCAGCTTGGCACTGTCCCTTGCGACACTGAGGGTCTGTTGCATTATCTCTGGTGCTCTGGTGCAGGGTGTGGGGACCCCTTTGGGGGGCCTTTGCTGGGCCATGACACCCCCTGTGCTGTGGGTGAGCTCCCCCCGGGTGCAGGGCCCCTCAGCTGGGCTCCTCTGCACAGCGGAGGATGGGCGGTCACTGCCCCTCTCACCAGAGGCCTTTCCAACACACACCCAAGGCCTCTCTCCCCCACCCTTTGGTGCGAGAGTCTGTGTGAGTCTGGCCAGCTGATAGCCCCGGGGCTGTGGTCTCCACCTCGGAGGTGTTAAACTTGTCCTTTGTGAATGTCCCCAGCCCTGAGCTGTTACTTTATCTTATCTTCATCAGCCAGTGGGCCCAGGGCCTCTCAGAGCCCCATGCAGGGTGTGGTGGTCTTCTATGCAGCTTTTGTAAAAAAGTCCTTCATGAAAATGTTTAAGTCATGAGCTATAATATTTCAGTCTCTTACAGTTGCCACTCTCACGTTTATTATTTTAACTTTTCTTCCTGTTAAAGATTTCATCTGTCTTGTAAATATGCCCTTGAGAGTATCATATGTGGCAAGAATTCCATATGAACCTTGGGAGAACTGCCCAGAGCATATACGCAATAACGTTTCGGCAAAACAGAGCTTGTGAGGAAATGCCTATCTCGATCTAAAGTGTGTCCTTCAAGTCACTTTAAGTAGCTTAAACTACCCTTTTATATTACCTGAGGTTATATATCCAAATGAAAATGGTTTCCTACTGCTTAGTCCGGTGTGTCATCGTGTCCCTCATGTATATTCTCCGCAGTCATTTCACCTTCAGATTGTTTCTCTTTGGATTCTGCCTTTACCTTCAGCCAATTACGCCTCAAGTAAAAGTCATGAGGTAAGTTCCCCAGCAGTTAATAATTTCCTCCTAAATCCCAGAGCCTACTCACTGGAAAAAGCACACAGTCTTTTGGAATTCAAGATTCATGTGCCTGGTCACATCTTTGGTCCGTGAGATTTTATAGCTTCAAACCAAGATTCTGCAGAAGACAGGCAAGGAGGAAAACGGCATGTATTTGTCTTCTCATTTGGTTTTTGATTAAACCTGGTGAAATTCTTGGAAAAATAGCTTGCTATGCCATCCTTTTTGATGCTCTTTAGCTCAGAAATGTAGATAAAATGAGTTTCATCTTGAGTTTATCAATGACATATTCTCCACAGCAAAATCCCAGGAGCTGTCTCAGAGGTGTGACAATGTGTCACATTGAAACACCAGTGTCAAAAGAAAGAATAAATATAGGCAAAGACAGAAAATAATTTATCTTGATCACTTCCCACTGATTTACCTGAGGCAGTCTCCTATGTGACTCTTGAGAACAATGGGATCAAACTCCAGCATAGATTTGGATCCAATGCACAGCTATGCAAGAGACAAAGCACCTCAGACAGCATGGCTATCCCTTCAACATCCCTACCAATGCTCGGATGGAGAGACCTTTGTAGTCTTATTCGCCGTATCTCTCTGAACACATTCTTCCTTGCTAAAATCAATAGGAAATTATCATAATTCACTTTCACAATATGTAGTAATCTTTGTCAAGAGATTTGTGGCACATTTTTCAATTTCTTCTAGGTTTAGAGAGGTGGGGAAGGGGAAAATTCTTCTGGTCTACTATTGCTGAGTGGCCCTCAGCAATACAAGCAGAGGAAAAAACACATCAGTGGCAATAAGAAATTACAATTTAAAAGTCTTCCTTTTCTGAGGCAGACAACTGAGCCTCAAGTGGTGATCCTTAATACCCTCTGTCCATGCAGCAGTTCTATCTTACTGTCACAGCCTTTTTCAGAAGCTGACAACCTGACATTAAATTCCTGTGCCAATATCCCAGGAGCAGTCAAATATCTCACACTTGTTCAGCTCACCTGCTCCACTTTATACTCATGCTCATTTGCTGCGAAGAGTTCAGTCTTTGATCACAAAAAATATCAATCCATTCTTGGTCATACAGAAATAATGGACTGAGTTTGTACAGAGACTGAATCAATAGCTGTAGGGATGTACACTTTACTGGCTGATTCAGGATGTATTACTCAGCAGCTGTTCCTTATATTAAAAATTTGAAGTTTTTCAATATTTACCATCTCATGAAAATCTATAAGTGAGGAAAAAAAATGAAGTATTGGAAATGTTAAGCAATTTACTGTAATTAGTACCTTTATCCTTGTGGCTGATAGGTAGCTTGTGTAAGAGCTATAACCCTTTTTTTACCATATCATTAAATTTCAAATAAAAGAAGTTCAGAGAATACTGACACTAAAAAGAGGTTTAGGAAAATACCTATTTTTTAACTCAACTCATGCCCCATGAGCTCTTCAATTTACACATCCACTGTCTGGCTGTGGCCCAGAAATATTTCCATGAATTTGTGATGCTCGTGGTTTCCTGTGACACATGATGAGTTCTTCAATCTTAGCTCTGAATTAAACTCATTTGAATGGTGCGATTAATCAATCAACACCATTATCCTTAAGACAAATACTTCAGGCAAACTCTTTTCATTAATACCTAATTCAGAATAATTGTTTTCACATCTTCTCATTATTAGTCAGGCTTTATCTCCATTAATATCTGACAAGAGGACAGAAGGACAAGAGGTAAGACAATATCACAGCTATTGAAATCTCCTCCCAGAATGCAACAGATGAATTATTTTTTTTTTTTTTTTAATATAACTACACTAATTTTGTCCTTCAGTTGCTGCACTACAATGGGAGATCACTGAGCTTACCAAAATAATCCTAAATCTTGTTATTATAAATTTTCCAAGTAAATCTCACTTGGAGGATCTCAGTCTATGGGAAGTTACCTAAACAAAATGTGCGAAATGAACATTTTAGTAGGTGAAATTAACTGAGCTGAGCAGGAGTTCTGTAACTGGCACCAGCCCTGTGATTTCGGCTGTGAAGCCAACTCCACGCTACAATAAATCAGCTCTACATCTCTTCTCGTTAACTCACTCTGAAAAGTTCCTTCCCACGAAAAGCTGCATTGATTTAGAGTCCTTTGGAGAGGACCTGAGCTGGTAGCAGATTCTTGCAACTGGGACAGATTCTTGTAACAACTAACTAACAAATCAATATACTACCTGAAAGTGTTAATTAGCAAGGGATTTTTTTCTTTTAATCGTCCAAAAAGCAATGAAAAGAAGACAGGAAAGATTTGTTGCAGTAATTCCTATTTTCATAGTTTACAATTTTTTACCTGAAGTAGTTCTGTTTTATCTACAAAAAAATCCTCAGTATTTTTCTTTCTATAATTGACTGTCATAAGCTGGAATTATTTGCTAGAACTTCTGGCTTGATTTTGTTTTGATTCACTGAAAAATAACACAATTTATATTCTAAAAGTGAAACTAAATATTATTTCTCCTCAATGTCTCATTGGAGCTAAACCTCTTCATATGAAGAGTGAATACAAAACAACAGCAAACAAGAAAAGGTGTTCCTGGTACATCTGTGTTGTATTTTCAGAGGCAAACTTGATTTTAAATTCATTGGAGAGAGAAGTTCTCTCTTGGGAAGGGCTCAAGTTCGTTTGTAATTGGAGGAAGGAAAAAGAGTCAATATTTTTACCCACTTTATTTGGAAGTGTAACTCAAAGAAAGGATAAACAATATCAGTTTTGCGAAGAACTGTAACACACACATGCAAAAAGGTCTTAACAGACAGGATAAAAATCCTGGTAGAGAAGCACTGTTATCTCAGCTGAGGTAACACCATATGTTCTCTTTCAGACCTCTCAATCTCAAATGATAATGTTCAAACCTCCTCTTCAATTTAGCTCTTGTCTCTCTGCTCAAATCTTAAAAGAAAAAAAAACAACTCAGTGCAGATATGCTAAAAGAAAAAAAAATGTAAGCTAAAAAAAAAAATTAAATTAGCTGATAAATTGGTAGTCTCAAGTATTTTTCACCATGGCATTTCATACCCAAAGGTGAATTTTCCTAAAGCAAATATTTTTTGAGCAAACCTGAGTGGCTTCACCTTTTGAACACTTGAGCTGCTTTTTAAACTAGAGCTTTTAACTTTCAGAAATTCAAGTTCTCAGAAAATATTAAAGTCATCTTGAACAAAATATTAGTTTGTATAAATGTATCCTTGAAAATGGATACATTTGGATAAATGTATCCTTCTGTACCAAGTCAAGGTGTCTCTGCTTCATTCCCAGTGTTAATGGTGTCTTTAAGTTATCTAAAAGAATACTTATAGCGAGCACTTTAAATATAAGAACTTTCTCTAAAAACACGGATGAAATTGTATTTTAAATGAAGCAAATAGAAAATTTATCTTTTATCATTTATCATAAAGATAGAGATTTTACACAAAAATTTACCTTGTCAACACTTGTATGACTTTCTTGGACTAAGCTCCATTTTTCCTCTCTCACACTTGCTAGAATTCCTGTTACATAAGGTTCTTCTTACAGAAGCTTCATGCTTCATAACAAAAGAAACATCACAATCAATTAATTCATGTGGAGAATTTTTATGTGTAGAGCTGAATTCAGAGGGAAAGATGGGAAAAGTGCTTAGAGAAATGTCATGTATCAGGTGTTGGAATTACAGTTCTCTTGGACCACAATTTTATCTTCTGTTGAAGAAGAGGAAAGAACAGTTTGTCTGAGACTTTTTAGGAAATGTTCAACAGTTTCAAGGCTACTCTGTGTGAAACCCTGCTAAAAGGTTAGACTTTCAAAGATAAAAGAGATGCCTACATTGAAACCTCCGCCACTGAGCAATACTGGTAAAAGATATTCTGTCCCTGAATAATGTGGCCTCTTTCAGCTAAATTTCTTGGGTTTCAGCTTTGGTTTTATCAAGGGCCATAGGATGATTGAGACTGGAAGGAACTTCATCAGGTCGCCTCCTTCCTGCTCAGGGCACAGTAATTTGCAGGAGCTCAGCTTGTACATATATCTCTACGGACATGTGTGACACAGCTCATCATACCAAATACTTTCTACACCTCTAACCCTGGATCCTGAAATAACCTCCTCAGTGCACAGGTGTACATAGTTATATTTTCATAAAGGAATCAAAATACTTCACATTTTTCTCCACTTAAAAAAATTTATATTGCTGGTATTAGCATATTATAATTCATTTATTGGAATACATTTGGATTAATTACTTTGCTACTTGAATTTTAAGAGAGTTTTTTTTCTGTTGTGATACACCTTTTTTTCACGGGATGAAAAACAGGGTTTCTCTGCTATGGTACTATAAAACCCAGAGGGCTTTTCTTGACTTTCACTGTTGTTGTATGAGCCAAAAGCCCATTATACCTGGCAAGGTAAGGCAGTTTCATTGCCAAGTAGCTGGTATATTTAACTGGGTTTGAAAATATGAGCAAATAAATATGGATGGTGACATGAACAGAAAACAATCAATGTGACTACCATATGAGTGACAGATACTGTTTGTTTTGACACAGGAAACACTTGTTTACAAAATAATTCATGGGGGAAGGGAGAATCTTGAAGTTTTGTCTGCCTCACTGTATCCCAGCCTTTCCTGTGAAAAACACAGTTTTACAGCATTCGTATTGTTAAGCAAGTGTCGATACATGGGATATTATTTCTTTTTTCCATTGAGAACTGTGAAGGAGATTCATTTGTAATACCTGACAGTGAAAAAGTGGCTCTGGAATGTATGACATCATTTACCTGAAACACATTCTTGTCTCAGAGACGGGCTGATACTCTATATGACAGTTTTCGAAATAAATCTCATTCCATTCTGTCTTGTAATCATTTCTTGCATTTCTCAGTGCTGTCTATTAAGACTTGATAAAAAAAAATCGAATATTTTCATCAGAAGCCATGCTGTGTTCTGATTAGAAAGGAAACTGTGGAGGAATTAACGGTTTTCTGGTAATAAAACAAAAAATCCTTTTCATGCTCTTGCATTTACCAAATCTTTCTTCTTAAGATATAATTCAAATAATTAGTCAGTTGTTACTGGCTGCGTTCAGAACAACCACTGTTGTATCATTGCTATTAAAATCAAGTGTTTCTAATAAATGATTAGATTTCAAAGCTTGAGTAGTGACAGCCATTTCTTTTAGCAATGAGAAATAATTTGATAATGATAAATGGAAGCACATTAAAAACTCTGCATTAAATTACCCCTCTTCACAGGGCAAAGACCACTCAAATTCTGGATCACTGAGGTGTTGTGTTTAAGTCACTCGATGCCCATGATTTGTATTCTCCACATAACTGCCAATACACACAAATTTTATACTCTTTTGGCATATCTACCTCACTAAACTGTGGCCATCTCTGTAGTCAAACAGCAGCAAGAACAAAAGTGTACTGCTGCAGAGGTACTGCAAGATGTATAATGAATATTGCTGAAAATCAGAAGGGTTATTTTCAGTGACTTCAGCAAGTTTGTGGTGAGGTTCTTGTTTTTAAACCTTACATTAAGATATAAGTTTCCTATTTTTTTTGCATTCTGACCAGTTTCTAGAAAAGCAAAAGTTCCAACAAAGAGGGAAGCACTTTTAAAAATATATCCTGTAAGAGTGTTTGTAACTGCTGTGTAAAACTGTAAAAATGTTTGCAGTTTCATGAAACAGTTACAAATACTTTTACAAGATATCCACAGAGAGAAGTATTATTTAACCATGCAGACCAATTGGAACAGATTAGCTAAGAAAGAATCCTATCCATTAAGAAATTAATTTGTACTCGTGAGAGAGCATTTGAACCTGAATCCTTCACATTGCAGCAGATACCTGCTGGACCATGGAAATAACACTTGGTAATCAATGTAATTTGATAATTAATTGCAGAATTCCCTGTTTCAGTGTGGATTCAACTTTGACAGAAAGCCATCGTTCCCTCCTTCCTCCCAAAAAAAAAGAAAAAAAAAAGAGAAAATCCAAGAGTTTGGGATTTGGATGATTGATGTAACTTGAAAATTTCTGAGGGATAGCAGCTTGAGTTCCCACCAGAGAATTCATAGAAACCCACTCAAAAACTCATTCACACTGCATTTCTTACAGCTGTCCTGAAGATACTTGCTTCCTAAGCTTTGTTTTGCATTTACAGGAGCAGCAGGTCTACATCTGCTTTTCTGAGCCAGCAGATGAGAATACAAAACACATTTTTTGCTTCAGCAGCCTTTCTTTAGTTGGGGTTTGGGGTTTTTTTTATTAGTTGGCTGAGGCCTTGTGATCCATTTTGTACTATCCTGGAAGAGCATAAAAGAATAAGAGCATAAGAATTACTCTGGCATACAGAATTAGTTGTCTAGAGGTTGATCCTTATGCCTTGCACTCTGTAATACAATACGTGTCATAACTTTGCATAATGCAAAGGACACATCACACTGTTTCACTTCTCCTTTCCCTTTATGAACTCAGCCAAAGAAAGAGCTCTCATGTCACAAATACTGGGTTAAGGAGTTATGGCTCGACTTCAGATGCTTGTTGCTCCCCTCAGAAGGCAACTGCTGCAGGTCAGCTGGTACTGCAGCAGAGTCTCTGGCTGCTCCAGTTCTGTCAAAGGGCTGAGCTTAAAAAAAAACCAACACAACAAACCACAGATGGGATGAGAGGGAAGCAGATGCATAGTTAAGCTGTCAGATCCAAAGGGTGATAAATTCTGCCTCACAAAGGCAGAGGGTACAGAGGAGACAGCAACAAACCACCCAAGTCAGTGATCTAGGAAGCTGCTCAGCTGCATCCAGAATAGGAAGTCTGAGCACGTCCTCGGATGTGTTCTTGGGTGGGTTTTTCCTCTAGCTTTCTAGTCCCATGGGACAAGGTCAAGTTTTGCAGTGCAAGGAGCTGCGAGTTCACAAAGGAATAAAATACACCTATTCCATGTATTGTATCCATGCTATAAGTGTATCTGTTCGCCTTTTAAATATTGTATTCTTAATCATATAAACTAAGATTATTTGCAGAATAACAAATTAATCAATAGGGTAAACTGCATTTACAGTACTAAAGTTGTTAGAGACATTATAATTTACAGCTGCTGAGATTTTGTCCCACTATATGAGAAACTTTTAGCAAATTATTGAACATCACACAGGGAGAAAAGATAGAAGTGTTATTTATAAAAACAAAGAAGAAATATTTCTCATCTACTTTTCTAGATACCAGGAAAATTTTCCAAACCAAGATGATGAATAAAATTATTTCCTGTGTTCCATGTCTGCTTTCCCTTTAGTACTAATTACATTTCCATGCTTATCTGACACCCGTCTGCTTTTAAATCATTAATTAAAATATGAAATGTGGAAAGCTATTTTTAAACACAGAATTCTATTGTTTCACCAGGCTGAATTATTCCTTCCCTTTTCAAAGAGGTGCTACCATGCATTTCAGATCTTAGGGTCCAAAATGGAACAGAAACCAAACAAACTTTCCCATTGCTTTTCAGAACAAAGCTTTCTGCTCTGTTTGCACTCTGTCTTAACAGTTAACCAAAACCACTCTCCTCTGGGAACTATCCTGATCTAATTAGTAATGCTGGAGCATGACCACAAATACAGCCACGTTAATTTCATCTGCATTCCAAACACAGGGAAAAGCCTGTTATTGGAAAGAAAGGTTCCTTCTATTTCTTGTCCCTGCACAATTCTCCTCTGTCTTTGCTTAGCTGCTTATTCTGGATGTTCATTTTCTTGTCCCAAAAATCCCTCCGTGCAAAATTCATCCTCGGAGTACTTTTCTTCTCTAGGACATTTCAAATCACACTGGCAGATACTTTCCCAAATTAAGGCATTTGGTGTACAAAAATAAGTCTAAATGGTTTTTCATTAGTATTTTTGTGAACACATAAGCCCTAGACTATAAAATACATCGAAAATATTCTGAAAATTGTACTAAGCAGTATCTTAAATCTACTTAAAGTATTGGATCTAGCTTTTGAAGGGACTCAGTTGGAATTTAAATAAAAATGTTCTCATGTTCCTTGCTGTTTGAGGATGCAAGCTCTCACTGAACATAAGAGAGTGGCGTCTTTCACAAATGTTTTTAGGAGGTTTGCTGCATATTCCAGAATTCTACACCGGCAAATTTTTATGTAACCTTTTTTTACTAAACGATTCTTATAAGTACCTCTACAATTACATGGAGTATAATGTTAAAAAAATAAAAAAGAAAAATCTCATTATTTCTACTTGTACAAAAACATCTTCTGCTTAAGAGTTACATTTTAGGAGATAAATTCTGCAATGACACATTCACCATTACATCAGTTCAAGTCTCAGAACTCTGCAGGAGAGCATTACAGCATTCACGGACTACATGCTAGGGCTCCAAAAGGTAAAATCAAATATGATGTAGCAAATGCAAACCAGTTCCATTTGTGTGTGTGAGAGCTGCTCAAAGTAATTCACAGAGACACAAATGTACAGTCTCCTCTAGGCTGTAGGTAGCACTTTTTTCTGTCGCGCTCTCTGTCCCTTGCACTTGCTTCAAACTGCACACTCCAGCTTCGAAAGGAAAGCTCCTGTCATGTGAGAAGAAAACAGGATTTCTTAGTCCATTCAGTTCATCTCTTCATCCCACATTGTTTTACTTCAGATCATACTGAATTTACAGGCAGTTACACACATTTGCGATGTGCCAGTGCAGACACTCAGACTGAGGAGAGGCTTACGTACGTGCATACGTACATATACAGATAACTGGATCTGATCTCCGCTCTTCATACAGCTGCTCTTTGCTTTCCCACAAATCACTCTAGGGATACACAAAAACAACAGGAGAGATCCATGCACCATCTGAACCTCCTCTGTACCCACCTGACACTGACAACTTTCACAAAATCCAGCTACGCAGAAATAATGTTGTATGTACATCTACCTTTGCAAATTTCATTTTAATAATACGGAAAAATATGGGAATTTCAACTTTTTCAAGTCTTACTCTTTTCTACTTGTTGTCATGGATACTACATCTTCTTTTTCTCTTTTCTCTTTCATCATATTTGACTTTTCTCTGTTGGTGTCCATGGTGACACCCTGCTATCAGTACACAATGCATGTCCCAATTTCTACATTTTTAAAATGGGCTCAGGTATTTTAAGAAGTTTCCCCTATGTGACAGATATTATTTCATATTAATATCCCTTTACTAACAAGAAATTAAAAAAAAATCATTTTCTGTGTATTTATGAGATATTTTCAGTTTTATTCACTTGGATAAACTCATGAGTTGCAACATCTTCTTTTCAGGATGGCCTCTGGGGACAGCTGCCATACATTCAATCCATCACACAGGCAAACGAGGATGGAGAGCAATCAGGCAAGTGTTTATGCATCAAAATATAATTGGCTGAATTTCCAGAGATGCAGAGCTTCAGAAGTAGACAGCATAAGCAGGCAGGCAGTGCAAGAAATCTCATAATCTAAGAGCACTTCAAAAACACGCTTTTCCTCCTCTAACTCACAGTTGCTCTCAAATGATTTACCAGTATACATCTTGAGGGAAAAGAAAAATCCCTAAAACCCCAAAACAAGCACCAAACCCAAGGATCACAATACTAAAATGATGCACGTGATTCCCTTATTTTATTACTTTCCCATTTAATAGACTTTGTTTTCAGAGGATCCAGCAAATACAATCACTGGTGGGTCAACCTACCAGTCAGAACTGGCTTGAAGATGCTTTTTGCACATCTCTCTGTGAAGGCAAACTTTGTAATAATGAGTTGTGGGTTTAAATATGCGGGGTCATGTTGGTCTTGTGGCTTACTATGAGGACCAGGCAGGTTTGTTTTATAAGACAGAGAAAACAAACAAACAAAGAAACAAAAGGTCTTCTGATATGATTCTGTGAACTGTGGGCAAATTCCTGGCTCCGATGAGTCAGTGGCAAAACTTCAGCAGCTTCAATAAGGCTGGGCTCCCAAATGGCACTTTGAATTTTCACAGGCAGTGAAGTGTAACCTGGGTGTGCAAACTTCAGCCCCAGAGAAGCTCTGGAAAACAAAGAAGTGAATCACTGTGTTGGACTTTGCCAGGCAGCAGCTGTCAAACATTCCCATGAATATTTGGTCGTAGGAATCCTGGCATACTGCTGCAGTCAACACAAATAAGTAATTCTGATCTGTCTTGGTGTGATAAAGCAACCTCCCAAAAACATGTTTACAGCTGCATGAAATCATATTTGTCAGGGCACAAGTGTAGGAATTTTTAAGTTTATGGCATTCACAATAAGTATTCCCTAGTGTCATAAATTGTAGAAATTTGGCCATGGACACTGTAAATCAGATTTGCTAGTTTGTCCCTGAGATGCAGTCCAGGAGCTATTCCTCTGATTTCTTTCCCTTGTTTTCCTGTCTTTCCAGGAGAGAGCTATCCTAACTTGCTTGCTCAGTAAACTGAGATCTGAAAACTGGCTGCTAATTACCCTGTGTTTCAATTCTCAACTGGTGATCTGGGAAATCAAGTCCTGGTCTCCAATGTACGGTAAGATCAATAAGCTACCACCTAGACTGCTGAGACATGATGCCAGTATTAGCTGTTCTATAGAGCATCCCACCTCTGGTTTGCCTCTAAATTGTAATGATAATGTGCTCTTAAATTATTCAGACTGTTCAAATTTACCCTATTTCGAAAAAAAGTAAAAAGTAATGTGAACGTGGCAGCTATAGATAACTGATCCCAGTAGAGTTCCCAGATGTAAAAAACGGCAGAGTTATTTCAAAGTGTGTTTTACAGGTGATGTATTTTCAGCTTTTAGAAAGACAACAAGCATGAATGATGGCCATTTCCTTGTTTAAAATCAATAGATTTCACCTCTGCAAAAATTAACTATGCAGATAAAAACAAAAGCATTGAACAGATAACCTATATGGAAAGATTGGAGTCTTTTCTCATATGGGATGTTTGCTACAGGTCTATTGAATGCAACAGAGTTGAGCAAATTCACAGGAGTAGCAACTCAGACACTCTTCCATTATGTGTGTCCTCACTGACTGGTGACTAACAAATGATGAAGAACTGAGAAGAGAAAAAAGCTAATAACTTCTTTTTTGATTTTAGAGTTTTGTAGGTAATGAATAATAAGTCTTTATATGCTATGTACTTACAAATCTGATAGTTTTGGGAGGGCATTTTTGCAACCCATAGAAATAGGTAACCAAAGTGAATTTCCATCTTGAATTTCTTGCTGGGTTTTGCAGAAGTAAAAAAAAAAGGACAGGGAAAAAAAGAACACTTGAAAGGCAATAAAAAATAGCTCCCAAATGGCTGGAGTGGAATTAAAATTGCAACAGACCAGATTTAACCAGGTTAAAAATTAAATACTGTTATGGGCAAGCAAAATTTGCAAAGGATTGTAAAATCATGGACCAAAAAGGCAGGTTAATCCATTTTCAGTTTCACAGTTTGTGATATTGTCCTGATTTTTAAGGCATTTTCTGACATTGTTCAATTCCATTATGATGCTTCATAATTATAATCCATTATTTGTGGTTTCTCTATCTACTCTAATGCTAAAGCCTTAAGCCTCTCTAACACTAAGGTCATTATCTGATCTCTCCAGTTTATCCTCTCTGAAACATTAACCTTATCCAGGGATCTCTTAAAGGGCCACACATGTGTTTAGGGCCATGATAGCCCTGACTGAAAACAAATTCACCCGTTTGCTGATGGTCTTGTGGTGGCAAAGCCGTGCATGCATTGCATGCTGTTATAATGCTGTTACGTCCTTGAATCCCTGTTAGTTTAAATTTTGGGCACAAACATACCACCCAAAAACCTAGAACGGCAAGTTGATTTAATCAGCTAAATAAAACTTCCCACAGACTACAAAATGCTCGATTTCTGTAGTTTTCTGTATGTGATCTTGCACCTGGGGAGGAGTAACCCCAGGAACGAACACAGGTTGAGGGCCAACTTGCTGGGAAGCAGCTCTGCAGAGAAGGTCCTGGGGGTGCTGGTGGACAACAAGCTGTCCATGGGCCAGCAGAGCCCTGGGGGACAAGACGGCCAATGGGATCCTGGGATACATTAGGAACTGCCAGAGGGTCAAAGGAGGGGATCCTGCCCCTCTGCTCAGCCCTGGTGAGGCACATCTGGAGTGCTGTGTCCAGTTCTAGGCTCCTCAGGACAAGAGAAACAAGGAGCTCCTGGAACTGGTCCAGTAGAGGGCTGTGAAGGTGATTGGGGAAATTAAGCACCTCACTTATGAGAAAAGGCTGGAAGAAGTGGGCCTGCTTAGCCTGAACAGAAGGCTGAGAGAGGACCTCATCAAAATATAAAAGTTTTTGAAGGGCAGGTGTCAAGAAGATGGGTCCAGGCTCTTCTTGCTGTGCTGAACAACAGGACAAAAGGCAACAAGGACAAACTGATGCGCAAGGATGCTCCATCAGAATGATGGTAAGAACTTCAGTACTGTGAGGGTGACTGTGGAACAGATTGCCCAGAGAAGTTGTGGAATCTCCTTCATTGGAGATATTCAAAAGCTGTATAGACACAATCCTGACTTAATTGCTCTAGAAGACATTTGTTGGACTGGATGGTGCCACCGTGGTCCCTTCCAAGCTTACTCATTCTGTGATTCTGTGATCATTGCAGGTGGGCCAAGACCTGCCTGGGGAGGATATTTTATTTGCTTCTGGTTATAAGATGAGAGCTTGAAGAGACAATATAAGTAAGTAGTTTATGCTCATTAGGACTCCAGAAGTATTAAAATAAATTTGCCTATTTACTTCCTTAATATCACAATTCCAGGCAATTCCACTGTGTTGTAAATCAAGAGAGCTGAACAGATGACCAGCTTGGCTGAACAGGGAAGGAACATCCCATGATGGTCAAGAGGAAAAAAAAATTGTATGATCTTTGGAAGCAAGGTCAGGATTTGCACACAGAGCACAGAGCTGAGGTGCATTTATGCAGGAAGAAGACACAAAAGGCGTAAGCTTAATTAGACTTGAAATTGGCCAGTGATGTTTGAGATAACAAAAGTAACTTTTTAAGTATGCTAAGAGGAAGAGATCTAAAGCCATCATTATATGTCCCCTCCAACTGAAATAGTCAGTTGTATTCTACTTTCTTTTAAAGAATTACCATAAAGGAGATGTACCGGGCTCTAGGTACCCTAATACACTATAAATACTACAATTAATTCTCAGTAACATTAAAATAATTAATTCAGGCATCTTTCTCCAGCATCCTAGAAGATCCTAGAAGACAAATGATTCTTTAAACAACCCGGTCATGTCAATGATCTATTTTAAGACAGGATAAGTGCTACAGATCACTGCTTCCTGTTGTGATCTATCCTCAATTGACATATAAGCAGTGTATGTGTCTGACAAGTAGGACACAAAAAAAAATTCAAGGGGAATTTGCATCAATGGGAATTTTCCAAGTTTTGGTGATTTTTTTGCTTCTCGTACAAACTATTTTCAGTGACTGAGATCTCAGGAGAAACAGGCATATCTGGGACACAAGTAAAGGCATAGTAAAGGTAGCTCAACTTAGTGTCATAAGCAGGTCAGTACAAATCTCCTGGCTACTCTTTGTTTCCAGTCTAATGTCCTGAAATGCCGTCCCCTTCCACTCTCACACACACACACCCCACAAGTGCTCAGAAAGGCCCTATGCAGAAGAAACAAGAAAGATAATTCACTCTCCTCCAGTTCTTCTTCGTGAAGAACTTCACCATCAATGCTTTCTGGTCAGTGGAGAAGGCTCTGTGAAACCACCAGCAGAGAAAAAAGTGCCATGGCTGGGGCTCAACAACTGGTTATGCTTCCCTGACAGAGCAGACACAGATAATTTCTGGATCATGTCTTGGCACATACATCTCGTGACATCTCCCAGCACAAAAGAAATTTTAGATCAGATATTTCCAATCAGCTTGCTAAACAGCTCTTCAGTAGAAATACCAGGTTCCAACTAAAACCACATTTTAAAGCAGAAATTGCTAACTTTCTGTGGATTTATTTTTAATTCATTAAAAGATTTTGCCAACAGAAATTTACAGTTATAACACCTCAGGGGACCTATTTTTCTTCTTCTTCTCAATGTTTTCATTGTCTGCAGTGAGCTTCACTTCCACGCACATATTCCCCATGATCCACTATAATCACCAAATCCATGCGAGGACTGACAGATAGGTACCACAAGAGATATAACCCAACTTAAGACCATAATAGACAAGAGAATGGAAACACAATTGCTGAATTATGGTCCCAGAAAGCACCGAAGTAACTTTTCAAAGTGAAATATTTTGGTTTTAGATCTTTCACCGATATTTTTCTTGGGGGAAGAATATTTGCAGCAATATTTTAAAGATTTGTAGAGCAAAGAACTGAAGAAATGGCTTTAGTAGAGCTGAGAAAGGGAGATTTTTTTTCTGACACCTTTTTTTGTTTTCAGTTGTACCTTCTGGCTGTATTTTTCCTGTCCATGAGAGCAACCTCTGGGGTTCTTTTCCTCCTACTTCTTTTTGGAAGACGATTAACCAAAGCTAAACTCCCTGTAAACTCTGGCTAGGTGGTGATTGCTGATACAAACTTACTATGAAACCTCTCCACTTGAGCATTACAATGGCTCTGTTCTGCTTCTCATGGAGAAAGGCAACTGCAAACTTTGGTTTGCAAGCTTAAGTGAAGGAAGTTAGGGCATAAAGTGAATTCAGGAAAATGTGATGGAGCGTAAAGACAAGGACGAAAATATCCTAAGCCTTAACGTGGAATTCTCATCAGCACACTTAAGGTAAATCTGTGAACTGTAAATTTGTGTACTGGAAGTGCAGGCTTGGAGATACTTTGGAGCAGTTTGTCATCGTATCGTCTAAAGCTTCAAAGTTCTTTTGCTCTGTCTTGTTGAACTCCTGCCCAGTGAAGAGGATATTTATATTCAAGCAGGACAGAAGTTAATTTAAAGATTTAATGTGCAACTGCTTTTAGATAGTAATAAAATCCTTTTCCAAGCATTAAGTACGCAGCAGAGTTGTAATAAATAAAAGAGCTTTCAGACTCGCATCTCCAATTTCCTTGTATTTAAATCCCTATCGATGATGCCATAACTACCTCTATCTACTTAGACTTTGTTTTGGAGACTGTGTGTACTACTGCTACAGCTCTTAAAACTTCCAGATGAAGCCAGAGATTACCACAGCGCTCAGTAATTCAGACTTTATTCTCCAATTGTGCTTGTGGCCACAGGAGAATGCAACAGGATCTTAGACGCTGCAATTTGCAGTCCTTATTTGGGCTAAACCCCCCTGATATTTTCACTTCCAACAATATTTATGTTGTACTTGAATTGATTATGTATTTTTTTTGTATTTCTGAAAGGTAAACCTTAGTATTAAAAATTACAAGGTAAAGAAAAAAATATTTATGGGAAACTTTGGTGAATCCAACCGACATATAGCAACAATATAAGACTCAGTACTGGTCAAATTTTGAAGGGAAAAGTTAATATTGGACTGTGACTATGGAAAATGGGAACATTTTCATACTACTTAACAAGGAAAACAACAAAAGCTGGAAATTTACTAGGAAAGAAATAGGAAGCAAAACTGAGCATTTTCCCCCACTAACATCCTATCTTATTTTTCCAAAGAACTATAAGTATCCACTTTCAGTAGAGACGTTTTCTTATTTAAATTTAAAATTTAGGTCTGAAAGTACATCTTGCAAAAGTCAAAAATCACTATTCTATCACGCATTTTGAGAGTTGACTAAAATTAAATTAAACCATTTCTTCCTTCCTAAATGTTATGAAACAATTGCTCTGAATCCATTAAGTTCTTGGGCACAACTGAAAATGTGTGTGATTTAGATCATCCCTTTTCTCTGTTGTTAAAGCAATTTGAGTATTCATATTTCCAGATAGCAGTGACAAAAAATTATTTGGTTTGGTTAACAATTTTCCCCACAAGTTTGTTCACTTTAATTACTATACCTTGAATTTTCCTAGTGAAAGTTTGCTCAGTGGCTTAGAAATAAAGGCATTCATTCACACTTCTATTTAAAAAAGGACTTTCCTGGGGAAAGAAAAGTCGATATTCAGACTGGAGAACTCATCAGCAAAAAACCTGCAAAGTTAATATTTAATTATTGATTCCCTTGTAAAATACGGTGTTCAGAAACTGATGGTTTTTCTGTGGCCGTAATTAGTTGAAATCTTGTAAAGAAAAAGTGCATATAGAGATTCTGTCTCCGCACAGATTACCTGATTTTGTCAGCTGCTGTTAGTCTGCTGGGCTGAAATAAGATTTAAACTAGAGCTCCTCCCAGTTACCTACTCCCTCAACAGAAAAAAGACCTGTTTTTCTATTTAAAGGAAGGTTTATTTTTCTGAAGGTTTATTTATGGGCTGGGAACAGCAATTCTGCTGATATGTATGTGTCCTTTTTCTAAGCCTACCTCTCTTAAATCACCTGAGGCCTGACAGACACATCCTTCCTGAGACACTGTGGATACGAACAATTCAGCTAAAATCCCACAGTCCTTCTCATTAAGGAAGGACATCTCCTCCTTTCTTCATACCTAGCCACCTGTCCTGTGCTCTTAACACCTCTCAAGTCCATCAATGGGCAGACACCTGAGCTCACACCAAGCTGAAGGTTATTTTACTGCATTCATCTCTTGGGAATTGGTATGATTCCTGAAGTATAATAAAAATGACAATCCAAATGTAAAATTTCACTTAAAATCAAAAGCAATTAGTGGGGTTTGGGAGACTTATTGGAAACTTCAGTTCAAACATAATTATTCATACCTGTCACGCTGCTTATCCAAATGCCAAATACCTGCAATAATTCTAGACAGTGTATATTGCACCATAGTTTCTAAAAACATTGGAGGTTTTTTGGCTTTCCCATGGAAAAAACAGTGCCGCATTTCCTATCTTCTTGTTTTAAACTGTTTTGTTTCCTTCCCTCCCCTCTACTTAGCCCTGATGCCCTGTCCTATTAAGGGCTTCTTCCAGCTGTATACCAGCACAGACCATCTGTCTAACGATGATTTTATACATGGATTACTTCCAGCACAGGATTGCTGCCCATGTTGGTCCCTCCCATAAATTTCTTCTTCCTTTTATGCTCCTGTACTTCATGTTTGTTTACCACACTCATGCTATTGGTGGCCACAGAGCAATAAAAATGTTCCACCAGCATTTCCATTGATAAATTGATAAATTTTAAATTTTAAATAAAATATTGATCATAATCCATTGATAAATTATGTGAAATCACTCTGCAAAACCCACATGCTTTTCAAGCTCAGCTATTATGCTAATACATCACTGTGCTTACTTGTGTTTCTATTCTCCTTTTTCCCCATGGGCAGCTGAGCCAGTCAAGGAAATTCACTGCAATGCAAAAAGAAAACACAAGAAATCTACCTACTAGAAATGCTTCATTAGTATTTATCCATTGATTTCCTTTGCTTGAGAGAACAATGAACCAGAAATATAATCAAGATTTTTTAAAAAAGTTTAAATTCCACTTTGCCCAAACTATTGCTTAGTGTGTTCCATCACCAATCTCTGCTGCTGTTTGCCAGCAAAACAACTATTCTCTTTAAGGGCCTTGTTCCAACTGTGATCTTGGATATAGAAACCATATATGAAAAATTATGCCATGAAGAACTTTGCTGTCAAAACAGATGGTGAAAGCAAAATGGATCTGAGGCAGCCTGAACGTAAAGTACAAAGTGACACTCAAATACTGGATCAGCCTTGCAGCCAATTCGAGAATAAAACTAACTTTAACAATTTTGAACCAAATGAAAATATTTTTGCAGAGCATTAACCTAAAAAGAATCTTTACTTTGGGGATTAATTACGTGGCTACTTAGTAGGTAGTAGATACCAACCACAGGAAAATAATCAAGTATTTCAAAACATACTAAAGGTTTAAATTGTTCGAATAAATTACCAGTATGCATATATATTCAGTGAAATTGTTAAGTGTAAAAAGTTCAAAAATGCTCAGGTGATTCCCTAACTTAAAGCAATAAAATGTCCCTGGGACTTAGATGTAAAGTGTACTGAATAACTTCAAGCTTCTGACTGAAAGGATATTTGAAGAAATTTAGTTTTAATTGACCTTAGTTTAACTTTTCAATATATTTCTTGCAAAAAAAGCCAGAGCAGAGTTCTATTGAAAAAGAAACTTATTTCTGTGTTACAGTTTAATTATTTTAATCTTTATACAATTTCTATTATTTTCTATGTTAAAAGAATTCCTTTCAAATTTTATATTGAATTTCAAGGATTTTAATACTGAATGTTTTGCTTATTCCACATTTTCTTTTCCCCAGATAGGATTATTTGTTTTGAATTCAACTTGAATTTTGTGAATTATTTAGCCATGGATCCTGCATTTTTCAGCAAACAATAAAAAAACCCCAACCAAACGTAAATCATGTTACATTAACCATTCTCATCAGACCCAAAAAATTAATGACAAAAAACTCAGCTCAAGAAACTGGTGACTTGCAGTACAAAAAATGCATTCATGAAACAGGACTAGATTAGCAAACCTGTCTCCTGGTACACATTTCACATCTATTCTCATTCAAAAATTTTGTTATACTTTGTCCTAAATGATACATATTTCCCAAATTCTCATTTGGGATAAATTACATTTAATCCCTTTTAATAAAAGTTGAATACGTTCTCTGTATCTTCCCTTTCAGATCCACTGCAATGAGAAGTTTTGCCCATAGAAGGAAAAAAAGCAACATGAAAAATTTGTAGCAGTTACAAAACTGACTCTGTCTTCTTACGTTTTTCACTGATTCTCTGTGTTTTCTGTGGGCTTCTTTTGTTTCCATTTGTAGTAGATAAAGACCATTTAAAAGATTTAGTTGTCTCTTTTTGTCAATTCCAGCCCCCATGTACTTGCAGAGTCATCTACTCTAACCATGCTCTTTTTTTTTTAGGATTTGTTAATTATGCAGGTGCACAAATTCACATGAATTATCTTCTGGGGGTTTTTTGGGGTTTTTTTTTCCTCCTGAATAATAAGAGGTTCTGGCTGCATTAATTGCCCTACACAGAAGAGAGCCCTAGTGTTCCCTACCAAAAGGAAGTGCACTGTGAAAAAGCTCAGAAGCCTCTTACACTGCCGGTGGAGAAAGTAACACAAAATGCAGCCTCATTGCTTTGTGAAGCCTGGCTAAGTTCTCTCATGAATTCCTCTGCCAGAAGATGAAGCCAAGCTTGCACTGTTGGGCCATTCAGCTTATATGTAAAAGGGTTTGGGAGCCCTTCAGCTGAAACTGTCTTCAAACCAGCAGATAACCGTTCTTGCCAAATTTGCTTAAATAAATTAATAATCGTTGTCCCCCCTTCCCCCCGCATATAATTTTGTTTTAATGTTGCTTGTTCTGCCAGTTTTATATCAGTGACTTTCTGGACAATGTAAATAAATTCTGGGCTTTCCTGATTTCAAAAATATATCTGCAATATGGATGTGTAAATGTGTATGTACATATTCACATATAAAATCTGAGATAAGAAATAGATTGGTTTCAAAGAATCTCTATACCATAACAGTTCTACCACAATGCCTGCAATTAGGAAGTCTGAGGTTGCAGTAGTGCTGGTTTTCGCTTGTACTTGTCAGATTTGCAAGCACTTTAAAGTTGTGCAGGGTTTATAAGCCCAGCTTCCAGTGCCTTCTTTGCATCTGGAAATTTAATTGCCACAACTTTAAAAATTTCTTTTACACTATTCAGTCACAACTATTTCTCAAGACTGTTTGCTCTTTAATTTCACAGAAATCTATTGAACTGTGTTTTCCTACGAAATGTACAATGGGTAAAATGACAGTAAACCAATAAACAATCTGGAAAGAAGTAACAAAAAATGTCAGACTCCCATCGGAAGTCTTAGAATTGCACAACACTTGAGTAGATGAAGGCTGCTATTAAAACTCAAACAACTGCATTGACACTCAGCAGCCCATGATCATAATAAAATCTTCCTGTTTTTAATTTCATTAATAGAAAATGTCTGGATATTACTAAAGCTAAATCACATTTTACCTTCTTTATGTTTATACATTTTATTTTTATTATCTTTATATCATTTTCTCTTTTTTAAGGTGCAGCAAAATATTATTACTCATACCTTACCAAAGTTTGAACTCTGAATGTGATTCTCAAACATACTTCTATCTAAACTAAAAAGGAAAAAAAAATTGTTTTCAGTGAAATTAGCACATGTACTCATCAGCCATTGCAGCTGTAATTACACTTTTGTTCCCCACCATTACTGTAAAAAGAGATTATTTACTGCTGGTCCTTGCCTCAAGCATCTGATCAGAAATTAATTTTTTCCTTATCAGCTTCTCCAGACAACAAACTTTTTTTTTCTGAGGAAATATCAGTCCTTTAAATTAAAGTTTATTGTCTTATAAACATGCATAATAAATACTTTTCTGATTGTTCTTGCAGGGCACAGATTTTATTGGCTCCGTTCGTAGAATTAAAATACATCTGAATTAGGTGCTTAAGTGCCGCTAAGACATATCCTGAAAGGTTTTATCTGTGTTTACTTTCCATGAATTTATTTCCTCTAGAAAATAACCTGTTAATACCACAGCAAATTATTAGAGGTGGTGATTTAATGGATGTTGCATAATGAAAAAGGAAATATTCCTGGTTTATACAGGAAAAAATGGAAATTGCTAGATATGTATTTGCTTCTCCATTTATTAATAGTACCTATTTGTTAGTAATTCGTATAGGAATATATCTGAGCCTTTTCAGGCACTTTGTGTACAAAACTGTGAAGAAATATGTTGTAATTTTATATGTTATGCTGCTGGGCTGAAAGGAGGAGACTTGATCTTTTTATCCACCAGTCACGGATTATAAATGTGACTGGGAGGTGAAAAAATCTAAAAGGTGGATGTTCTTGTTGTAGTTTATCTGCACTTGTCCCATGCATTTTATTCTGACATTTGAACAATTCTGACCAATATTTTCTATTAAAAAACCATTTTTCAAATAGCTGAATAGACACTTTCTTAATATGTTCATTGCAAAACACTTTCTTGAAATATGAGAAATAATATTTTCAATGAGTAGGAATTTCTGATTCCAGTAATGAACAAAAATTATGAAAACAGGAAAAAGTACTATTTTTTAGGAAGGGGAGGAATACAGCACATACAGTACTTTCTAAATGAAAAATACAGGGAAGATTAAGGCATTTTAAGGTGTATGTCTTGCAACACTCTGTTCCACCACGCCCCAAAAATGTCTTTTACATTCTACATATAAATATGTATAAAAATCTTGTGCATCAGGTTGGTACAATGGTTTCATTTTAAAGCATCTGGATTATGACTTTTATGACTTAAAACCAAAAACCAGATTGCAAAACCAGGTAAAATTATTAAAATGTGATACAGCTCTGACAAGGTGTTTCTTTAAGCACCATGAGAGGAGTCGCATGCCAACAGAGGTGACTAAGTCTAACATGAGTGTCTTGGGGTGACTTTATGATGTTGTATCCCCTATCACCGCTCTCTGCCCAGATATGATCCTGAGCCTTTCTGTGCGTTTAAAACTGGGTGCAAGAGAGAGAGAAAAAACTGAGTGAACTTTTCAAAACAGTTTGTGCTTCAAGGACACAGAGATTAGCTGCTGCTGTTGCTGCTAAGGAGCTAAGGAAGCACCCCTTTCTGCTTCTCTCGGCTTTTCGGCTCTGTTTCTCTGGAGAGAGACTGACAGTTAAGATTCTTTCTGGGACTTCAGCTTTTCCTTTCTTCTCTTCTGGACTGTTTCAACATCAGAACACCAGAACTCACTGGGAAAATTTCCATCTTAGGCCCAGAGGGGGCCCACGCCGACCCAGCTCCGGGGAGGAGGAGAAGAGAGACCACACTCAGAGAAGGACTTTAAAATCTTCCGAGGTTTCTCTCCACAGCGAGAGGTTTTATTATTTAGCTTTATTATTCTTTTTCTGTGTGTTTGTTAAAAAAATGTCTTTTTCCTTCACTCTCCTCCAAAGAAAATCTTTTTTTTTCCCGAACCTGGTGGGAGAGGGGTGGCTGTAACCTGCTTTCCTTTGAGGAGATGTTCCTTTTGGACGTTTCCCCTGAATTTGGCCAAAACCGGCACAATGAGGCATCACAATTCTTTGCTATGACTTAGTAAAGTGACTTAATGACTTTCAGAATTAGATCTCCTCATTTGCTAGTCTAAATCACTCTGAAAATATCTAGAGTTTCTGACCAAAAATGCCTGTTGCAAAGCAAGTCTGCTGTTCTTGGAAAAAAGTCCCAACATATTGTGTCAAACATAACAAATTTCCTTTTGTGAAGGCATCCACTGCTTTTCTTGAAATCAGTTTCCTGTCTCTCAGTTTTCATCTGCAGATTGGGAGCAGAAAGTCAAGCATAGACTGATAAACAGGTCCATTTCCATAAACACTGAAGTGAACACTAAATTGATCTTTTTTCCCATTTCCATTCAAGAGAAAGGGCCTGTCGTAGTAAAAACTGAAAGTTTTAGAAAGAACAAGTCAATGTAGTACGGCTATGGATCCATGGAGATGTAACATTTCTCTGAGTATGAGGGACTTTTTTTGTTTGAAAGCTTGCTTAAATACAGCAAGAGAGTCCAATTAGATTTGGTACCTTTGGGACTGGGAAAGGATCAGAAATCCTGGTAAAGTTTAGCAGAGTTGAAACAAGGACATGCAGTCAGGTATGGGCTATATGGGTTTTTAGTACTTTTAACTAAGCCTGAAAGATTGAGTGCACATAAAAACCCAGAGAACAGAAAAAAAGGAGATGTCCCAATTGTGTGATCTTACAGTGCCTAGGTGGCATAAAGTGCCAGTAATACGGAAAATAGGAGCCATGCAGAGAAAATAGGAGGAAGGCTCTGGGGTGACGACCACAGTGCCAAGTTTTAGTCCACATTTATACACCAAATTAGCACTGCAGGCTCTCTCTGTTCATTAAGGGCCAAACTAAGACAGTTCGTTGTACAAACTTAAGCAAATGGAAATCTCTTTTGTTCACTATAGAGTGGATTTGAATAATGACCAAATTCAAAACTTGATCAAGAATCATAGTAATTTAAAAGGCTCTCAACATACAGCTGCTCAGTTTCCACAGATATAACATTTATTGAATAAGCAGCAGCATTCTCAAAAGAATTAATAATTTTTGCTATGTGCAAAATGGAAATAGTGAGGACAATCATTATGCTGCAGCATAACACAGAAAAGAGATCAATTTCAGCTTTGAAAAAACCCACTGCTGAACTATTAGTTATATTAATTGTCATTTCCACTCTTCCTGGAATAAATAGAGAAGAAAAAAATATCAAGGTGTGTTTCTCTCTAACAACATATTCACATACATGTGAAGTGAAGGAAAAGACTGGCTCAAGGTCCCTTGTTCCAAAAACAAGTTATCATTGGCTGTTCAGTGTGGTAATGTTGCACTAGAAATAACAGCTGTGCATCCATGTTTAATTTATTAAAAATCTAATTCATGATGTGTAACCCCCAAAAAAATTAGGAACCAATGAAATGTGTCTACTGCATTTGCAGCTCTTATTTCCCTTTCAGGTCTCAAATATGAAACATTTCTCAGTCGAGTTTCCAGCTGGGCCCATTTCACATATGAAGCGTGGCAAGAAATACAAAAGCTATTATATTCTAGAAATTCTGTATTTCTGGTTTCCAGCTCTAATTTGAGGGCCATCTTTGAATTAAATACACTGTCATTTTACATGTATCAATCAGATATCTTATTAAAGTAGTTCTGTACTTTGTGGGGGCAAGAGTCACATAGAGAATGTCAGCACCCTTCAATGCAGAAAGCCAAAAGATTGGATTCAAAATTTTCTGAGAGTACAAATTCAAGACCTAGAGCTGACTTTCGCAAAGACTGTCCTTCCATTAAAAAGTGAAGAGGAATCTCAGTTTTGATCCAATCTTTTTTTCAGATGTATTTTCCTCAATCAGTATTTTTCAGAAACAGAGGTTTTCATTGTATTCACCCTAACGTTGTTTTCCTGAAGTTACTTAATGTAGAATTCAGTGTGTACATGTAACAAATTAACTTTTCCCAGTGTGCACTAATTTATATTTTTAAAACAGAAACCACCATGAGAATTCCCCCTATGCCTGGCTTATATTTAAGATTCTGTCCCAAACCTTCCTCGAGGACATTTATATTCTGATTATTCTGAATAATTCTGCAACTATAACCATTCCCATCCATTCCCTCGGGACATTAAGGATCTAGCTATACCTACACATTGCACTTGTTCTCCAAAAAGTTCTCCAAATAGCCAGGCATAGAAGCCTCAATTAGCTTGGAATTTAGCTCTTCAATTAGCAAGGAATTTAGCTCTTCCTTACAGGGGCAGCGGGCCAGTGCTTGGGAGCAGTGACCCAGCTCCACACAGAGGCTTGTGATTGACCAAAATCACCAAGATACACGTGCAGAGTCATTAATAACAGGGAAACTACACCAAAAAATTGCTGCTGTTCCACCCCACCGTCAAGGTAATGGGCTTTGAAATGACACATTTCTCCTACTCCATATGGAGAAACATCCAACTCCAGGACAAGCACAGCCCTCGAATGAACTTGCATGTAAATAGTAGGATTTTATACTGAAATTAAGAGACGTTCTGCAATAAAAAGAAGACAGAGGGGGAAAAGGAGTGGATTGTTAACACTTCATTGTCATTTGCCATCTGGCTGAATCTAACAAAGAAGGTTTTAACACAAATCCAAATGTCTAAATTTAGTCACTAAAAGACAAAACTGAAGACCTTTTCAGCACTGAAACCAACCTCTCACAGTTGCTCATGACAGAAGAAACAAACTTCCATTTTATTGTGCCAGAGAAGGCAGTTAAAAATTGCTCATTTCAAAAGTTTGGTAATGGACTGCATATAAATGTTTCCTTTATTTGAAATCAAAAAATATAAAGTGGTTTTATAAAGATAAAAGGGAAATAAGAGGCAAGTTTATAAGTGTCCTTTTTAAACCTTTTTTTCAGTTTAAATTCGGTGAAATATTTTGCATGTTTTATGCTGGCAAAAGCGTACCAAAAGGAAAGCAGCATAGGAAAAAGAATCAGATTTTTTTTCTCCAACATTTTACTGCAATATCCTTAGAAATCAGCAAATAAAAACTCTTATAAAGAAATAAACTCTCTGAATCATGTGTATCTGTCCTGTTGCAAGAAACCATGTCAGATATTATTCATGAACTTGAAAAGATCCATCTTCAGCTATTTTGAGTGTTTTGCTGTCTCTGTTTCTCTTTTCAACACTTAACAGCTTTGCTCTGGAAGTAACACTCTCACTTTTAAATTTCGACACCTTACAGTGTAGTTTTTTAAATGTGAAAAGTACAGTTTATCTAAATTTCCTTGTCACTTTAAGCAGAAAGATACCGAGAATTAATCTAAAGGTGTTGGAAGCTGGGGGCTGGAGGCAGCATTTCTTCGAAGTTTGGGATTTTGTCATGAGAAAAAATAGAATTTTTTCAGTGTCCGTATTCTAAAGGGAGTTTTTTTTTTCCTCGCATTAAAAAAGAAAAAAAAAAGTTGTATTTAGGACTGTCCTAGCAATGAATTATTCTCTCTAATCTGCAGAAATACAGACAGTTTACCAGAAATGAGATGTCAGGAGTTGTATTTCTAATACACTGGAGCAAGATAACCTACTACACAAAACGACACTGTTGTTGAAGTAGCACTGCTAGCGGTAAGAAATAGGTACTTCCCACTATTAGAAAAAAAAGAAGAAGAAATGTTATGCCTGCTAACAGAGGCATCAGCAATGATTTCAGTATACTGGTGATGCTCTGGGAATTAAAATTTAAAAATACATACTTAGAGTCAAACTTTACCACTCTTTAACCGGGATGGGAAAAGGCTCATTTTAAATTGATCATCGTGCCAAGCAAGCTTGTAAAAACATGCTTGAAAGGAAATGTCCTTCATGGAGAAAAAGACATGGAAGTGTATTATGCACAAACGATTAACAGGTAATTGTAAACCCATATTACCACCCAAAACAAATTATAACATATCTAAAGTCTTATATTTCAACAAGATTTGTGATCAGATCATGGGGCAAGGTAAAAGAGGTTCATGAACTGCCCAATTGCCAATATGTCTTATAACCAACAGTTTTCCTGCAGAAAAATGCAACACAGGTCTTACTGAAAAGGACTGGATTTTCCCAAGGAGCAACCTACAAATGCATAACCAACTGCTCATCGACTTCAATAGCACACGGAATGAGGTATTTAGAGGAAAATTAGAGAGACTTCATAAAGGGACAAAAATGTTCCTTCCTTTTTTGCAAGAGTGTCACAGACTGAGGAAAAACTAAGTCAATAATGGCTTTGAAACAAACCTGTCCAGAGTTTCAAGAGAGCTTCCCCAAAAAAAGCCTTAGGCTTAAGATCATAAACCACATGCACTAACTCAATAATCATTAAAAATGTTTTTTCACTGTGAAAGGAGACAAGGTATTGCAAAACTGCTCAGGACGTAGCTGAATCCTTCCAGTCTCAAATAACAACAATAAGCACAGCAAAGCCGATCTTTGTGACAGCAGAAAGAATTAAGTACAAACAAAGACTGTGTTAAGGACAGAAAAGCCAGCTTCAGAAGCACCTTGAGAGTGAAGGCAGACTGTTTCCATGAACTTCTGACAAAGTATGAAAGAAAGTCTTGATTTGAACCAGCCTGCAACTAGAAACAACTGAGTGCATGCATGAGAAATTGAAAATTTTAGCTCATACTTTCCTTTTTTTGTAGTTGAGCACAAAACCACAGAAGAAGGGACTATGATTTAGGCATTTCCAAACAGGAATTAGAGTAAAAATGGTGGTACAAAGAAGGGTTGTGTGTCTTACACACAGCTGTTTAAAGAAAGAATCAAACAGAAAATGTTGCTGAAATTCAGCCTTTCATTTTCTTCTGGGAGCAGATCACTGAAGAGAGAAAAGCTGCAGAATGTTTTATGTTTGCTTCAGCAAAAATAAAAAGGAACAACTAACCACAGCCTGCTGAACACAGTATCAGAAGACTGTTAGAAAACACGCAAGCTCCTTTGACACTCTTTTGATTCCCTTAGCTTATGGAGCATTTGTTATTTACGCAAATATTTCTGACAATAACCAGAAGTTAAAATACTAATAATTTCACATTAGTGTATTACCACTAGGGGTAATTTGAACATGTCATAAGACTGTCTTCTAGAATACATTTGAATTTTAGAAGTGACACCATAATCAATATTTTATTGCTCTTTTTATGGTTAGCACTAGAAGAAAAAATAGAAAGAAAGCTGACTGTAGCTGAAAAAGTTTTCAAATGTATTCTGCTTCATATTTTTAGTTTTGATCAACTATACTCTTAATACATTTTACCCGTGTGCAGGTTTGGCCAAAATCTAGTAATATAGCCCCTGAGAGAAAACCAGGTTACAACCACCCTTCCCCCCCACAGGGTTCGGGAAAAAAGGATATTTTTCCTCAAAGGAAAGTGAAAGAGATAAAAACTATTTATTTTAACAAACACACAGGAAAAGGATAAGGATGCTAAATAATGAATTAAAACCCTCGCTATAGAGAGAAACCTGGGAAGATTTCAGAGTCCTTCTGTAGGTGTGGTCTCTCTCCTCCTCGGAGCTGGTCGGTGAGGGCGTGGGCCCACCCCCGGGCCTCGGGGAGAAAATTCTCCTGATGTGTTCTGATGTTGTTGAAACAGTTCAGAAGAGAAGAAGGGAAAAAAACCAAAGTCCCAGGAAACAAAATTCAGCTCTCCGTCTCATGCCAAGAGGGAAAAAAACCAGCTGGCTGAAGGAAAAGCAAGCAAGGTGCTCCCTCCGTGCCACCTGCAGCCAGACAACACTGAGGAGTGTAATCTCTGTGTCCTTGAGAAGCTGCTTTGGACAGTTCATTTGTTTTTTGTTTTGTTTTGTTTTTTTTTTCCTCAAGCTCAGTTTAAAGGCACAGAAAAGGCACAATATTACTTTTTGGGCATAGAGCATGATAGGGGATACACATGATAGAGTCACCCCAAGACAATCTGGGGTTAATTTCATCTGCACAAACATTTGACCCATAATTCTTGTTTATCAGAATGAAAATTCCATAAATCTGTTTTAAAAAAAAGCAACACAGAACAAACGTGTTTGGTCTACATAAATAGATGTGTCTCAAAAATATACATTTCATCTCTGATCATTGCATTTTTTGGAAAGTCTGAGTGCCTGAAAAGCAAGTTTCCTTGTATTATGTACAAAAAAACCTTGAAAATGTAAAGTTTTTCAAGGCAAATATACTTTAATGTCACTTTGTGAGCTTATAAATGAAGCAATTATCCAAATCCTCAAATTCTCCTCCATGACAGCTGCAAATACAAGCTTGCTTCTCAGAGGGAAAAAAAGGTATTTTTTTCCACATTAAAACAATGGCAACTATACATTTTATCCAAAAATTGAATCAAATTCGCTATTTTTTTTTATTCAAGTGATAAAAAATCGAAACACTGTAGGCTCTAGAGAGTAGTCAGATATCCCAAAATCTATACTCAACACCATTGATGGTGAGCTCCATCTAGACACTCTCCTAAGAGCAACGGTGAGCTGATTGAACATCACATCCACTCAGATCTGCAGAGAAGTTCAGAGACAGCAAATCTGAGAGGCATCAGTCCTGAAGCCTTGAAAAATCAGTACAAAATTAACAGCCTGATACTGGCAGCAGCAGCACTGTATTACTGGGTTAACAACAACATTTTGTCAGATCAGAATGTTTTGTGGATATATTTTTTCGCCACCAAGTCATAATCTTTCCACTGACACTTAGAGTTTAAAAATTCCTCTTTGCAATTACTAGAAATATATGCCACAGTATATTTTAAAATTAGCCAGATTCCAGTTCACAATGATATTCCAAAAATATGCTCCCTCTGCTGAATTCTGCTGTTTGACCTCATTCCTGGAAAAGTGTGCTAACATATTCACTGCAAACAGACACCAGCAACTGCCAGGGAATTTAGCAAACAATAAATGAGGTCGAATATCCTTTGTTATTTCAGGTTTATCCAGAATCACAGAAGTCATTGCACCTGTACTTCCATAATACAGCAACTGTTTTATACTCCGTTTAGGGATGAGTCAGTGTTTTCATTCCTACCCTTCCAAAACCTGTATTTTGGATCAATTAGCCCCACAAAGCAGGTAATGAAGTCTATAGACTACATATCAGTAACTGTATCTACCTGGAAGTGAGAGGAGACACTTTTTAGGAGCTTCCCAATAACAGTGCAGCTCTGCATAATTCCAGCAGAAAACTGTGCCTTCAAGGCACTAATGATCCTTTCAGTAAGACAGCGAAAAAAATTTGAACTCTGCTATAGCTAGAGGATGTAAAAGAAGACTGTAGAGAAGAAAAAAAAAGCCTTTAAACATAAAGGTTTTGGTCCTTACCTGAGGATGAAAATGTGAAAGTTTTATGTAAAGTATATTTATATAAAGGGTGATATTGCTAGTCTAGAGTAGTAAGCAGTAGCTGATGTTTCTTTAAGAGCTTTAGGACTAAAAAAGCCTGAAGTAACATTAAAACTAAAGCTGTTTAAGAGTAATGTGCTTAAGAAGAAACAGGAATACACGAAGGTTTAGTTTTTACTGAACTTTAATAAAAGTGAACACATTAAATGACTGCTAGGTGCAATCTGCTGATCCAGAACCAGATGCAGAGCACATTGGAGTTTCCTGTCAAGTTAATGGGCCGCAGATAAGACCCATGGGAGATACAGCCTGCAATGTTGACATTTTCTGTGCACTGAATGCCACAAGTATGTACTGTATTTTTTGTTATTTGAACTCGTTTTCCATGCTTAGCTTCCTCTTTGCCTCTATAATAAAATACATTTAGAACATCTTCATACAAAGACTTGTACTGAGAACCATGCACCTTCCCCATATCCTGCCTAAACATCAGATTTACAGTGGCAACAGAGTCACTTCTCACACACAGAGCCGCACATCCCATGACAAACTTCAGAGCTTTACTGAAATTCTATAGAGACCACTGGGCTTGTGCTTCATGTCCTAAAATACAATTTCAAGAGAAAAAGTGTGTTTGCTAGTAGCAAAGTAGACATCTTCTGAAAGATTGAAGTTAAACTTTGTCTATTTGAGTGCCTCCAGGGACTTTGCAAATAGCTGGCCTTTCAGTTTGTCAGCAAAGCTGAAATACTGGATCCACGCGGATATTGGACAGTGGAGTCTATCTAACCTTCAGCTCACAGACTCCACCAAAAAAGATGTGCTAAATGAAATTCTTTTAAGATGGATAGTCAAAATTTCTGAGGATTCCTGCGTTTCAGATTGGTGAAGGAAAAGAATACGTCAGTTTGCGGAATGCCTTTTAACAGGGGTCCCATTTTGTTCTGCTTGAACACCTTACTAGACCTGCCTTTCCCGGGAACTGCAAAATAATTTCCTGGTGACTTTCTGTAGTGCCTTCCAAGCTTTGTTTCTGTGGAGCAGATCCCTTCTAAACACACAAGACAGCTCAAGGGTCACTAACCCAAACCAGACTGTGGATGTCTTTATCATTCAATGAGTGTGGGCAATGGGCAGAGATATTTCATCATATGGATGCTGATGATTGGCTGACATTTGGGAAGTGCCTGTGGGTAGGACGAGTTTAGTAGTAAATGTCCATGGCATGGCTTAAGAGAGGTTTATATGAGTCAGTACACTTCGATCTGTAAAAATCTGGACCTTTGTCTTTAGGACAATCCTTTCTGAACGAATAAGTTGCCAACATTTTGATCTAAGAATTGTTTAACTTGTCTTGTATAGTAACGCAAATGAAGACATGTATGCTCAGTGATAATATGGAAATGTGCCGTTTTGCTATGTAGAGAGAGTTATAATTATATTTGCTAGACTAGGAGGTAGTAGCAAAACTTTAAGCATCTTCCACGTTTTTGCAATAAGTAGCTGTTGTTGGGTTTGGGGTGAGGGTTTGGATTTTTTTTCTTTTTGGAGGGCTGTGTGGCTTTTTTTTTTTTTTAATTTCAACAAGTGTCCAAGTCACTCTAACAAAAACAAAGACAGAAATGCAAAACAAACAAATAATAACTTCTACCAATAACTTGCAAAAAGCAATGTAGCTCCAGAAGCTGTAGAAGATGGCACCTCTCCCTGCATGACCAATGAAGGATTTTCAGTAGTACCTCCCCTGTCACCATGTCGTTTTTTCTCTATAATGATCACCTCCTTCAAAATCTTTCCTGCTGTATCATTTTGCTTTCATTCACCCTGCATGCTTGCACACTACCAAAACTCTGACTAACAAAGTTGACTCCTGCTATAAATCACTGCAATCTAAGGTATTATTTCTATAAATATAGATAAGACCTAATTTGTTAAAAACTTGAATTTCCACAAGCATATGTCAGTTTTGACAAAGATTTCAACAAAAGTTAGAATTTCTGGCTAAAATCAAGGTGGAAAATTGCTGTTTCCATATCATCTGTGGGAGTTCATGCATATCTAGTTATCTTGCAGGATCCGCTGGTGTTTTTTCACGTTTTTAAAATTTCTGTCTTGATGTAGAATGGGAAAAAGTTACTAAATCTTCATATCATTGGTGTCAACTACAGGGGGTGGAGAGCCCTCCTTCCTTAACTTAGCATGTTTATGGAAACCCAAATTTTTGCAAATTTAAATACCAATATGTGAATTTATGCTCATATTGCTTTACTCCTTAGTAATTCAGGCAGAATTTTACTAAGTAGCATTGGAAAGATGTAAAACATTAATGCATAATTTATTCAACTGTTTATGAAGAAAGCTTGATGGTAGAATAATTTTGAATAAATATTTTACTCATTGATTCAGCTAATTTATAAATAACAAACTTGACTCGTTAATATTTTATTCAACGCAAAATGCTAAAATTTACTGGATACAATTTATGCAACACAATTCATATATGTGTAATTGCATATCACTACTCCAGGATTCAAAAGAATATTTTTCTCTGCTGATATTGAATTAGTAAGGAATTAAAATATCTTAGTATTCTTTGGTTTTATTTTTAACCTAATTGTCTGTGTTGGATAGGGGCTTTCACCTTTGTAGTCACTTCTTACAAAGAAAGAACTTCTTGTATAACCATAAAGTCATGATTCCATAGTCAAAAATAATAGCAACTTTGTCCAGACCATACCCCTAACTCAGAAACAGTAACTGGAAATGAAAAACTACCAAACTCTTAGCTAGTGGTAAAAATGTACTCAATTGTATAAACTATGAGCAATGAAGTGTACAAATTAATTAAACATTAAAAATATTGAGGAAAAAGGTCTTCCACTTGGTGTTGGGCCAATCAGGGATTTAAGTATAGCAAAAAACATGGCAATGATGCATACTTCCACCAAAATGAGAATAATAAAACGGCCAAAAATAATGCAGGAGAAACAAGTGCTAGGCAAATACTTTCTGTATTTAGATGTAGGTCTCATATACCCTCATTCCACAAGCTCAGAAAATATTTTCAATTTAAGATAACTATAAAGCTTATGATATGTATAAACACTAACAAACCAAATGGAGAATAACTCCAGCAGCTGAGGATATCTGATGTTATGAAGATTGTAAAATAAATATTGAGAAACTGTTGAAACCTACACCACTTAATGAATGTTAATATTGTGCCAGCTTTCACAACAAAGAAATAAGATGATGCAATTAATCTGTAGAGACTGAGACGTTTTCAAAAGAAATACTTTCAGCAAAATAATTCACCTTTTCGTGTTTGGGGAATTATTTTTTTAAGCCTTTATATATATATAAATATACATATATGAACTTCTGCATTTAATGTAGTAATACCCAATATTTATTCATGTAAAAATACAGAAAGATGCGACATCAATAGAAGACACAAACTACAAACCACCAAATAACTGACTAAACCTCCAGTGTGGTTGAGTGGAGTGACAGGACAGCTTCTACACAGATTTCAAAGGGACTGAGACAAGGTTTGTCGCTATTTAACATTTTTATGGATGTCCTGGGCAATCAAACATTGTCTATGCCAAAGATAAATGTCATTCACTTCACTTGGTATATAACTTTTTTTGAGATCTTGAATGTGTTCATTAATCTATGGCCAAATATAAGGAGCTTTTCAATATTATGGGAACTTTTCAAAACAAGTAGAGATTGTAAAAAGTGGTTCTTATGTTCATTTTGACAAGATGCCTTGGCAAGAAGGTATCATGGCCATAGCACCATACTATTGAAACTTGTCCACCAAATGTCTTTTGAAATCAGATTTTACCAAGCATTAATCTTCATCTTTTATTTTCAGAATGACAGTTTTTAACAGCTGCAGATATATCTTGCCTTAAAAGATACCCTTTACCCTTTAACCCATAGCCATCATACTGGATTCAAGCTTAAAATGTGAATTAAAAAAAAATCAAATTCCCTTGTTCTGGGGAATTAAAACCTAGTTTAAATCAGATATAGAGGAAACTGAACCTGGGCTTTGCTGGTCTCCTAGCAGTATCATCTTTGCTGAAGCAGTTCTGCGGAAATTGTAACTTAAATGCTGGCGCAGAAAAAAAGTTCTAAAATACTGCAAGCTATTTGAAAATTAAATTGTCCTTCTACATTCATGCATATCTTAATAGCATTATTCATTTCGTATTCACATTAGACTTCCTCCTAATGCATAAGCATTAAAGCCTGAGCTGCAGTTCCAGCTCTGCTGTACACAGCTAGGTGCTGGATATAGATCATAAAGAAAAGTTCCTGCCTCGAGGGATGGGCAGGTCAAGACCTTTACCCTGCAAGGCTCATTCAGAAGATTAGTTTCATTAGCTGTGAGAAGAGTGACAACAACAGACAAACCTGCCTAACTCATCCATCCCAAATTTTAGTTAAGGAAGTGGTCCCAGTGATCTCAGTGGAGCTGCTCAAGGCACATTATAAATTTAAATGCCAGCATATGTATTTGAAAGATCAAGGTCATACGCATTTTGTTTCTTCCCTTTTCCGCTTCCATGATTTATGCTTTTTCTAATGGTGTGTTGTCAGACAAGAACTGCTGCAAGATGGATTATTGTCCAAAGTGTTCGTCTGGTCCCCCAGGTGTGTGGTGCCCTGTGAAATGTTGGCTTGGGATAATTCAACAGTCCATCTCTTACTGGCTTGCTTCTAGCCTGAGAAATGAATTTGCATTGCTGTACTCAGGTATTGCTGCTATCCCTCCTCTGACTGACCCTCTGACACATTCTTGTTCCTTTATACATTAATGACACAATTGGAAGGCAGGACACATGCAAAGAATTTTCTCTTCAGATGACAGTTTTGGAATTTTAGTGTTATTTATGGCATGACACCATTTTGAATAATGTTTATTTGAGTCCTAAGACAGGGTCTGAGAGTTTTGCATAAAATCTAGTATTCCTGGATTTATTTCTCATCATATTTGCCAAATTTTATTTAATTGTGCTTCAATTTTCTTTCTACTGTAATACTTTGCAACCAAAAAATTTGGGGAACAAAACATCTTTAGGTTATAAAATTTTTTAAAAGTTTTATAAAAACATCTACTTATTAGTCTCATTAAGTTAAACCCTGGAAATTGATGTTTGACTTTTACCTTAGTCTCAAATTATCATCAAGTTTCTCACATAAAGAAACTGACAAGCTTTTTTTTACCTAATTGGTGACATTTACCTTTACTATAGAATTTTCTAACACAAGAGAAGTGCATGGGAAAAGTGTAAAAAAGGCCAAGAGGCAACACAAAATATTTTGTATTGTGACTAAGGCTTCTGCTCGTGGAGTGCTACTTCATACCTGAATTTTTCATCTGCATTCAAAAGAGAGCATTTCTTCTAGTGAGTACAATTTGTGCTGTATCAAATAATTGTATGTGAAATGAGTAACATCCATTTTGGGTTACAGCTGTAAATAGTAAACGGGAGTTTGGGAATTTCTGAACAAAAAAGATTTCAGCTTAATATTCCACTTCTGGGATTATGACAGTGAAATCCCAAACCATATGTTCATATTATGTTATTCTAATACAAGTTTCTGAATTGACTTCTACTACACTATTTGTGTTTCATAAGAGATTCAAAAGAATGTATCACTAAGCTGAAGTCTAAGAGCCAGTGAGTAAGTATCTGCCAATATGTATGCATGAATCTTTGAAATAATTATTAAAACTTATTTGATATCAGTGAATCTGTCAGTATCTGCCGTTATTTGGAGGTAACAAAAAGCACAAAGAAAAATAATCGAAACTTTTTCATCAACCTCTCAAACCTGTGAAAATTTTGATTAGCAATTATTCACAGAGGTAAATTACTCAAGTGCTCCTTAAAATAAGCTGTCAACAGGAAAGGCATAGATATACTTGGCAGACTCATGAAATAGGGTTAAGACTTTAAATTAGGAATGCAATTTATCATTCAGATTACTAAGGATGAAACAGTGCAAACAAAATCTCACAAAATTTGGCAGAGAAAGAAAAGGAACAATATAACCGTAGAAAAAAAATCACATGAGATATTCTATCATATTTGGTGATGGTACTTGCCTAATTAAAAAAGAGAAAAAATCAGTCTTCTGTGATCTTAAGTAAATACCAGAAAGATAGAAAATTAGATGATCTGCATTACTGGAATAAATACAGTGTAGTACTGCAGTGATATGATTAAAATCACACATTCCTACACATACATAGTCTTCATACACTGATACAGAGTTAGGTGCATTGCAGATATATTATCTGGACGATTCTTCAGCACATATAAGAAAAATTGCCATCATTATAGGACTTGGGTTTATTTATAGGGCTCTTAATTAGAGTGAAATCGCCAAACCATCCTCCTAAAAATGAAGCAGTTCCTTTATTTGCAAAAAGATTTTTCCCTCATCAACTTTCTCATGGCAAATAGGACCATGAAATGCTACACCTTATTTCTACAAAACCATTTTTAATGCAATTGTTACGTTTTAATAAAAGCATATTCTTTTGTCTGCTGCTCAGACTTTGTTTTCATTGTTACTGTTGCCATCCCTGTCTCTTTGCCATTATTCCAAAGGGATACCAGGATGGGGAAACCACACCATATCCACCTGTAAGCAGCACAGGTCCGTTCTACAGCCTCCACCTTATCCGTAACTCTGGCAGCTCGCTGAGGCAAACATGTCAAGTCCAAAGTCTTTGTAATGCTTTCCACAGCCTGTTGCACTCGGGATAACAGCAGGTGGTTTTCAGCAGGAGATTCAATACAGTAGAGACAGAAAGTGCTAGGGCCCACATAATCCACATCTTGTTTAGATTTTAAACAAAAAGAGATTATTTCTTCATTTCATCTTGAAATTTTATTAATTCTCTAGAAAGCAGCTCGAACTTTTGATTAAAACTAAAATCATATATCAGCCCAGTCATTTTTCATAGTAACTTCAGAGCCTGTCTTTTCTATAGCACAGAAAGCATTCGCGTATAAACACACCATGTTGTTTCATCCTGTTTCTAAAGATAGGATGGGAAATGAACAAACATTTCAAAACAAAAATGTATCTCTCACTTCCAATATCAGCAGCAATATTTAAACACATTGATAATATTGCACAGGATGCACAGGCCAAAAACCAGTACCCTCAAGGAAATAAAACTAAAGATAATTAAAACTTTACTGAAAACCCTTTACCTCGAGCAAATCAGCTAAATAGTATATCTAAAATTATCTCTTGACCACTGTGCTCTTCAAAGAAGAAAAGATTATGAAGAATATAGCAGAAACATAACTGCTGGTAATGAAGTATTACCATCACTTGGCTACATACATAGGTTCACTTTTGTCTGCTATGCCACTGTATCCAAAGTCTGGACAAGATAAACACAAACCATCAGAGAACATTACAGCTGAAGATACTTTATCTTATTTGGCAAAAGAGGTGTTTATTAATATTGATATTTACAGAAAACAATGAATCATTTTTTAATTAACTATACAGTCAGAGTGCTTTGGATTGGAAGGGACCTTAAAGATCATGTCATTCCAACTTCCCTGGGGACACGTTCCACTAGACCAGGATGTTCAGAGCTCCATCCAGCCCAGCCTTGAGCATTTCCAGGGATGAGGCATCCACAGTTTCTCTGGGCAACTTGTTCCGTAATATGAACTTTAAGGGTTTAACAAGGCCTTCCAAAGTTAGAATAGCATCTGATTTTAATGGACATATTCCTTCTAATTTCCTTCCTGTAACTGGATCTCGGGCACTTCAGTTCATGTAGAGACACACTGCAGATTCTAGTCAGACATTTAATGACATGTTTTCCCATACAACATTTATTAACTTTCTATTTAATAGTTTATAACTGGAAGCATCACTGATGAATACTTTAAGTACATTGCTTTGTTTGTTGACAACCACAGGAATTTTTAACAGACACGTTCAGTTGCTGCAGTTAAAACAACCTACATACATATTTCCAAGACTGTATTTCCAAGACCTACATACATATTTCCAAGAGATGTGAATGTATGTACATGCACATATATGTGTGAGTCAATGAAATGTTTCTGCAGGAAAATGTGCTGTAATTTTCTGAAAAAAGTGCAGGCATAATGCTAAGTAATTTTTAGCTGGAAAAGTACATACATTGCTGAGTTCAGTGTAGACAGAACAAATGAAATGGCTAATTTTAGGATTTTATAACACTGTCTATCAATGTAAATTATTCATATTAGCTGAGATTTTGGCAAGCTTTTATGACTCAGGATGAAATTTAACTAAGGCAGCTAGTCAATGTGTCATAAAGAAATATGTGATCTTTCACCAAGCTAAAGAATCACGAAAATCAAGCACTCTGCCTTGAAATTTCAAGTGAGCTTTGTGTCACTGGTACCAGTTTTTACCAAAGAAGAGTTACACAACTCGAAGGACCCACACTGACCAAACTGTACAGCCCCTGACAATTTTGGCTTTTTTTTTGCCGTAACAGGCACAAACATCTTCATAAGCTTCTGGAATAATAACAAAAAAAATAGTTTTAGTGCTTGCAAATCCCTTAAAGTTTCACTGAAAATAAAAACAAATCCGTAAAAACTTATCAGATCAATATTTGGATTTAGATGCCGTGATGAATGTATTAAACCACGGGAACAAATACTGAATAAACATACCATGCCACACATCTCCCCCTTGTGGAAGGAATCCCAGCTATTATTAGCTTAGATGAATCACTAGGGCAACTGCTCTTGCAAAAAATACCTTTCTAGAACTAGCCTGAAGATTTTTCTTCTCCTCTTTAAAGATCTCTATTTCTGGATGATTCCACATACTTGGATATTTGCTTTTGCTGGAATAATCTACTTGCTCAAAACACTGAGTACTGAAACAAACACCATATGCCTCTTCTCAGCTCCAATCCTCTAATGATCTTTCTGTAAAAGACAGGGTCTTCCTATGTATTTAAAATAATTCCTCATCTGCCTCACACTGGGGAAACATTTCTTATTTCATTAGGCATAGATACTCAAAGGGAAAAACATGAATAACAATACAGAGAACATTGACTTGGGAGAAATTCCTTTCAGGAAGGAGCTGGAGAACTCAGTTTCATGCACATGACCGTCTAGTCCAGTTTCTGGAAACAATGGACACATTTCAGTAGCGAAATCCGTGGGTCAAATAATCAAATAGAAAGATGATTCAGCATTGAGCACGCTTAAAGTGGTGTTTCTAAAGAATTCTATATAGGAAAAACAATTTACACCAGAAATTCAACAACTTACTATAGCTTTAAACTTCTGTGCCTAATACCCATGAGATAAACTATAACTCCATTCCACTTTAGAAACTCCCAAGTTGAGGCTTAACATCCTGAATGATAACTAAGATGACTTGTTTTGGTCAGCCAACTCTTACTGCAGATGGTCCAGCAATAAAAACCACTCAAAACATCCGTTCCTGTCCTCGACAAAAAAATTTCCCAGAATTTTTTGGATTCAAAACAGTGGTGCAGAGATTAACATCCTTATTTACTCTTCTAAATATAAAATAGAAATTAGAGAGATTTGGACTAAGTCGTATCAGAACAAGAACAAAAACAAAATAGGAACCACATCTCCTGCGCCTGAGCCCATTAAACTGTACTACATGGCAAAAACATGTACTACAAGTTTTATTCTGTAATTTTATCCAGATAGGTAAAAGGCCATAGGAAGAGAATCCTTTTCTGGACACAATGTATGTGAATGGATGGAAATCCATTATTGCCACCAACAATTTTCAACTTACAGACAAACCCAGAGGAGTGATAATGTCACAAAGTAGTTGTGTAAAGTGGTATCCTGAAAAGAGACAATATTGTGATAGTCAGACACAAAATTAATTTCCTTCTCAACGGCCCAGGATTTCTATAAGGAGAACGAGGTAGGTCCAAAATGTCTGATAAACCTGATATTTTGACTTCAAGATGTTCAGAATACCAGGCACAAGAATGAGATGTTGAGCAATTTCTCATTAATCATTGAAATACCACTTTAGTTATTTCAGACTAGCCAGCTGTGCAGAGAACCTGCTAGCTGGAACCTCTGGGAACAAAAATTTCCTGTACCATTTCTTCTGATTACCCTCAGAAAAAAATCTACAGTTTCAGAAACAAGCTCTTCTACTTCTGGCTCCCTTTTACATGGGATTTTACAAATTTTACATTTCCCAATGACTTTAAAAACTCTTGATTTATGAAAAGGGTAATTTGATAGATACTTATTTTAAACATTTTTGAAAAGTTGTAGAACATGTCTACAAACTGACATAGGTGGTCATAAACCAATGCACTGTCAAGTCTGCTTAGAAAACAAACTTTAAAGACTACCCAGTAAGGTTTTGCTGTCTCCAAATTCTGTGCACAGAGAATAGTAAACATCCAAATAGATTTATTTATTAGCAGGTTCAATTCTTTCCTCTCATATGTTGTTTCCTTCATAATAAATTGTTTAAAAAATCAGACTAAATCACAAAAGGTCAAAAGTCTTTTTGTAGTCTTATTTTATCATATACCGTGATTATATTACAACAGAGCAGAGAATGGGTTTCTTATTATTTAATATTCAGTCTGTTTTATCTCTTGCTGACAGACTGAAATGTTTTTATCCTATTCAGGAAGACTTTTATTTGTGAAAAAAAAACCTCTCTTGAAAAATTAACATCTGATGTTTTCCTGGGTCACCTATTTCAACCATTTAGAGGCAAATACGTAAAAGTCAGAAGTTTCTTCTCTATTACTTTTTCTAGGAAAATACATTTACTAGCAGTAGTCAGCATTTCTTTCATCAGTGTGGATTTATACAGCAGCTGACCGACAGTTATGTCACAGATCACCATTTCAACACAGAATTCTTACTCTGCCTCAGCAAAATGCACACACTGATAAGCACTACGCCAAAAGTTGATAGGCTTTTGATTTAAACTTCCTTCCAGAGCTGCTGTGAGAAATCGTAGTGAACATTGACTTTTTTGGGAATGAAATACGACATCAAACAGTAGCCCAAAAAAGCTATCACTAAAACAAATGTTTTTAAGACATAAAACTGGTTTTATGACTGTTCTATGTTTTCCTTCCCAGATCACTGCCATGCAAGCAGTCCAGGAGCTGATGGGGAACAGCCCTTCCAGGCAAGCCTGGCGACACACTCATCTCCCTCCATCCCTCCGGACTCATGTAACAAACCTAGCTTTAGTGGCAAGAGGTAACTTCCTGAGATGGTTAGAGTGATGCTGTGAGGAATAATTAGGCATGTGCCCTAAACATTTTTCTTGAAAAAGTATTGCAGGGAAAATAAATTATTTTCATGTCCCGGTTGCTGTGGAGCAATAAGACTGGGTGCTCCAGAAGGAGGAATACGAGCCAGAAGTCAAGGTGATCCCTCCACCACCTCCTCTACAGACCCAGAGTACTCGAGCGAGATTGGTGAGATCAACAGGTCCAAACACCCAGGGATCAGAAAGCAAGGTGAGATACTAAGTCAGCTCCAGGAAAATTTGCAGGAACTTAGGCTGAGCAGAGAACAAGGCTGAATACAACTACTGCTGCAGCATCACCCAAAAAAAGAACCAGGAGCCCAGGAAGAGCTTAAATAGAGCCCCTGGGAAGATGGGTAAGGGGGTTAGGGGAGTCCCAGGTGAGGCTGGTCAGGACCAGTAAACCCCAATAGTGCCCTGAGGGTTCTGACATTGAGCAAGCTCTTGTCAAGTAAATGTCACCTCAGAGGAGACAAACAAAGGGTTAAGGGAGGAAAGCTTAGGGAGGAAATTGCTTGGAGTTCATGTAACCTGGACTTCAGCTGATCTGAAATAATAAAAGTTATAATAAAAGTGAGAATCTGGATGTAGAAGATGCCACTTCTGCATTTCCACCTTCTAGAGGTAATCCTCCAGTGAACCAGTCAGTGATTCACTTTCACAAACACACAGAAAACACAATATAGTTTCTCTGCAGAGTGTTGACTATTCTTCCCAGATTTCAGTTGAAAAAGAATTATTAATACAAGTGTATCTTATTTCAAGTACAAATGCCACAGCCAAAATCCTGAAAGCTGCGCGTGTGATCCAAGGACAGCGTGCAGGCAATGTGAAGTTAATATGCATCTCCTGAGCATGCCAGAAGTGAGAGAAATGGCTTGACTTCAGGCTCTGTGGGAGATCCTGGGCAGTTTTGAACTCCTAGAAGGCCACTGCAAATTGAAAGTCCCCTTGGATTTCTCTGATTTACAACTCAGGCAAGCGTCACTGCCTTGAAGCCCTAAAAAAAGTATACAAAGCTGCTCTGGCCTCTCTCTTCTATGAGGCAAAGTCCCATTGCCCAAGAAAAACACAGAGAAGAGCTAGTTTGTAGAAGGATTGATTTTGTTTCAAAAGAATTAGTGGCAATACAAATGAAAAATACGTTTAAAAATGTCTCAGCTAACTACCACTCACAGGTTTTGTGAGCTGTTTTCGGTTATAATTTAATTCCTTACACCTTCCTCTGGTGATATTAGAGGAACAAAAACATTTCTTTTTCTTATTCAAATGGAAGCTTGCAGAGAAGATTCATGTAAGCCATATTTTTTCCCCATTTTATCCTGTCAATTCCGCCTACGAAAAAAAACCCCTCTAAACTGTGATCCTGTTCAGCTGGTATTGGAAATCTTTGACTGAAATCACCAGTGCTGCAAGTATCTCTGTAGTGAAGTATTAGAAAATCGACTGCAGGCAGAGACAACACTGCTGCTCTAATTCGCAATATTTGACAACCCTGCAGGATCCATCCTGTGGGTCGGAGTCACCAGTAGCCATCAACAGGGCAGCACTGGGGGTTTCAGGTGCTATTCCCACTTGGGGAAGGTTTACTTCTGGGATGCCAGCCTCCCCCTCACTTCCCAAGATCAACATTCATTTCCCAGGTTGTCTGTCAAAGTGTCAGCATTTCGGCTGCCTGAGGCTGTGAGCTGCTGCACACAGTGTGACACTGAGCCAGCAGTTGCCTCTATTTAAAAAAAACAAACCCAAACATCCCTAATGTAATGAAATTGAGGTGTTTGGGCTCAGTGCTGAGTTTCTGGAGTTTATGCTTGAGGGATGACATCCAGGAGCTGCAGGGCCTGGGGATCCCAAGGGTGCGAGGGCAGGGTCTGGCAGCCAGGGCAGGACAGGGCAGCAGAGCAGCTCCTGAGCCCCTCTCTGGGGAGGGCATGTCCCTGAAGGAGAAAGAAAACTTGTATTTTGGAGGAGGCACAGTTACCACAGTCACCCACACCTGTACAAACAGCGTAATTAAGCTAACAGATTAACATTGCATGTGTTTGACAAGTAAACATCTCTTGTTTTCCTTCTTTCAACAATTCTTTTAACAGCAGAGACATCAACTCATAGACATCTCTCCTGGCACTGCTTGTTAAGTAAGACTTTTCTGGAAAACTGAGAAGTTTGAAGAAGCAAGTCCAGGGTAGGATAAAACAGTGATGATGAAATTTTGCCTTAAACCATTGTATCATTTATTTTAAAAAATCCAGATAAGGCTGCATTTTAGTAACTAAAATATCTTATGTGACATGGAGTCTGTTAAACAAATTCCCTGCTACATCTTAGCTGCTTTAGTCCACACCTTCAAATAAATTGGAGAAAAATTGCATCCAGTTGCTTTCTGACCTATTCCCCAGTAACATATCTTACCAGGACTCAAAGAAACTGTCAAAATATGCTAAAGAGAAGAGTGGAATACCTAAATTCTAACAAATTCACAATATTTTGCTGAATGAACCAAGTATGACCCATAACAGTTTACTCTGAGAAACAGTGTGAGGAACTTCAGAGTGGCTTGAAAATATAACTTTATGCCACATGACATTCACTATTAATAAACTGAAAGTACTTCACATTCAAGGAAATGTATGAACGTGCAAAAATTTCTGGGTTCTAAATGATTGTATTTTTTCAAACTGTAGCATTTAAATGAAAACCTCTGCTTAGTAAAATATTTTGCAAAAGTAAACACACCAGAACTATCCATAGTTGTCTGCAGAAAACACGCTATATAAATTTGTTTTTGGCTGAGACACCACAGAGTATCCTTCATTCCATCTAAAAAAAAAAAGTAAAAAAACATCAGTGACTGGCAATGACTATAATTACCAGCCTTGGAAAGTTCTTCTTTGAAAGAATGGCTTAATGGATTTGGATTACTTGCCTCAGAAAGGTAAGGAGTAACAAGGTTCATGACAAAAGCGTATAAAACGATAATTGGTGAAGAGATGGTAAGAGTGAAACTCTAGGTCTCTTTTCAACAAAGGAACAAGGAATCACTTAGTGAGACTGAAAAATGGGAAGTCAGGATGAAAAGAAATACTTTTCACAAAGTGCGATTTCAGGCTTTGGAATTTACTGCCACAGCACATCTTTGAGGCCAAGAGTTTAGCAAAATGTCATAAAAACAGTCTTATTTAATTGGTAAGAAGAGTGTATAGATATAAATAATGAATGATAATATAGTTTAGAAAAGTTAAATGTATTCTCTAGGGAAAACTCTAAACAGGGGATATATCCTATTCCATATTCTTGTATTTCTACAACAGATTTGGGTTAGTATTTTGGAAAAACCCCTTAATAAGTTTAGAAGTTCTTAAAGTGTTTTATTTTTTATTATTTGCACGAAGGTATGATTTTTTTTGAGGAGAAAATAGGGATAAAGACATGGTAGAAATGGAAAAGCACTAACAGCAGTTCCATGACAATTCCAAGTAGCTTAAAAGGATATTTTTGCAGTGCAAATGATCAAAAAGGATTTTTTTGAGTAGGGAAAATTTTAGGAGTTTTTCAAGTGTAGTATGCTCGTGGAGATTTATAGGTTCTCATATCTTGTGATTTTGATGAATAAAAAATTATATTTTCTTTATTTTGACAAAGTCATGGACTTCACCACTTGTAGTCATTAACCTTATATATCAATGCAACTTGTAGCACATTCTTTCTATATTTCTCTAACGCTGAAGTATGCAGAAGTCATTCTGAGGAGTTCCTTCTGAAATTCTTACAAGTTTTGAAAATTTTCAGATTGATTGGTTTGAAATTCAAAGGCTTTCTTTGTTAATTATTATTGAAGATTTTTGCAAGAAAATTTTTTATACATGTTTTCTAAAATATTCCTAAATTCCAACAATGATTTGAAATAAAATGTTGAAATACTGCTCTATTTTCCAGCATGTCCACAATATTGGCATTATTCTTTTTTCTTATATTTATGAATTAATTTATGAGAGGTTTTAGCTCCCATCAAAGTTCACAGATGCTTTGACTTCTCAACATGGTGGAAAAACCTCAGGTAACACTATGGAGAATCAGGATGTGAATGAGAAATATTTAAGAACTGCAGGTGACCTGCTTTTCTTGACAACTAACAAAGTAAAATGCCTGTAAGAAGAATATGGTCAAAACAATGCAATCATATATTTTTAAACAAAATAAAATAGTCGTGTGATTTCTAGAGTGATTGATGTTTTCATGCTTGATTTATATGGTTGTATGCCTTATTAATCATTAAATTCTACCTCAACATGAATGCATAAAATATGATTTGATGGAAAAATAAAATCTCATTGAATACCAAAATGAATTTAAATTCCTCCCATAAAGATGCTGAATTAGTTTTAGATTTAATCTATCTCTTCAATAAATTGATTAAAACCTAAAATTTGTTTGAATGTTGATTCATCTGATTAAGATAGTGAAGCAGTTTAACCCAAACTAATGGACAGTTATATAGACAACAGAGGGATTGATCAAAATATTGCAGTATTTTCAGTGTATCATGTATTTAATTATTTTTCTTGAAACAGCAAGAATCATAAGCAAAATGAGAACAGAGACATAGGTGGAAAATTTATTATGCTTAAACATTTTTCCCTGACATATGTGTATCAGTATCACTCAGTAACAATATAATTGGAACACCTTTACTGTGGAATTTTCCAGTGTTATTAAATTTTTTGACAGAAATGCTGCATCATGTACAGGGGTGTGTTGTGACAGGTGTGGTACTGGCACTTTGGAAATGCACATGTAGGAGCTGAATGGTTTAATGAAGAAGCAGCCATTTATTCTCGAAATCTAACAAGCAAATGGTCCCTAAATCACTGATGATGTGCCTTAGGACATGGTTTTGATGGCAGTTTTGTACAATATTTGCCCTGGGTTCCATATCTCAGCCCCTGTTTTATGGTTGGTGAGTTATCACTTCAGCGGAGTGCAAGAACAGAAGAAAAATGAAGCCAGCCCTGAGCGATAGAAGATAAGGTTTAATGGCCAAAATGAATATGAACATCAGAAACAAATGGGTTGAAGTTCATGGTACTATCATTTTGATATGAAGACAAACTGTTGTCCATGGATATTCCCTCCTCCCTTACAGTCTACATGCACACAAAGTCCATATGAAGTTAAACAATGAGCTGCTGTACTTAGAGTTGTGTGTCTGTGGTTCTGGATTTGATTCACAACAAATTTTCTCTGATAGAACTTTACTACTGATTTTGGAAAAGGATGGTTTAATAATGTAAGCTAGGAAATAGGACTTTAAACATTTAGTTTTAAATTTCAAGGTTTTTTCCATTCAGAGTGCCAATTTTTTGACCAATTTTGAACTCAGCGTAAAGATTTTCCTTTGCAACTGAAACTAGTATTGTGATCAGAGCTACACTCAAGCTGGAAATACAGCTTTATTAATTGCAATATTTATATTTTACAGTGTATTTTTTCACCAAGCAGCAGTATCCATGCTGAATCTCAAAAAAAAAAGATTCTAATTGAGCTAGGTAAGGGAAGCATGGGGAAATCACTAGATTTCAGGAACAAAACAGCTAAATTTACTGAGTCTTTAAGTCTTGAAGAGCTGTCTGAGAGATGCACCATGGAAGCAAGCTCATATAGAGAGGGATTTAGTCCACTTGAGATGGATGGAGCTGTTCTCTGTGAAATTAGAATTCCAGTACAAGTGACTAATGATTAACCAGCTGATGAGAAATTTGAAGGAGGAGGACTCTCTCTTTAGAATTAAGCTGCAAAATATTAGTTAGCCAGGTGCATCATGAACAGTTATAATCTACTGGTAATGAAGGGATATTCAGTGCAGAGGGGGCGTTAACGGATACGCAGTGGGATTTCTAATCCTGTGGGAAAGAAGTCTATTAACTCATCTTCATAATTCATCTCCCATTAAGATTTATTCATAATACCATAAATTATATGTAAGTATATCCCACTAACAGCACAAAAACTATATCAAAACTGTAATTTAATGAGAGATCTTAAACAGTTGAATAATCTTACCGAACTTCTTGAGTTTATGAGGATTCTCGAATTTAAGCATATGGGCAAATATGTACAAATCTCTTCCCGCATAAGCAGTTTCATTCACCTTTGTGTTTCCAGCTATTAACATTATTTTTTTTTTTAAATTTTGGTCCTCTACCCCCAGACAGTTTGTGTTCCTTAAAAATTTTTCTGATGCCTTCTTCATTTTATTCTTTGTCACAGACAAGGGAAGAAGCAGACTTTTCCTCTTTCTTTCCAGAAGTCTTTTCCAGCTCTTAGAACAGCTGAAAAGAAGCAGGAATACCACATTACCACCATGCACTCCCCAGCCAACGAGAAACTGCCCTGTAAGTCTTTATAGAACAACAAAAATAGCAAAGAACTACGAAAATTACGTTAAATATTTTTGAGTGACCTAGAAGATATGCATCTATTTCAAATGTCAAGTGCTACAATGCTGCATGAAAAACCAAATCAACCAACCAACCGAAAAAACAAACCAACAACCCAGCCAAAGTTGTATCTCTTTAGTCAGTAAGCTCTCAGTGCTTTAAAAGTTTTTCCAGACAGATTAGAAAAACTAAAGTGCTCAGAGGCCAATGGCTATTGGCTCTTAAAGTGTTAAAGAAAACAAAAATACTATCTTCAGTCAAATGACCTATCCACTAAAATCAGAATTATAGTCACATGGTTATACTGTTTTTCTTTATGTACGAAAAAACAAAGAAATTATATACATATACCTTGGTATAAAATATTAAGTATTAGAATAAAAGTAATGAAAAAAAGAAGTACTTGAAAACCAGTGTTTATAGTAAAAATATTTATTCTTCCGTAATATTAGTTTTACTAAGGCAGAGAAATGGCCCCTTTGCAACTATTCTTTGGCCTCTCTAATTAATTTTGCTCTTCCTATTGATTAGAAGGAAAAAGTTAACTGCTCTTCAGTAACCAAATTTAGCTAGTCAGATGATTTTAATTTGCTTTCTACGCAGAAGAAATACATGCACTAGATTTACAGAGAAACAAGGGGACTAAATGAAATCTTGTTTAACAGGACTATGTATGAGAAATTTAGAGTGAATCTAGAGTGGAAGAGGGAAGGTTAGGATCCCTGTTCATAGGAAGAGGAAAGTTTTTACTGCTTCGAGCTAGGAAATCATTCTGCTTCTCCAGGGTTTCCCAACAGGACCCAGAGCTACAGGAATGAGCCAGGGGAAGGAGGCACAGGGTGTGATTTAGGAAGTGTGAATGAGCTATGGACCCTGCTGGGAAATGTAACATCTTCAGACGTGTTGTCTTTCCTCCTTGTCTTTTTTCTTCGTCTGACAGACGTGCCTGAGCCAAGTAGTTCTGTCATTGTGAAAAGGAGCTCCTTGTGCAGTTCCTGGTGTTGACAGTGCTGCCTTGAGCTTAAAACGCTTGTGAAACTCCAGTTTTAGATGAACATCGCTTATCTCTGTGGTCTATGAATATTCAATAAGACTGATTTTTACAGGTTTTTTCTGACCTCTCTTTCTCCTAAATAACTGCAGAGAGAGAGAAGACAGTGATTCATATAGCTCTATGTGATTGTTGTTGTAGTTATCAGCTTCCTAGATCATGGATTTCATGTACAGTCTATAGGAAGAGGCAACATGCTCCAAGGGAGATGATCAAGAGGCTGGGTGAGTTCTGAAGAACACAACATATAAGAATCTTTCATGCTGGTCTCTTTTACTGAATGTCTTTTCTGATCTGCCCTGACAGCTCCGGATTCCACGGGACAGTCTCACGCGATTCCCACTGTCTAATAGCTGGGTATGAAACAGACAATTTTATTAACTGATAATGTTATCAAATCATGATGCAGTCTGTTACTTGGGAAACCCGGGATAATACCTGGGAGTCCTTCTGACATTTAGGCACTGTGTTTTGCTGTTATATTCCCATGCAACAAAATTTCTCCTGCAGAATAGTCAGCAAATCAAATTCAGTTTATCCAGCTGATCCAGTTTCTTTCATGTGGAAATATGAGAAGGAGCTGATTTATATGTTTGTTATTCTGATCTTGTATTGAGGTATTTCCTGCACATATTCTTTACTTTTCTGAAAAATTCTTCTCATTCTTAAACTTGCGAGCCATTTCAGCGCTCTTAGTAATAGCAGCAATGATATCTCTAGGAAACAAAATGTTAAAGCTCTAAGGTTGCTTTCCCATTCAGGCCAAAAAAAAAGTGAGGTCACTGAAATATGACTCAAGGCATTTCTTCCCCTTGTCTGAGCAAACACCTGCATGGCACCTCACTTCCAGTGATTTTTAACCATGGAGCTGTCAGGCAAGAATTTTTCATATATAGTTAATGACTTTGTAATTCTCATGCCTTTTCATTTTTCCTTGCACAAGTCAATACAATCCTTACTTTTTTTTTTTTTTTAATTCCCAGATATTTTCGTTAGAACTGGAGATAGACAGATGGACTGGTCTGCAGCGGTAGAACAGACGAAAGGTTTTCCTGTTAAAGTTCTGTCCCAGTGCTCTACCAGAGTCCATACAGAGATGGCTAGGGACAGATGGTGAGGAATGCCATGTAAATATACTCCAGTCATACATGGTCACAGTCTAGGAGCGAGGCAAAAATATGTGATACCTTTTCCCCAGGCTCTAGAAGCCACTTTAACTTAAGAGTCCCCTTCATCAATGTGTTACAGAATTCTCTAAAGATTTCTCTTCTGTGAGCTCACTCACTCTTTACTGAAACATGTACAAATACATGACTGAAATGGTGACATGGTCACACAAGTACATCAGTGTTATTCCTCCCCACGGTGTTTTCACCACCAGGTCAAATTTATATTTTCTATTACTCATGTGGGCTGAGCAACTGTTTAATGCACGTGCTGGTATTCAAAACTGAATAACCAAGCAGGTGCCAGAGAGCATTTCCGAGAAACAGGTAATAGCTTAGGCCATGCTGCCCACCTCAGAAGCACCTCCAATTCAAATCTCTTTTCCGAATTTGACACATTAAGTGGGCATTTTCCTGAAGCACCATGGTGGGTGTGTTGGTTATTCTATTCAAAGGCACAGAAGTCACATTTCTTTTCACTTTGAAGTAATTTACTTCAGAACTTCTAAAATTATTTGCTTTAAGATTTCAAAAACTTGTTCACCGTCTTTTCAGTTGGTCAAAAATCGGATAGGAATATGAACACGACCTGTGTTTTCTGAAATACTTAATCAAAAAACCTTGCCCAAATATATTATGCTCTACTCTTTATCACAGCACTGGACTGTGTCTAGTCATCCCTGTTTAATGACTTATTTGTCCCTTTCTTTTTTCATTTGTTAGCTTGTCCTTGTTTTATCAGTTCTTGCCCTCAGCTTTCTGTCTGTTAAAGAGTTGGGTCTTCAGTTTTGATAAATCTTCTCTACTTGTTTAACTTTTTGTGCATTCCTCTTTCAGGTAGTATTTCTTTAGATTATATTATCAATCACCAGGAACTGATTTTTTTCAAGAGTCCATTTCTTTTACCTAATAAAAATTGAAATAATTTCTTAAAAGGCAGATTTTTATTAAATCCTCCACTTTTTAAATCCCAGTGCAGTTAGCAGGGGCAATCTGCAACAACATCTGCTGCAGAAAGGGCAAACTGTTCTGTCTAGTACAGGGCAAAATGGCCTTTGTAATGCATTTTAGCAAAGTCTTTTCTACTAATGCACCAGTTTACTGAGGCATGCAAAAGTCATTTCCACATTAATCTACGCCCAAAAAGGCTTCTCTGATAAGGTTTGGCCTCAGTCAGTAAATCCTTCTCAGCTCATCTTAGTACTACTGCAAGGCTAATTGCACAAGCAACAATCACATATCTAACCAGGGGATTGACTTAATTTTAAGCTCGTGTTGGAGCTATGCTCCTGCACAATTCAGTGCTGATTTTCTGTGTCTAGAGCATTACATATAAACTCCTGTGCTCAGTTTTTGCCGACTATATTTCTAATAAAAATGAAGCATTTTCCTCCCTTCCACATCCATACGCATGCGTCTCTGGTTATTAATGTTAAACCCTTGTCCCTCTGTCTATGTGAGCGAAGTTAAGTTCTTTCTAGCAATTCCGTTCTAAATCACTTCACCACAATCACTCTGTGCATGAGAAGAGCAGCAGATCAAAATGACTTCTCAAACTGGTGCTAGACACAAATGCAAAAGCTTTGACTAAAGTCAATCCACATTTTTAGCTACAGTTCATTGAAATGAGGATTTGTGATGTTTCTGTGGATGACTTTTATTTCTGACACAGAGGGCTTCTGTGTTACAGAAGAGACTCAAAATGAGATGTGTTTTATTCTGAAACTAGAAGTTTCATAAAACTAGAAGGAAGAAAAGTATTTGTGTGTAATAAAAAGAGTACTGGGTTGAAACCCACAATAATCAAAACATTGAGACCACTGGATCCAGGACAATGCACCTTTTCCCCTTCATAGAGCATTGCAGTCTTCTAGTATCGGAAAATGCAACCATTTAACATGATAGCTCTCCCAAAATATTGCGATCAATAAACACAAAAATTTTTTTCTCTTTTATTTATTTTTTTTAATCTCTAGGTCATACCTTTAATCTTTCCTCCACAAGCATGAAGACTTTTTTATTTTTCTAGAAACAGTGGAAATTTTCTGATAATCATTCAACTCTGCATAGGGGGTTAAGGAAAAACACCAAATATATCAAGATCAAGATAAAATTGCAAAGGCTGGCAACACTGATTCCTCTCCAGCTTGCCAACTCTGCCAGTTGGTGTGTGGGTGGGATCCAGAGACCCCCACCTTCCTGTTATAGAGGATGCGTCTGCAGGGACTACCACCACAGCCAGGACAGAACACAACTCTTGCATTCCTTGAGTCCATGCGCAAATACAAAGCTGTCATTATGTCCCCAGAGCCTTTTCTAACAAAGGAATAAAAGAAATAGAGATTGTGCCTGCTATGCATTCAGATGACAACCCACTTGATCTGTGCCATCACAACACTTTCCATCAGTCTGAAGGCCTGTCTGCTTTTCTTATTGGACTTGAGCTCCCCTTTTTAGAGCTTGCCTGAGAAGAATGATAGCAAGGCAGCATTTTATTATTCCTCTATACTTTCACAGCACTTGACGCAAAAGATTTAGACAAGAATACCATAATAGAGAGGGTAGTTTGGCATATCCTGACAGGCTGTTCAAAAATCTGGTGGAATGTCCACTCTCTGAGCACTGGAAGAGTCTCAAATGCTAATGTGGATGTGCAAGAGACTTGCCAGACTAGGCTGGTTCTGAATAACATCACTATTCGTTTGTAGAACAGAAAATACTCCTCATCACTACAATTTAATGCTTAATGTGGTTACCAAATGGTTGATGCTTGTGAAATACTACCCAGTTAAATGGGACTTATATTTAACACTGTTATATTGTCTAATGAATAGTATGAAAGCAGGAAGGAAAGACCACACAAAATAAGCAACTATTGCCTACTGCAGTCATTTCAGAGCAAAAATTGTTAGTCTGCCTTTTTCTTGCAGTTCTACAGTGGGTCCAAAGCTGTAACTGAAATACAGCTTAGAAACAAACAGATGTACTGAAATCAGAACTGATAGTAAATTAATGTGATTAACATAAACCTAGAAGAAATACTAATAGAAAAAACATCAGGGCATAAGATTTCATGTTATGTAGCCTCAGGAGGTCTAATATTTAACTGGTTTATATTCTTCAACTTAACTATATTTTCTCTTCCACTGCTCAAAGGAGTGCTGAAAATTAATTAATGTCTGCTTTGACCTGTAGATTGCTTTCAAATGCCAAGTTTTATGAATAGTTCTGGATTATGGATTTTTCATAGGGCCTTGCCTTCGTTGTTTTTCTTTCCTGTATGAAAAGTGCATGTTTTTGCAGGTTGTGCTTTGCTATTTAAAACTGTGTTTCACAGGTTGCATCTACAACAACTACTACAGTATTTTTAGGTACATGAGGCTCACTGAGCATGTCATGGAGAAACCACCTGCACACCTGGATCTCGCATCCAGTTGTCCCTGCCTCCACCATTTGCAACTGGTTTTGCTTTGCTATGGGATGGAGACTCTCACAGAATGACAGAGTGGTTAAGATTGAAAGGGAACCCAAGGTCATCTTGTCCAACCCCTCAGCTCAAGCAGTGCCATCTCAAACAGGCTGCCCTGGACCAAGTTCAAATGGCTTTTGAGTATCTCCAGCATTGGAAACTCCACAATCTTTCTGGAAAAGCTGTGCCAGTGCTTGGTCACTATCACAGTAAGGAAGTGTTTCCTTAAGTTAACATGGAACTTCTGGCGTTTCAATTTGTGTTTGTTGCCCTCAGTCTTGCCTCTAAAGACCACTGAAAAGAGCCTGTCTCTGTCCTCTATACCTTTCCTTCAAGTATTTGTATACATTAATTAGATCCTCCTTGAGTCTTCTCTAGGATAAGCAGTGCCAGCTCTCAGTCTTTTGTCAGGTGAGAGATGCCTTGGTCTCTTCATCACCTTTATGACCCTTGACTGGGCTCTCTTCATTATGTCCATGTCTCTCCCGTACTGATGAATTCAGAATTGGATACAGAATTCTAGGTGTGACCTTGCCAGTGCTGAGTAGAGGGGAAGGATCTCCTCCCTCGTATCTCATATTCTTCTGGGGAAGATTTCTTAAAATAGAAGAAGAAGTAGGAATAATAGTAAAGGTGCAAAAGAGCACTTCAAATGTGCAGTTGTAAATGCAAAGACTTGAGCTGTTTCCTTCTCTTTTGACTGTAGCTGATAAGCTGTGAAAAGCAGCTTCCAAGCTAAAATAAGGCTAGATAGAGCACTTGTAACTGAACACAGAATTTTAAGGCAAAATAAGAGGAAAGTGGCAAGCTCCCCGTAAATATGAGCTGAGATAAAACTTTCTATTCGGTTGTTAACTGCACCTTGCAAATAGAACTGAGTATTAGTTCAGACGAAGCAACCTCCAAGAGTAGAAGAAAGACTTGGCAAGCAGGACACACTGTTCCAATCCATAAAAAAAGCCAGGGAGTCTCACTAAAACAAGAAAAGTTTCATATCAAGCAACACACTGGATAAACAAACATTGTAGACTGCTGCATAACTATGTAAGCATATTAAAATATAGATATACTCTATAAAAATTTTATGATGGAACTCCATTTCCATCTCCCACGGCTCTGTGCACGAAGTGTCCCCTTAGAGAGCACAGCCAGTGGCAGCTCAGGGAGACCTGACCCTTTCAAACGGCACTCCTTTTAGGACAGGGGAATTTTTTTTCGGTCTCTAAAATCAGTAGTACAAATATTGTCACCTACTACCCTTTTCCCCACAGCCTCCCTCTTTTCCCAGACTTTTGTCTCTTTGTTCTTATCTGTTGTCCTGAGCTTGGTGCTCAGCAATGAGACTGTAAACAGATACTGGAAACAGTCAATTGTGGAAGCTGGAAGTAGAGGAAGGCACATGAACTGGTGGCAGTATAGACTGGGGGACCTGGGACGGGTGTGAGGGCTTCTTATGTTCGCACAGCCTCTTAAATCTTGTAAGTATTTATATATCTTAATAATTTCTGCAGTGCATAACATAATTGCCTGTTTTTGATGCCACACCCTACATATCAGTGATTTTAACCTTGCACTTGAAAGCATCTGTATTTTGCAAGATTTTTCTTTGTTTTTAAAGTGGAACATATATTCAGACTAGCAGGTATCCACATGGAAACCCAAAATGTTTCCAGGAGGCCTGAAAAGCCCTATGGAAAAAAATTGCTATTATTTTGCAATTTTTCTTTGTGTTCAATTATATTCCATTCTTAGAGGTTATATCAAAAATCTTTCTCCTTTACCATGCTTACCCCCTGGAGAAACAGTATCTGATTGTGATGTTTTATGTGTTCTCCTTTCTAGTCATAATAAGTCTTTGTATTCCTGTGATGATTAATCCCCCGGAGTCTTCTCACTGACCTCAGCAAGGCTGTAATTACTTAGCATTATCTTGCCAATCAAGGTAATTCCATTTAGGAACCTCAATACGGTTTTAAGACCTTGGTTTCAGACACTCAGTCTTGAGATTTATTGAAATGCAAACTAAAAAATAAAGATTTGCTCCTATTTCATTAACACATCGCAAGTCTCTTCTATTAACCAGTGGCTGGATGATGTTTATTTTGAACATGTTTTGTTAACAGAATAGAGAAAAATACATTTATCTTTGACAAATGTACATAAGCACAAGAGTTTTGTTTTATTACTGTCTCACATTTTAAAAATTTAAAATCAAAACAACCTGCAAAAAAACAACTTTACACTGATTCCTTCTTATTTCAGTATAGCTGGCTACACATTCAGAAACAGGCTGAATAGGAATCCCAACTGAAATTAGAAGTATGAAAAGCAATGGGGCTTGTACCTACTTAAAGTATCTCTACTCAGATCTCTAAAAGTATGTCAGAACCCACTCTGAATTACCTGTGCCTAGTAAAATATATGGACTGTCTAATGATGTCTTTCTGCCAGCTAATTCCAGAACCTAAGCCCCGAGATGCCATCACTGATGGCATAAATGCTTTCAGTCCATGGAAGTGTTAAATGAAACACATCAGCTTCAAGTGACTACAGTGGATTATGAGCCTTTACACAGTTACCAAATTTTAGCGTAAGACAACTCAGAAACGACATTTGAAATCATGCCTTATACCATTCAGCTAGATTTGCAAGACCGTGTCTGTCAAAGTGCTGAGTTTCTTTATATGCAGAAGTGGTGAGCAGGGCTTTGTGGGGATGATCTCTGCTAAACCCTGTTTTAGGAAAAGCTGCCTCTAGAGAATAGGGTTTGTCTGGCATAGGTAACTGTGTAGTTGTCATACTGTATATAAACACTGGGAAAACAACCCGGGTGTTTTGAAATTGTATTTGCAATGAGAAGAAACGCTCTTCTTGTTCACGTTGGGTCATCTCCTACCATTGTTATACGTCATCATTTGCTTAAAATTTCTCATTAGAAAAAGCAGGCAAAGTATAGATCTCTAATCCTTACCTCCTGAATGTATTAATGGACATGCACATGTTTCTAAATATGTCAGCTCTACAGATGAAAACTCTTAGAACCAGAAAGAAATCCTTGACTGATGCCTATTGACTCCAGTGGAACTATTTGAAAAAAACTTTGTACCAAGAACTACAGTCTTACCAGCTGGAAGGGTTTTCCATCCTGTTAATAAAGGACTCAAAGTGAGATATGTAGAGATGGCTCTTCTGTGATTACACTGCTGTTGGCACTACAAAGGAAAGTACTGCTTGACAGATTAAATATATAGGCTGCTTCCAACAGCTAATGCAAAGTATATCATTTAATATTTCTCTTTGGTATTGTTTTCAGACTCTGACCAGGATTGCCTTAAAAATTACTTTTTTCAAAAGTACATGTACACCTGAAGCGAATATATCTGTGCATTAGGACTACAATCAAAATACATAGAATATGCAAAGAGAACCTGGAGACAGAAAGAGTTGTGCAACATCACATAGAAGATTAGTTTTAAATTTTCAAAACACCACGAAGATATTCAGAGTATTTGCAGAGTTCCAGTTCAGGAGTGAACTTTCCAAAGCTTGAAACATCCATTTAGCATTGCTTTAACATCAAAAATATTTGATTGGCCCAGAGATATAGATATATGAGTTCTGTACCAGCTATTTGTTTTTCTGGAGATGTTTACAGTATGTACAGAATGTGCTGTACGAGACATCTCACGCAGAAGCCAATATAGGAATGGGAAAAAATATATTGATGACACCCCAGAACCACACATTAGTTATATTATGTCCCCAGATTCATGATTTGGATTTGGTTTTGTCTTTCTTTGTTTTTTTTTTGTAACAAGGCTAGTTAGAACAGATGCAATCCTTCTCCTCAGATATGACAACGCAGAGTAAAAGTCTGAGGACTCTGATTGCTTTTTATGTACAGTACATACAGATTAGTACTTTTCTTTTTCTTTCTTGCCTTTTCTCAGCTAAAGGAGAATGTGTGTAGCCAGTAAGCATATTTTTGCTTACCTGGCACCGAGGATTAGAACCTCTTAGGATGTGAAGTTATGCCCAGGCCATTATAGAGTAACAAAGTTATACCTATGGTACATCTGAGAAGGTTTTGTCCCTTAATCTGTGGATGGACATAATAACTGTGAAATAATGTGGCCAATATCACTAGTTAACACTCCTGTCCCAAACACTGATTAGTCTTCCTGAAAGGCCCCAGATACTTCACCCTGTTAAATATTCTCCAAACATTATTCACAGTCTAAACCAGAGCACAAATATTCACGAGAGACGAGGAAATGGAAAATAAATTTCTTTTCCTCTTGCTTGTGCACTTTGCATTAACCCAGTCCTTTTTAATACTAGATCAGAAGGATAAAACCACCCCCGTTTCATCTGACTGAAGAGTGAATAACAGTCTTTTCTTTTTCCTTATATGTTATTTTTATTTTGACTGGGTCACACTCCTAATTAGCAATATTTTCATTATGTGTCTTAATCATTATTATAACAGAAAAATGAGGCCAAAACCAAAAGATCAATTTTTATGACTAAGTTAAAGGAAAATTTATTAAGTTGTGTGTTTTCACAGAATCATAGGATACTCTGAGATGGAAGGGACCCATAAAGATCATCAAGTCCAGCTCTTAAGTGAATGGCCCACATAGGGATTGAACTTACAGTCTTAGTGTTTTTAACAACATGCTCTGACCAACTGAACTAATTTTGTTTTAATTTTTGTAACATAAGGAAAAAATCTGTGGGTGTTAATGAAGAATACCAGAGCTACACTACAAAAATAAAAATAAAATTACTGGGTGAATCATCACCAAATTAATGGCACATTAACAATAAGTTCATATCTCTGAAGAAAGCAAACTTTACTTGCACTGATCTGAATAAACAGAGACACATTTAATTAAATTTTAAATTTAAACAGAGACACAGTTTAATAATTTAAAATAAAGTAAAATACACCGATAATGGCAAATGATAATAGTAACGAAATTAAAAGATAAAAACAAGTGATGCACAATTCAGCTGCTCACCACCCACAGATCAATGCCAGACCCGCCTTCCTGAACTCAAATTGTCTCCCCTCATGGGTAACTTACCCCAGTTTATATACCGGGCATGATATTCTATGGTGTGGAATATCCCTTTGGTCATCTCTCCCAGATATGCTCCCTCCCAGGTTTTTTGGCGTACCTCTTCACTGGCAGAATGTGAGACAAGAGAAAAAAAGTCCCTGTCTTAGGACAAACACAAGTTAGCAAAACCCAAAACATCAGTGTGTTATCAACACCATTCTCATTCTGAATCCAAACCACAGCCCTGTAACCACTACTGAGAATTTAACTCTGCCCTAGCTGAAACCAGGGCAACTATCAGTGTATTTTTCACATTATTCTGCATCACTACCTTCTTCATCTCTGATTATAGAAGGTTGAGAGGTCTGCTCATGACTGAGCACCGAATAACATTTAATCTGTTTATCCCAAATTTGCTATTTGGTTTTCAAATACACGAGCCATTCTCACCACCAGCCTCTGTAAAGCGAACAAACCCTGTGTGTACAGCAGGAAAACCCGACCTTCTGAATCTAGGCTGAATCTAGTCAGTCATCCTCTCAGCAATGGACAAACAATGAACCAGCATCCTCCCAACTCAGTATCCACATTCCCAGAAGTGTTTTAGGTGTCCCAGGGTGCTGAGCTAGAGCCACAGAGAGTGAAGGGAGGACTGCAATAAGCAGCTGTGGTCCTGCACACTTAAGGGGCAACAGCAAGGGAGACATGGCATCACAGGCATCATCATCAAGAGCAAAGGACTTCTCAGGTGCAGATAGATCTTATCATTTATCTGCCTCAATGACATGAAGAAATATTGTCATTGAACAGCTTGCTAGCTCATGTGAAAAGAGCAGCATCGATGAACTGAATAAATGGAATTCCAGAAGTGCAAAAAGATCCCAAAAGAGTAAGTGCAGAATCCCAGCAAGGTTTCTTTTTTTATATAAAGATCCACTTCAGGCCACTGAGATAATTTTAAAGTACAGTATTAAGAATCTCTTAATCTATCCTGAAGTTCTTTATAGTAGAAAAGAAAAGGTTGGTTCAATAATCAAATCCCAAGTCAGCTGTTGTGATTACTGTGATTCCCTTTCTGCTTTTGATAAAATAGACCATTTTCCCTTTGGGGGTTGTACAAGCCCAAATCAATGAACCAAAATTGGTTCCAACACACAATTTTGGTTCATTGATTTTGAGGCCAACATTTCTTTTATTTACTAGACAAAATCTCAGCAATTTGTCAGTAATATTTGTTGGCCTTTTTGTTTGAACTTATTTCAAATGCTTGTCTTCTTTTTATTGTTCTCCTATCATCAGCAACTGTTTTCAGGGTACTTTAATATTTTCTAGAAGCCCACTTCTCACAGCTGAACACCCACATAAAATGTATTTCGGGGTACACTTGCTGAAATTCATACACTGTATTGAACCTGAAATTGTGTTAGAAGCAAGAGCTTCTATTGCCTAGGCAAAAATATAAAAACATTTGAAATAGGTCATCATGGTATGTTTTTATCTTTTATGAACAAAAAGGAACAGTTCTACCCTCAACCAAGAGAGATAAAAATTACTATCCAATATTACCGTTGGAAAAGGTACCTTTCTAACTTTGGTGTGTTCCAGATTTGCAGTTCCATACTTAACTCAATGTTGTTTTGACTCAAAGGCTTAAGTAGTGCAAAGTCATAGAGTTCACTGTGTATTTTTCTGAGATTACTCCTTATTAATATCATGGCAAGGTAAGTGAAAATAACACTTTTCTCAGGCAACAAATGGATTATTTTTTTCCCATTACAGTGGAACATATGAAATTTTCACAGTGCTAGAGATGAACAGTCACAATTACTTGACCTATTTGAATTTCAGTATGATTTTAGTTTTTTCCTCTTAAAAAAAACCGTAATGTTCCCTTTCACTATCATGGCAAACACAATATTTATTTGAAAAAGGTTTTGTAGCTTGCATACGGAATAGGTGGTTGATATCAGAAACACCCTTCATTTCTTGGCCTGAACGTTCATTTCTAAAACCTGAAAGATAGAAAAGAAGTCTAAGAAAACAGAAATTACTTCAAATTTCATTGTAAATCACTACATGTAGCTGAATTTAGTTCCTAAATTTTATCTAGTTTGAAATGTCTTTGTCTTTTGTCGTTTCAAAAGAACTTCAGAAGAAACGCCTGTTTTGGTTTAGTTATTGCTTTTAGGGGAGTATGGAATTAACAAAAGGCAAGTGACCATCCACTGATGAACTTAAAAATACATATTTCAAACCATGACAGAAGGTTATAGGAATTTGATATTTTCAGTGTGTTGTTTTTTTAAAAAGAAAAAAAAGCCTCAATTCATTGTATGTTATTTTGACTGGTAAGCCAAGAATGCTACACAAAATAGAAGAATACCTTTTCTGGTTATTATTCCCGTGGTTTTAATGAATATTATTTCACATCCTGGCTTTAGTTCTAATCAGTTCTATTGTATATATACTTTGCATTTTGAAAAACTTTGGTTTTGGGTTTTTTTTGCACACTTATTAAAATGGATGTTTTAACGGAGATGCTTCATGTGAATCTCCACTATATTCTCTTGGATCTATTTTATTTTCTTTCCATTCCATTCCATTCCATTCCATTCCATTCCATTCCATTCCATTCCATTCCATTCCATTCCATTCCATTCCTCCTTCTACCTTGCCTTTTCATTTTCCCATCCTGGCCTTATCCAAAGCTTACAGCAGCCCATTGAGTGACCTCAATGGTTTCAGTGAATTCCAGGATAGGACCCTTAAACAAGTGTTAATGAAGAACCAAATGTCTACTTTTACTTCACGTGCATTGCAGATATGATTTCACTTTAGTGATTCTGACTGTGGATTTTGCTTAGCACCCCTGGATAAGGCACTCTAAACTTTTAAAAGGTACAATAAAATAAGTTATGGAAATAAGCACAACGAAAGAAGTAAGAAAGAAAACGGAGTACAAATAAGGCTTATGAAAGGACAGGTGAAATAGAAATAATAATAGGAGAGAAGAGACAACCGTTTGGTTAATGAGATGCTGAGAATAAATGAGGTTTTGAAAGAGCACATTGGTGTAAGAGAATGAATTGAAAACAAGAGTTCATTCCACAACACACAGGCAAGAAAGGAAAGAGTGTTTGAAATCAGTAAGGATGAGAGAATTATAATTGCCTTTATGTTCTTGCTTTTTGCATCTCAGCGAACAACATTCAGCAATCAAAGGTTAATAGCAAACAACTTGTCATAATTGGATAGCTCTCCTCCCAAAATGGCACAGCAGCAGCAAGGCGAAACATCACGCTTGCCAGCCATGACATGCCTTGATAATTCCAAAGCAGTGCTGAGAAACCTAGATATATTTTAATAGAGAGCAGAGCAAGTGGAAGGCATGATAAATAAGCAGACCACAGACTAACCAAAACCCACCCAGGAAGAGTGACAAGAAACGAAATGTTCACTGCCGTTACATGCACTCTGATGGCATATTTAAAGGCTGTTAATATGTGTGAGACAGTGGCTACAACCACTGAAATTCTTTAGAGAATTTGCTTACTTACTGCAAAAACTACAGCAGCCTGGTTTCCTGACAACAGCACATTTGCCATTGTGGCCGCTGTGGCAGGGCAAGGATGAGAGCAGTTCCAGCGTCTCATGCGGCATCAACAGAATTGTCCCTCACTTGTTGATTACAAAATAATTATTAATGCAAGTGATATCTGAAACAGAAATAACGCTGCGATGTTTCTGATATAGACCTGGCCTTGCTATGAATAGTATAACAAATACTATGTGCATCTTTTATGAAAGCTTCATGCATCTTGTATGAAAATCAATAATGAAGCATAAATGTTATCAGGATAATTTTGGTATCAGTGTAGCTTTTCTTTTTGTTTTGGGTGTTGATCTTCTCAACCTGCTTGAAATCTGAGGTTAAAAAAATCAAAAATGATAAGTTAAGACAGAGGAACTGATAAAGACCCAGCTTGCAACAAACTGCACCAAACACAAGATGTATAAGATGTAGATCACACGATTTCTGCAGAGGGAGAAAAATAACCTAAGCTTCACTGTGCTTACACTTAGGTTTTTTTCAAGATAAATGTAGCCCAAAGATCTCTGGGTAAATGTTGAAGTGTTTAGGGCAAAATAAAATCTACATAGTATTCATAAATTGTGCAAAACTGTAATAAAGTCCTTATTTTAACACTAGATCTTGTTAGAAAGATGGACTGCTTCTAAAAGTTGTTAAATACATGAATTTTTGTAAGTCACTTCTTCTAATATTGTAAATGAGTTTCCAAATAGCTGTGTGTAGCCTTTCAGTTTCCCCTGGCAAGAGCATTTTTATTTTCTTGATGCAGTGATGAAGTATCTGGATCGTTGCCTTACAAATATTAAAAAGAGAACAGAAGAGAGTAAGCAGGTCTTTATAGTGGAATTATTATTTTCTAGGCCAAAAGTATTATTTCTTAGGCCCCATTAAGACATCAATAAGGGCACAGTAGCTCAAGAACCAAATCCTGACAGTGCAATAAAGCAAACTGATGTGGTTTTTTCCCTTCTCTCTTCTTAAAGCAAGAATGCTATAAGATATCAAATATCACAGAAATTCCCTAGATCAGTCCTGCCTGGAGAAAGGAGAGAAGCTGTGCAGCATGAGTCATTCTTAGTCAATCCCTCTTCATAACATCTTCTCCCCTTTGTGCTCCACCAGAACACGTCTATTATTTCAGATCTGTTCTCTCAGACACAACAGCATCGAGAGTTCCTTGCCTGTGAAGCTGGAGGATGAGCATTAAGAATCCTCCCATAGGAAACTGCTCATATATTTCCAGAAGACTTCATACCCTGCACACTGATAAGGCCAAGAGTTGGAATTTTCCAAGCAGAAGAAAGATTTTTCTAACCAAAAATCACACAGCAAAGTCCTTGCTCTGCTGGTGTCATGGGTAAAAGTCCCATGGGCTCAGAGACAATTTTGGTCCTTCTCCCACTGTCACAGAAAATGCAGAAAGGGCACACTATCAACCACTGTTAACTCTTGTCCATCCATAGCAAAGCGTGATTTTCATGTAACCAGCACAGACAACAAGGTAAAAAGGCACATTTATCCTGCAGAGGTTCAATTTTAATGCAGAGTTTCATCTAGAGCAAAGAAAACTCAGGCTGCATATGCTTATATATTTTTCATAAGGACCATATTTCATCATGAAATTTTCCTCTAGAATGTAAGAGACCACACTAATTCACTCAAAAGAATGATAAATGCTTTTTTTTTCTCGTGTGTGTGTGTATGATTCTGTGCACCAATGTCACAAAATCAGCATGGGGATAGAAAAAAGTAGTGGCATCCTGCAGACTCATTTCAAAATTGTCTAGGAAGTCTTCCTGCTTTTCCTTATTTATTGATAAAGAAATACAATTAATCATAGTGTTCTACTGACTTAATTGCTGTTCTCTTATTTAGTTTCTATAGAGATATTTTTACTCTACATATGGCTTACATGACTTTTCATAGAACAAGGATGGGGAAATAGTGACTTTCAGAGTTATGCTTGTCCAAATTGTCGCTTTTTGCTCAAATAAAACATATATAATAGAATACAGAGTGTACAATTAGATAGCTGGATAAGAATATCTGGTTTGGTGATTAGTTGGTGTTTGGTACATTTTTTTTTCCTTTTTTTTCCTTTTCCCATAGTTTTGTTTTGTTTTCCCCTAAATATATAGAAAAAAGGCTTGAAAATGTTAATTACAGAACTCAGCATTGTGTGTCACAGTTAGGAAAGAGTGTTCTGATCCACTGTCATTTCCAGATGGAAAAGAAGAGCTATCAGATGTAGAGCAATACAGTGTTATTCCACACCATGTTGCTGTGTTTTGTCCATAAAATGTGCTGAAATCAGCTTTCAGCTCAAAAGAAAATCCAAAGATCATTTGAAACAACCATGGTAGAAGAGTATGTGAACAAACTATCATTCAAAGATCAAAATGTATTGTTCCCCAGTTAGTTCACCCTAATGCTTAAGAGAGAGCTCTTGTGCCGCTCAATTCACATTCTCCAAAACACACTTTTAGAAGTTGTGTCAGACTCTATATGATGACATTATGTCACTGGTTTGAAAAGACGTCGCCTTCTGTCTGTGATGTAAGATCAGGAGATAAAGCACAGATGTGTGAGCGCAGCACTGGACTTACAGTCAATGTAAGTACAAGCAACAAGACAGTAAAATAAGTCCATGAAATGTAGAACATCCTCTGTGTGGTTCCTGGCTAAAATCACTGGGTTTTAGCAAAATTTAAGGCTCAGTTACACAAGTAAAAGCCCTTCAGAGGTTCTGCCGGCATTCCTTGCACCAGGAGACATGGTGGGGGATGAGTGGAGCCTGATCCAGGAAAGGATAAGTGGTGCTCAGGCACACAGGACCCCTCTGCACGAAGAAAGCTTCGCTGTTTAAGTGAACTGGATTTAAGAGCACTTCATTTTGCAGAGGCAGCTGTAACTGGCCTTGGGCTTTGGTCCAAGATATCCATTTTGTATCAAATACACAGTGAAAGAGCAGTGTTTTAAGGAGTTTGTAGTCCCTTAAGGCAGTGTTTTGACAAGAAGAAATGGAATAAACAGGTTTTCCAGTCCAATTAGTGAGGGCACCTTAGTAATCCCCTTTCCCAGTTTTCATATATATAAATATATATAAAAATAAAGGACTGAGGGTGACTTGCAGGAAAGTGGTTCAGACCAAGGAATGGCCCAGAAACAGCTCAGCTGGGGGACAGGAGATGAAGGTGTAGCGTGGAGGAGGAGGGGAAGAGAGCATTTTACCTGTAATTGGTTATTATTGATTATATCTCAATTAATGAATGGACACTCTAGACAAATTATAAAATATGCAGACAATGTGCCCAGACCTGGTTAGGAACAATAAGCTTCTCACAAACGATATTGAATAAAAATAATTATTTCTTGACATTTTCTCCTCTTCTTCAAATGTCAACTTAATTTTTTCCAGACTTTTACTTATTAATGTGGCAGATCCTATCCATCATGTCACGCTTACTCTTATTTTGTCAGCAATTCAAGCCAGAGATATAACTCAAAGTAATTACATTAAATGGTCAAAGAGAGGTAGATTCTATAATATCTTCGCTCAAAGTTTTTTTAAAAAAGTACTTTATTTTATTTTATTTTATTTTATTTTATTTTATTTTATTTTATTTTATTTTATTTTATTTTATTTTATTTTATTTTATTTTATTCTAATGCAGTATTTTTTGAGGGACAAAACTCTTTACCTGACGAGCTTGAGATTTATTATCATAATCATTTCAGGAGTGATGTTCATATCTGGCATTAAATACACAAATCATCCATGGAAAGTAAATTTCAGTAAGACATTGTCTATTTACTATTCGAGTGGATCTCAATTATTTATGATATTTTTTCATATAATATTTATGTGTGTTAATCACAATTAATCATAAGGTTTTACTCCTGACTACAGCTAATGCTTTTGCATACCTTTTTCTTATGCAGTCTGTGCAGTCTTCTCATGAGACTGCTGTATGATGTGACTTCAAGTCACACTACATGTCCTTTACCAAATATTCACTTGTTTGCTTTGTTGGATTAAATAGATTAAATAGGAAAGTCAGTAACTAGATTTTCTAATGCTGACTTTCTCACTTGGATGCATTGGGAGCCATGTGAAAGTCATTACAGCTGTAGATATCCTGCTCCTTCTATTTCTAACCAAGGTCTGTGAAGAAGATGACTGAGCACTGCAATCACATTTTAACGTGGCAAGTAAAATGTGTGGAGCGCTGCATTTTCTTGAAATACTGGCAAAATTAAAGTGAAAAGCATCGTGGAGTTGTTTCCTCACCTCTGACACTCCACCTTACAGGTACTTTTCTGGTTTCATAGCAGCCTAAGGGAAGTGCTTAAACCTGTGTACTCAGAAATAGAAAAACACAGATAGCATTTAGAAGTTGGAGAAAGTCCAGGGGATGTCTGAGAGTCTGTTAGACCACTTATTTGACATATGCAGGCAAAAAGAATCCTTGACTAACCAAAAAACCAAAATCATGTCTCTCTCCACACAGAAACTGAAGCAGAAGAAAAGAAAAATTATCCTCACGTTAAACCAATGTAATGCCATGTATTTAATCATTGGCTGCCAACATGTCATCTTATGTAAATTATATATAGGACAATGAATGTGCGAGAGATTTATATGGACTAAAAATAGCACTAAGACACCCTGGATTTGCCTGTGTAAAATCCAGCACTTTGCAATATAAAATTAAATGTGAGAATAAATAGTTCAGACACATAAATCAAAATCTCAACAGAACAGCCAATTCTTATTCAGTCCAGCTTGCTACAGCAATTTCTTTATCCCCAGCAAGACAATGTCTTGTAAGTTACAGTTATCTTAGACCTCAACCACCTCCTCTATGGGATGGGAAAAATGCTGGGAAAAGACAGCAGGCGCTGTCAGCAGAATTGCAGGAACATTGATCTAAGTAGCTAGTAAAATTCAGACAGGTCAGGGATGCCACTTTTAGAATCTGGAAAATAGGGTATTTATTAAAAAAAAAAAAGTTTCCCTGTCTATTTTCTGTTCATGTGTAGCTACATTTGGGTTCCCTTGCAATGATATTTATGTTTGGGTAAGGGCATTAATCATAGACATCTACAGGATGCAATGTTCTTATCTCTACTACGATGTTCAGAGTCTTTGGAAGAAAACTGAATGGAATATGTAACCATGAGATGTTTGTATATTTTGGAATACATAGCTTACTGAGAGAAGTGTTCTCAAAATGCATGTGGATTTCTCTGTGCAGCTCTTTCTGACAGCTAACTGATGAACATTTAGATATCCAGAACCTTTCAAATGAATTTCCTGTTCAGATTTCTTTTTTGATTTCTTCGGTGAATGGTTCTTGGCTATCAATAAGTACATTATCATATAGTGATCTGTGAATAACAGTACTTTCTAGTTTGTTTTTTGCTGGTCAATTAAAAAGCTGATTTTGCAACAATGCAGAGCAAATGATACTTTTCTTGCATTCTGATTGGATACTTAATAACTAAGATTACGTATATAGTGATTTTATTTTTCTTCTGGTGCTTGACAGAATTCAAACTGTCACACTGAAAACTCACCTCTAACAAGTGTCTATGAAGATGGCTCAAAGTTTTGAATGTTCATAGAAAGAAAGTTTTAATGAATAACAAGCGGATGAACTTTTGGCACCAAGTGGACGTCCATTCCCTCTTCTGTACTGCCCAGCATCATTAATTGCTACCTATTATTAACTGCAAGCCTAGAAAACATTAAATTTTATCTTAAATGCATTTGTGCCACTAAAGCTGAAATCAAGCATGCTCAGATTTACAGTATCACAGACTTGGTTTACTCTATGCTTTTGCAATTTATTTGGTTTGTGGAATTGTGGGAAACAGAGGAGTAGAAACATCCACAGGCACTAATGAGTTTGGTTTGCAGTCCTGGAAAGAGCTTGGGTTGATGTAATGGTAAAGGTATACAGACCTTAAGCCGAAGAATTATAAACCTATGTTTCTATAGTTACAAGTAGGAATATGTATTGGGTGATATGGTGGAGGGTTTTTAAGTATAGCAATGTGATTTTAAAGTTTAAGCTAAGAATTTAAATGTTATAATAGAAGTATATGTGTGTACATGAGCTGGCCAGTAATTGGTTGAAAGACAGACGCAATACAGTAAAAAATACCAAAGGTGATAGGTTATAAAGCCAAAACAAAGCTTCGTGTTAATTGCTTATTGGACCAAAAAGTTATAAATTGCCATGTAACTTTGAAACTCGTGACTATCTTCAGTTATGGCGACTTGTTACTGAATCTCACGGCCTCTGAGACTGATGCCTCGTTGGATTTTCAAGTAATAAATCGTGAATAACCATGATGGTCCCATGTCTTTAATAAGGCGCCGACATGGAATAGCTCTTCCCCCGAGTTGATGAAAGCCTAGAGCAGCCCATTTTCCTTCCTTTTGCTAATATTAGGGCACTTTTGTACCAAGGAGCCTTCTTCCCAAGATGTCATAATTGCTGCAACCAGTTTCTTTCTACAATGTGGCATTTTCCCTCCGCTAATGTATCACTTCAATGAATTCACAAACCAGCTCTGTCTGGTTCAAATCCATGAACCTACACTTATGATAAGATAATGAATGCACACTCATCAAGCAGAACCACACTGGAAGTGCTGTGGGCAAGTGTACAGTGCAATACATTTTGTTAAATGAGGATGATGCATTTTGAGAGGCATATCACTTCTCAGAGGTGTTTGTTCACTCATCTGGCCCCACTACTCACCACAGAAGGAGGCTTTTGGTCACTGCATGTTCAGGGAGATAAAGTACAGCATCAAATGTAAATAAAGGAAGTATTAATGAATAAATATAGATATATTGGCATAGTATTTAATTAGTTGCTGTTGGGAAAGGGCATAGCAACATACAAAGCTGATTCGAGCTGCTTCATATGTTATCGTAAAAATCTAATCAGTTAGCCATATAATGCCATGCTAAAATACAGATGATTGAAACAACAGCACAAAACATTAGTTTTATACATGTAGTAAAGAGACATATCTGCAAGTTTTAATGTCTTAATCCACATAAGCCAGAAGGCTTTATTTCCCTCTTAATAAAAAATAGGAAAAAAAATAGAACTCCCTACTTAGACCAGTGCATAAAAAGTGCTTTATGTACAAAAGTTTTCATATCATTATCACTAATACTGAACACCAATGATATCTCCAAGCAGCTTTATTAAATATCCAGTGCTTCATATGTAGTGTAGATTGAGATTGGTTTTAAGGAAAGGAATTTTTTATGATGAGGATGGTGAGGCAGTTCTACAGGCTGCCCAGAGAAGTGGGGGATTCCCCACCGCTGGAAATGCTCAAGTCAGGTTGGATGGGGCTTTGAGCAACCTGTTCTAGGGAAAGATGTCCCAGCCCATGTCCAAGAACTTGAGTCAGATCATCTTTAATATTCGCTTCAGACCAAACCATCTGATGATTCTGTGTTATTTTTACCTTAAACAAACATCAAGGTTTTGAAAGGATTAGGTGGGGGAAAGGAATTGTCTCATACAGGCTTTCAGGTTCAACTTGGGCTCTAGTTTGATCACTTGCTGTACTGTCAGATATGAAGACTCAGGATCTGGGCAGAACAACTTTAAGAGGGGATGTTGAGATCAAAAAAGACTGAATGTCCACCATTTATCTTTCTGAGAACTTAAAGACAGCTCCAAAAATGTGTCTTTCTCAGCAGGAAGATACTTAGCATCTGTAGGATCCGGTGAAAAACAAATCCCTTGACATTTCTCAACCTCTTGGCGTAGCTTCTATCCATGGGTTCTATTCCAAAATGCTATTAAGGCTTCCATAACACATGAGTTTTACAATCCAAGGTGAATGATGGACATTTGCCATGCCATTTATAAAGCATAAGATTCACTCTATGATCTACCATGCCTGGAGAAGTTTGTAGCCAAGGTCACCAGATCTCTCAGAAAGATAGTACTCTGCTTTTGCTCTCACTGAAGATTTGTCCTGAGCAGGAGTGTCAGCAAATTGCAGGCACTGTGATATATTGTCTAACAGAGGAGGATTCATTTGGGAGCAAACAATAAACTGAGTTCAAAACTTCATTGTGCTGCACAAACCAGATCTGTTATGTAAGGCTATCTCTCTTAACAGGAACAAGCCTGAACCAGCTGCTAAACTGATTAGTTTAGACATACAGAAAATCTACTTGTTTTTTTAAATCTTATTGTTGCTAATGAAGGAGCAAGAACATTTTTTCATATTTATAATGTAGAGAGAATGTTAAATCTACAAATTGAGACAGTATAGAGTAATTTTCTGTGTAATTTTAAATTTTATTTTGTAGACCTGGTCTGCTGTTATTTTTTTTTTTTAAAGTTTTTCCTTCTGTGTCAATCCATATTTTTTTCTCCTAGATTTCTCCTAGCATTTCCTGCCATAGAGCTCTCTGACTCGCTTAACACTCTAGAGAAATATGAAAGGCTCCTTCAGGCAGCTTGGGCAAATTAATAATCTTCTTCAAGGGTCACAGGGTCATCTAATGCCAGAGTCGAAAGTACCTGTACATACATAAAATACAGAATACTGAAAGTATTCAAAAAATGGTCCAGTAATATCAAGAGCATATTTTAATTGTTCACTTCAGTAAACTTCCCATAGCTCAACCACACCCAAGAGGTTTTTGATGAATATAGATGTGAATATAGATGTGAATATATTAAATGATAAATTTGTTCTTTAGGAATAAAACAGTAGCCTCTTACAAAAGAGGCTCAAAGTGCAAAGCAGCCTTGCATTTTCCTTCCCTAGAAATCTGCAGATGTCTCTAAGCGAACCTGTTTATCTCAGCTTATGGTTGAAAACCATATTCTACAAAGTTGACGAATGCCAACACGTTCCCACCTGAATTCCCAAAATTATCTTATCAGCCATTCATGCTTTTAGTTAGTCACGATGCTCGACTTATGAGTATAACTCCCTTTTTTCTCTTGTAATCGGATCTCAACAATTGTTCAGAGTGGGAATGACACCTGTAACTATAGGGATGGGACTTATGAATTTTACTTTATTCTGTTCAGTGTTCCTAAACCTAAGCAGCTGAGAAGTCAGAGCCTTGACCTGAAAAAAATGTGATTACAAGTATGCTGAGTGCATATTGAAGAGAGATATAAATGTGAGCACACAGGAGCAGGTACTACAGATGAATTAAAAAACCCATGACTGAAAACAGCATATGGCATTAATAACACAATGCCATTCTTTCCATACCATTTTCTTCCACTGTAATGAATAACCAAAGCCAGTTTATTTATAAAGAGTGTAAATAACAGGCACTTTCATCACGAAGACCCTCAAATTCTATATTTTCTACCGCTTTCTGCTATCAGGAAAAAGAGCTAAATAACTTTAGTTCAAGATGATGAACATCTTTTCCAAAGGGGAAAAGGTCTGGATAATTGTTTCTATTTTGAATAAAACACAGCATAAATTCATCTTTTATAATAATACAAAATTGTAAGTAGTCTTGAATTTCCAGACTAGTGACCTTGAATACTTAAAATTATTACTCATGTTGGATCAAATAACAGCCAATTTTATTGCAGCAAAGAACATATAACAGAAGAGACAACATGCACCTTTTTAGACCAGCAAATCATTTCCACACCACTGTGTAAAAAGTTTTCTGTGCTTACTTGATGCTTTTTGAGTCAGTTGGTAGGTCAGTTGTACTTAACTTGCATTAATTAAAAGCAGAGAATGTAATTAGCTACCAAATACATATTTAGGAACTTAGCTGACAGTCAGGCTATAATGATTCCAGATTTAGGGGATGATTTCTCCATTTCAAATATAAAGAAATAGTAAAAAAAGAAAAATATGAAGCAGCAAAAGCTGGACTAGAAAATCAGGGGGAAAGGAGGTTTTGGTTTTAAGAGCAACTATGCTCTGTACCAAGTGTTTCTGGAGCTGCAGCGGACAGCAGAACTAAATATCTGTTCAGCTACCTGGACATTCTGCAATTGCTTGAGACCCTTTGCTGTAATATGTAACACAGCTTTTAGGAACACTTTTTTGGCAAGGCAGGTTATGACATTAACAGCAATGAAAGAAAACACCGATCGTTACAGCTCTTGCTATGTTCTGCACGTGTCATTCCTTGGGAGGACATTTAATGATCAGCAAACATGAAGTGCCTGTGAAAACTAATTCCTCATTCTTTCAAGTATTGACGGAGCTAACCTCAGTTCAGCCTCAGCAGGGAAAATTCCAACTTTCTTATGGCCCACTCCTACTTTCATCACATGCTGCCAGTGATTTTGATAAAAACAAAACTTAGTCCAGGGATTTACAATCTTTCAATACTGAAAGACTCTATATTTATTCCTCTTCATAACATTAATCACTTACTTTTCTTTCTTTTCATGAAGAATGAGCTAATTAATTGATTAATGAAACTTGTGTTCCAGTTTCTCCATTGGTGCTCCACTTTCTCGAGGTGCGAGTTCACACACCTGTTGCTAATTACAGTGTGATTACTTAACTCAGAAACTTGATTAAACTCCTCAAAGAAGAAAGGTAATGAAAGGCCAGTTACTCTTGGCCTTCCAAAAGGAAATCTCACCTCCTACCCTTGCTCTAGCCAGTCCTAACACAAGCAGTCAAGCAAAGCATTTTACATCTTTATGTTATCTTGTCATCTAGGTGTAAGGTGTTTCATGAGATTTTTAGATCTTAAAATTAAATTTAATTCCATTTTATCCCTGGTAATTTGCATATTCAGCATATTTGAGTGGGTAAAGCAATGTTCTTGAGCTATTCTCATGCTTTTATAAAGTCAAAAATAAACTCAGTTTGTTCACAGTGATCATGCTCAGCTGTTTCTTATTTTAACTTTCCTGCAATGAATTTTCATATCATGGGAACTGCAGGAAGTTCCTACTAGCATTGGATATGTTTATCTGGGAACAACATAGAGGATACCACTTGTTGTAATCAGTGCTTCGGTATTGATTTCATCCAGATACTATTTGATTAAAGTTATTTATGCCTAAATCATTTGCCTTCAAAATTGCGCTGAAGAAAAAAGCTTACTGTATGCATTTTAGATGGCAAAACAGACAAAATAATGCTACCGCACTAATGCAATTTTTAGAAATATATTCACTTAAATCATTTACCAGTAGGAGAAAGCAATTATGAGTGACGCAAAAGCCTAGAAGTACTAACTTTTGTAATACCAAACATGTCTTATTATACTAACAGTAATAATGAAATTAGGCTTCTAATCAATGTTTTTGAAGAAGCCTTCATCAAAAAAACCCCTTTGCAATATACATATAATGCTGTATGTGCATGTCAGTGCCCTCTGCTGGATAGAGAAAGATCTAAACTGGTGTTCATGATCAGGTCTTCACCCAACAGCTATTTCTAAGAAGTTATAAACTGTTGTTATTAGGTACGAAAGGTGAAGGAAATCATACCTGTGTGGCATATGATGGAAAAAATTTGTTTGGGATCTAATGTTCCTCGATTTTGACCCTAAGGTCCATTGCAAGTGGTTGAGATAAGCAGCTGTGATCTTTCTATCTTTCATTATCTGCAATTATTAATTCATCTCTTTCTCTGACCATGAGCAAGTGTGACCACTACCCAAAAGGCTTCACTGTATTTCAGTCTGGAATTGTATTTTCCTTTTTTCCTCAGCTATAGCCTTCTATTTTAATACTATATATTACAGGAGGCCCCCCAAGTGGCCTTCAGGAATGTTTATTAGCTGTTTAACAGAACATGCTTTACTGCTGCTGAATTAATTTTTACAGAAATGACATAAGTGCTGTCCCTACTGCACCTGCTCTAGGACAAACAACATTTTCTATTTTCAGGGCTCTTAACCTAACCAGTTCTAAATTCATTAAAAACTACAGCCCAGTCTCAACTTCATTCCAAATGAGCTGCTGTCTTCAGGGTTATTCATAGAGGCCATCTGTGAAAAAGGTTTCACTATCTTATTCCCAAAATGTTGGACTGGGGAAACCAAATGGGTTATCAAGGAAGAAAGGCATTAAGTAACCACATGCTAGAGGTAAGATGCTGATTTGGTGTTGCTGTAAATCTTCTTTTCCTTCCGAATACTAAGTTATTATTTTTTATTCTTAAAAGAAATGTTCTTCATTGTGAGTGCCCTGTCCACTCTCATAGTAGTACTCAGTTGTTCTATTTTGCATGGATACAAATAACCATTTATCAGCTGCTTATCAGTAACCAACCATAGCACAAGGCAGCATCTTCCTCAGAGCTCAAAAATTAATCAAAACCTGGGAACTGCAGCTTTGTCAGAGTTTTGCTGCATCCATGGAGGCAGCAGTTCACAGTTTCAAAGGCATCCTATGTTTCATGCAGCATTGCTCCATTTCACTCAATGAAGCATGATTATGGTCAAAAAATGGCAAAAAAGCATTTCACATCAGGACCAGGAGGATCATGCCAACAGGTAGAGGTGTACTGTGCTGGTGCTTTTCTTGTTGCTTTGTTGGGTTTTTTTAAATATTTATTAGTCTCATCTTCTTTTTAGTCACAATAGTTAGAAACATTATAGTTAATTTTGGGGGATAGCGACATGCATCTCAGTTGTGAAAAAAAATCAATAAAACATCTGCCTTTTTGTGTGGACGAAATTGCATTTTTGCTTCTGTTGAGGGTCACCTGGGATAAGTAAATCTTGTCACTCTGGAAATGCTTGTCAGCTAGACATTCCTCAGCTAGTGATGATCAGCCATGAAAGTATTTGCAATTGAGCCTAATTAGTCTTTGAAGTTTAATCTTATTAAGCATCAGATTTTGCCAATCTTCTGCAACCAAGCCTCCCACTGAAATCAGCAGGAAAACTAAAACAGAAAATATTTTGTAGTCGGACCCAAGAGGATTTTTGGAACGCTTGCAGTTTTCTCACAGAATCAAAAACACACCACTGCAGCAGCTCAGCATCACGATTTTGTGTAGCACAGTGACACACATTCTGTAAAGGACGACACAGAGCTTTCTGCCTATTACAGCTGTTCAAAAATAAAAGGGATTGGAAGTGAGAACAAATTATGAGAAATCAGTGAGAAACCTGTGGTGTCTTTCCCTGATTTCCAGCATGTCCTCAAAAGTAGGGATGTCTAGGCTCTAGAACAAAATTTTGGGAGATATCCTTAGTCTGGGAGTAAGCATGTGTTGGTACTAGACTGAAATTACAGCAAATGTAGCCAATTTCCTTTATATGGCATTACATACCCAGATTGGTCATTACTTGAGAATTAATATTTAAATATTCAGTAGAGTAATAATCTGAAAACAGCTCAACTACAAATATAACAACAAAATGAAGCTCCTATAATCTATATGCAGGACTCCAGTGAACAGTGAGTAATCACCTCTAAAGTAAATATCTGTTGATAATACAAAAAAAATTTTGCAGTTTCTCATTAAATTACAACATATTTTCTACATCTTATGAAAAGTTAATAAAAATTAAAGGTTTAAGCTTATTTATAAATAATCTATAAGCATTGCTTTTATTGACCAGTATGTTAATAAAATCTGATTTATTAAATACTTGACATATGAAACGCGTCAACACCTCAATTTCAATTAATTCATTAATGCGAAAGTTATTAGAAATATAGTGTTATTAGAAACTTGAAAAACTATTTTCTGTGACTTTATCACATTAAAAGCAATGTTGCAGTTTATTTCTTTGAATGTCGTATACATACCAATAAAAAACATCCAAAAGAAGCAATAAGAGATATACACACACTCTGGAAACGAAGAGAGTAATCTCCTTCTTTAGTACTGTGAGCATATTATTTTTATTAGTTAGCTATTACATGCAAATGAAGAGTTTTCATGAATATGCAGAAGAAACATAATATCCATGAATAGGTCTCAAACAGTAGTTTCAACATTGGGGGTGAGAGTTTTAGTCCTAAATTAGCTGTAAACGTTTTGGAAAATTCTAGTTTACCAATAAATATATTTTTAAGCTTAAGAACTTTCACAAAGTTGAGCCCTGCAGGGTTATTCCTTTTTATACCTGCATGACATACAGGTACAAAATTTCTTACATAACCAACTCAGTCCAGCACAAGTTTTTTTATACCCGGTATTTGAGCCTTTCACAGAAAAAATAGAAGCTGAACATCATCATGAACTGTCTTCTTGATGTGATTAGGCTCAGAAATGAACTGAATCAGAAATGAACAATTCATGAACACAACTCAGTTCGACGTTTGTTCCCAGTGAAAATGATCTCTGAGCAAATGGCCCTAATAAAGCCCATGGAACTCCTAAATCCCCCCCAAATCCCCAGCATTGATGATGTAATGATTACAGAGCACATGTGGGATCAGCACACTGCATTTCTGAGTCCAGGTCCTGTATCTTCTCCATTGGGCTATTGCTTGTCCTCTCGATTTCAAGGGCACATCAGCTTTTTCCGATGAGATCTTCGACAACAGTGACAAAATGCAGTGAGAACCTGAGAGGTGATCAGCAGATCTCATGACATCATTGTCACCTCATCCCACCATGCTCACAACTGTCCCTGTCACACAGAGGCACTGGGCCTGGCTCTGTCCTGACAAGAGAGCCCAGTGAAATCCTGGTGAGCCCTGCAAAAGCCCACAGCCCACTGCTCCTCTGTTCAGAGCTTCTGGAGCTGCCTGCCTGATACACTTCACAAGCACTACATTGATTTAAAAGTAATTAAAAAAAAAAAAAGAAACCCACACTAATTTTGTTCATATAACAGTATTACTATGATTTTCTGTAACCATAAATAAAAGATTTTAATTATATAATTTTATACACCATGACTACAGAAATAACTGGAAGTCAAGGAATACACTTTATATCATCTGAAAGTGAATTAATTAGTATCAAGTACATGCTTGATAAAATTTAAAGTGGGTGGAATCTACACCTGCTATGCAAAAGTCTGCATTGTGTTAATGAGTCAACATGCATACATCATCAATTAATGGTCTAATTCTTAACCACAGGAGACGTGTTTGTAGCATATGTTTTTAGGACAATTTCCTAGACATTTTGCAGAGGAAGAATATTAGTGATACACTGCAATTGTATCTAAAAGTATCACTCAGAATTGAAAGCTGATATTGCTAGGCATTGTATAATCATGCAAGAGAGCCAAACATATAAATTAACGGCATTTGGTCCAGTGTGACTGTGTGAACAGATCCAAGCTAGAAAAAGAGATCGTTATATTCTTAAATATGTTTTTTTTCAGGAAAGAAAATTTTTCTTTTTTTAAAGATAAATTACATATATGCAACAATATCTCAGTGAAGTCTTTCGGATTAAGGAAATGCTGCACTGCACACGTGCTACAGACCCATTAACAAACAGTAAAGTGGCAGCTTCCGAAGGAAGATGGTCTCACGCTGATGCTGCGTGGCAGAGATGATGCAGGCAAAACTGCAACAACTGCTCACGCTCATCCGTCAGGATCATCCTCACAGCTGGAAAGATTTCTACACTAGAGCCCACTTAAAGGAAGGGTGAGTGAGGGAACGTAAAACAAGGGCTACCATTCTTTGCAGTAAGCAAACACACCCTTGTCAGAAAGTCATTCCATGGAAACCATTTCAGTATGATAATTTCTAGAGCGCTGCTGTCATGAGTGTTTCTCTTTCTGGTGAATTATACTCAGCAGTAAAACCTAGGGGAAGACTTGCTGGCAAAAGGTGGGGTCTGCTATGCACATATACAAAATGTTTATGTACATAATAGTAACACAAAGTGTATGGGAAAGTGGTTTCTTTTGCCTCTTTTTCAGATGACTCAAGCTGAGGGTCTTTTAATTGTTACTTTTAAATCTTTAAAATGTTTCAGCATTCAGCTGAACCCAATATTGGGATTATACTGGTATTTTTTACATTTGACTCTCACATTCTGGAGGCAATGTCAAAGAGCCCATTCTTTTTCCTATCACATGTCTGGAGCTTTTACGGCTGCTTTCTCTACTATACACTTTATGTTTTGTACACACTTCAATTTGACAAAATAACTGCAAAGCAAGTCATAAACAAATATATAAAATTGGCAAACTTTGTCAATAAATGTAAGAGTTTGTTTTGGAGCAAAAACAGATCTATTTTTTTTTTTAATGTGTATTCAGCAAAATGTAGTGATCTTAAAAGTCATGATCATTGTCAAAAAGTGAGAAAGGCTGTCGTGTATACAGACTTCAATCTTGACACTGGATCAGGATTCAGACTTGCAGTCCAAATACAAACACATGAGTCTTACAAGAGTACAAAATCTAGCAGTTCTTAATATTAAGGAGGACTTTTTGCCATAGGATTAGATATTCCTCCTTTTTATTATAGAATTTACAACACAAGCAAAAAATATCACCTAATATGGTATTGAAAAATAAAGCGACAACACCCATTATATTTTCAAAATGCTGACACAAACTACTGGATTTACTTTATTTACAACAAAGCCATGTGTCTTGTTCAAGGTGCTCATCCTGACTTCTTTCCCTTTACCAATACAGACAGAAAGACACCTGCTGAAGAATTGTTCCATCACATTACTTTTTCTAAAGGTGAGATGAATACCACCCTTTGCTTTTACAGTCCTTTTCCAACTATAGTTACAGAAACTTTTTTCCCCTAGTTAATTTCCTTATTTCTGTGAGGAGAAATAAACTTGGTTTACATACAAGTAGTATTTTCTCCAAGTTGCCACAAGAGGTGGTTTGACACTGCAGTCTAATCATATGCTTCGATTGACCTCCATATTTAATTTAACAAAGGAAAATAATGGAGTTTTGCCATTCTGGATTGACCAATCTTTTGGTCTTCTAAGAGGAACACTTGCAAAGGGTAATGACACTAAAGAAGACCTCATCAAGGCTTCCTTTGACTCCACAGAAGTTCTACATCCAGATATGTGAGTAACTCCAGTAAGGATAACTCTGATGTCCTGATCTACTCACACTTTGCTCCTAGAGTAGACAATAATATTATAAACAATTTACAGCAAGCTGTCCTTGGCTCTGCTGACGCTGACTTGCCTAGGAGCACTCTAGAAGCAGAGCTTTCTACCACCTTTAGTTGGCTGAGAGTCTTTTCTGATAGTTGAGCCTCCAATTTACAGACAAGTTCCCAACCTGTCTTGTCATCAAGAGAACTCACAGCAAACACTGGCCTCCATAAATTTTAGTACATAAAAGCTCTCTCCCAACTCAGAATGAGCTGGTGGCTTCCCACAAAATGATGAAATAAAATCAACACTGCAGTATTTCCACTGGCTGTCCTTAAGGTTTCCCGGAGCCCTGTGGTTCTGGAATGGATGGTGATACTGCTGCAGTGCCACAGTGGTGTGCCTGACATGGGGATAGAGGTAATTTGTCCAGGAAACTGAACTTTCTCAGGTTCGTAGTGCTGTGGGGCTGCTAGAGCAGCTAGGAAGAAATAGGATTGATCCAGGCAGATTGTTACTAAATTACTTGGAAGCACTTTCTATAACTGATAAGAATGTACATTTTCCTTGCAGTTTTTAAGTAAAAATTTATGATTAATGTAAAACTGCCTGGTGTTCAGCTTTTGCTGCAGTATGTGCAATGCTCAGCTTGCTAAAATGAATGACCCCATGAAAAACCTTAGCATTTGGCAATTTTGGGGATGTAATGAAGAATAATTAAAATGATTAAGAAATAAATTGAAGGAAAATACTTAAATGCTCTAGGAGTGAATTCCAGCAGTGCCACAGGAAGCCTGCACAAGGTCTCAGTTATCACATTATTCCAGCCATTTCTGCAGCTCCCCAAAGCTGGGGAATAGAAACACATAAGAACACATATGGCAGAAATGAATGAACCAAAGATTTAAATTCAGCAACATACATCATACAATGATGAAAGGATCTATAAGGTGCATATGGATCTATTTAGTTCAGAAAGGCTCAGATAAGAGTGCAGTTATTTTATATCTCTCCAAAACACAGAAGCAATACTACAAACTCCTACTCATAAGTTGTCAAGTCATTCCCTACATTTAAAATTGTTCCAGGTAAACCCTGTAATGACTCTCTAAATAATGTTTGTTGAAGGAAAATATTGTCATTCAAGCAGAACTATAGACATCTGTGCTCATTTATAATAAACTACTTTCATTTAATTTTATTTATAGATGTATTAGGAAAATTCCATGTAGCTGGAAAATGTAGAGAAATAATAGCCTGACACCAGAGTCAAACCTTTCTACAGTATCATCAGCTGAGAATGCAAAGGTCATTCTCTTCTGGTATTGAGGCAGGTTCCTTATTGATTGTTTCTATGCCAGAAAAAAAAAAAAAATCAGATTAAAGTAAAAGGAGTTTCTTAGTCTCAAGCAGAAATGAAAAATAGCTCTTGGGGGGAACAAAAGAAAGGCAATCAAAATTACTGTATTGTGCCAAATGCAGGCAGTTTCAGCTTGTTTTGAAAGATCCATTCACATAATCATGAAAGAAGACTTTACAGGAGAGGTACCATAATAATCAGTGTTTTGTCTAAAAATAGGTCATTAATGTGAGTATTAGATGAGATTAACTTGGCCACATAATTGTTTTGTTCTGCTTTAGATCATTTTGTGCAAATGTATGTTAAAAAAAAATAAAACAACAAAAAGCTATTCTGAATGCACAGAATATCATCAGAGGGAAGTCAAAAATCTCTCTCCCTGTATTTAGATAACACATGGTCTGTGTACCTGGAGTGCTCCTCTGCTTGTTTATTGATAAAATGCATTGAAAGGAAATCTCTATCAACAATAACGGCATCATAATTTTCAGGATATCAATACTCCTAGTAAAAAACATCTTTCAAGGGTACTGTTCTTCTGGAAATAGGAGTACTGCAGCACTATAAACCATGCCACATGACTCGTTTTTCCCTAACCGCGGCCCCCATTTTCACCCAAATAGTGTGAAAAGAGCCTTTCTCTGTCCTTAACAGTCATAGGATGTAACCTGTATTCACACCTGGGCTTAAGGTCTAAACAATAAAATTATCTTTAATTTGCCAATGCTTAAAATGCCCTGCTTCTTTCAGCTGAGATAAGATGTACCCTGGTTTAGATACATTTTCAAAGCAAACATGACCTTGATAATTAGTGCCACTTACAGTACAGGAGAATTTTACCTAAGTTCCTTTTCACAGTGAACAAGGGATACCCGGTGTGTGAGAGTTCACCCCTATTCAGAGGGCATCCACAAAGCCTGCAAAGTGCTACCTGTAATTCTGAAAACAGGGTATAAGTGAGAATTAAGTGCTGCACTGATTTAGGGCTGTCTGTCTGCCCAGAGATAAATAACAAACACACTTGCACTGAAATTTATATATTCAGGTATGTACCAAAATCCAGCTCAGAATGGATACAGCAATATTTCTTCTTTATTTTCTTGGGCTCTGATGAGTAGTACCCAAGCTGTGCGTAAAATGTTGTCAATTTAACTTCTCTTAAATCCTTTTTTTGTCTCAGGCTAAGATTTTTCAGGTATAATTAGACCTTGAAAATTAGTTAATTACCAACACCACATCCTGAGGATTCCAAATCATAACTACAAAGGATGTACTGAATTTTAAATTGTCTGAAATTGAAAATAGGCAGCTAGTGGGTTTTTCAAATTCTTAATTACCTCACCCAACTCTGTGCGAATTAGGTAGCCAGAGCTTTTCAGTGTCACCCATTTTTTAGTGTCACAGGTTAAATTTCTACATATTTACTCAGTCAAAATTGTTTCTTTCTTTTTTTTCCAAAGTCTACACAAAGGTCTTGGTTGCACAAGTTTACATTAATTTCATCATTTAAAATTTTAATATATATAAGCATGTCAGCACTTAGCATTCATACATTGCAGAAGAATAATTAATTGGAAAAAATGTCTGCTTTTTCACTCCCCCAGATCTCCTAAATATATACATTTTTTGATATTTAATTGCATGCACACACATTTTATGTGCATACCCATGTTTTGTTATCTCGGTTCTAGTAAAATGACAGCATATCAAAATCAAAATTGAACTGTACTACTCATTCCCAGACTTTAAAGTCTGGTTTTTGTTTTGGTATTTTTAATTTTTTTACAGATATCATTTAATTAGTTGAAAACAGTTAATAAGTTGCTGGTAATCAAGGACACTCCTGACTATGTCTCCAATGAATTTCAAAAGAATTACACTTACTTATTGATAAGTCGAAGTGTGGCCTTGCAGGTTGTCTTTTATTGACTTGTTAACCATGGATTATTCACACTGCCCAACTTGTGCCATAGTTTCTTGTGTTCACAGTGAGGTGACATGAAAACTACTTTGTAATCAAAGTATTAATGCTGCAGAACTTGGATGTGAACTGCAAAGCCCCTTCCTGCTAGGTGATGGCAGGAGGGAGATTGCAATCTTTTCCATCGAGATTTGCAACCAAAACTTGTCACTGGGACCTGGAGGGGTGAGGAAGAGAGGGGGGATAAAAATAAGATGGAAGGGGCACTGTTCCTGGACAGCCAAAAAGTTATAAATTTTCTTCTTCTAACCTGTAAACAAACCACAAGTGTGTTCAAGTCTTAGAAGAGGAGGGACTGAGGAACTGGCTTACCTATATTTATGAAGTACACACCTATTCTCTTTGAGAAAACCATTCAGTAGCTCTTTTGAAGGGTGCTGACGATGTGTAGCTAAGTGCAAAAATGGAAGGAAGGCTTCTACCATGTCATATCTCCATAGCAAAGTCACTGCTCAAATAACCCTGTTCCTTAGCTTAAAATAATTATATAATAATCAATAATATCTGATTAAATGCAATAATATATTGAGATTCATGAAGCATCTAGAAATTTCAGAACTTGCTTTACTTGCAATTTGATTTTATTCTGAATTCTCCAAAACAAAAGGGCTATAGGCTTACAAACTCTTTTCTTCTTTTCTCTGAAGAAATTGCCAAGGGAAAGCAGAGCAGAAACCACCCATATCCCACCAGTCTTGCATAGGTCCCATCATAAACTGGCCGTAATCCAACCACCAGAATGAAACCTGCTGCTTGCTTATGAAAAATAATTTTTTTTTCCACTGTGTTTTACAATATTATGCACATAATTTTAGCGGGCTGAGTTGCTTATTGTACTTCAGCCTGATGGTTGTTGGTATCATAAACACCTGATAAACCATCTTCTGTGATACTTGTGGACATCGCTATTGTAATTAAGCACTTATATCTGCCAAAGCTGGGTAACAAGCTGGAACGGTAGCTGAACAAATTAGTGTTCTAGTGTGTTTATCCTGCTGCATTCAAATGACTGCAGGTTTTTATCCCTGACAGCACCAGCTGGGTTGGGAATCATAACAATTGTTTATATTACGACTTGGAATTTCTAAGCTTCAATGTGCCTGATAAAATGATCACTCTTTTGGGAGGAGCAGAGAGGCTGCCTTCCCTCAGCGAGCTGACACAAACTCCTGTGCTATTGCAGGTTGTGCTGTCTTGGCATTTTGTATGAAAGATGTATGGGATTAAAGATGTTAGGATAAGCACAGCCAACATGGAGTCAGGGAGAAATTGTATCTTCCTCTTTACAGGTTGTTCTTACCTTATGAATCAAGGTGTTATAATGCAATGAATCTTTTCTGCTGAGCTGTCTGGACATTTAACACTATCGGGCCTGCTCTCCACAATACATATTGTTATTACACCTGGGAAAAACTGTGAAAAGCTGACATTCCTAGTTCAATTACCTCTGACTCTGAGTGGTTTTATTCACTGTAGAGAACTCAATGAAAAATGAGCCTCTCTTCTATGGAAATGTCAGTTACCACTATGTACTATGTATTCTCTACAAGCTGATCTATGTAGTCCTTTGAAGATGTTAGTTTGTTTGTTTGTTTTTAGAAAGAGTGTAATTGTAAGGGAAAAAATGAAAGTCTCTGTTGTGAGCACACTGCTGCTAAGAAAGGCTGGCTGTGAAGTTGGCATCTGCTTCAGAACAAGGAGCAACAAAATGAAGGCTTGTATTTTTCATGCTCCAAGATTAAAGGACAGCAACTAGAGCTTTTTATACCATCAGAAGCAAAGCCTGGCCAGGGAGCAGAGGAAGTTGTTGTTATAGGGGCTTTGTTTTTTATCAGATGAGAAACACCCCAGAAGACATACTGAAGCTGCTCTCTGTTTCACCAAACCCCAATGTTTTTCTTGCGTGCCTTCCATCTGCCCCTTGGCATGGTAACTGAGGAGACATAATACGGCAATAAACCCAGATGGCTGGCTTCATCAAGAGGAGGTACCCATACTATATTAGATATGGCTATAAAACTGCATTCTGAAGCCCAGGTAAATCTACTGAACTTAATAAGGTCATGAAAAAATAATAACACCAATATAACTTCAGACTCAAGCCTTGAACCCAGAGTAGCATATTCAATTTGAATATTTCCAAATGGCTTCTTAGACAGACTCCTTTTGCACTCTATAGCATCTTTTTTTGCAAACAGGGAGAAAGAGTAAGTATTTATCTGTCCACCTTCATAAGTTAGATGTGAAAATTATAATGTGTTTCTTTATGGAAATAATCCCTTTTCTTTCAAATGAACAAATGTAAGAACTGTACTTAAAATTTAATATTCATGTGCATTTTGGAGTTGAAATAGGCAAAGTTCAAATAAATCAGGAGCACAACAAACTAATTTTCTTGACTGACTAGACATTCAGGCTGCTGAGGCAATAGACAGTCATTCCTACTATTGCTGTAGCCATCTGTTACCCTGTGTCTCGGAGCAACAATGATTCCTGACTAATGCACTTCGTGCAAAAGCACAGACTTTACAAGAAGTGACCTGTAATTATTTATGAGTAGTCTAATGAAGAAATTAGTCAGTCTACTAATGTGGCAAAAGTATCACTAACAACACTGGTCAGACCAAAAGCGAAGGCTGGCTGCAATTTTTGCTAATGCTTAAGACTTAGGACAGCATGGAATGTCCATGCTCCAGTGAGCTTAACATTGTTTGTACAACAATCTTGGAGGGCACTTTCCAGACCTATGGTCAGAGGCAGCGTTACATAAATAGTGAACTTTCTTTTCTGTAGACAACACTGCTTTGAAGCATTTGATTTCCCAGTGCAAACTGATACACAGATCCCTGCAGAGACACCAATGCGGAGAGGAGCAGTGAAAAGGAACCCTTTCTTTCCTGCAGCACAAGCAACAGTCATTGCCCATATAATCTTGTGTTAGGCATAGCTTTGGAATTATTTCTGTGTGTACTTCCTGTGAAAAAATGTACCAATGGACATACGGAGAAGCAAGGAAAGAGAACAAGATATATCTGTATTGCTGTGAGGCTTCATCTTTTCAGTTACTGAGTGTTCTTGTAGCAACAAGGATATTCAAGGAGATGGACAACAAATGCAGGGTCAACAACGAGGTGGGAGAGGAAAATAAAATAAAATGAAAGGGAAGGTGATGCAGTAATTTCAATGGCCTGTAAAAACTTTCTCAGTCAAGCCAATATCTGCAGCTACTGTGATAAACTGTCAGAGCATTTGTGGCATTAGCCAATTAAATGTTCACAAGTTATCTATGTAGCTGATCAGTGGTGGTGCATTTTGCCTGTTGCTGAGACTGTTTGTGTGTCAGGGTTTCTTACATTAATTCTCTTGCACTCTGCTTGGGCCTTCCTAGCTGTGGTAGACAAGAACCACTCCACCTGTCCAACAGTGATTGTCAGAGTGAAGCAGCAAGAACTATATCTGCACCAATGTGCAGACCAACCTGGAATATTACATAAATGTTTTGAAGTTGAAATAGTCATGCATCGTTGCTGTTACCTATTAGGAGTCTCCTTAGAGATTCTGTTTGAAGGGAAAAGTCAGGGTTACCCTACAGGAGGTGTTGTACTGAGCAGTAGGTGCAAAATGAGCTATCCGACACTCTATTGTTACTTGTGGGGTGATAGCAGGTAGGAAAAGAAACATGTAGGAATAAACTGGAAGGATGGAAACTGATTCCTTTCATAGGAGATCTTCAGCATGGTGCAGACAATCAGAGTTGGTGGTGCTTGGAGAGAGAGTCTGGATCCCAGCTGAAAGCATGGCACTATAAGAACAAAAGCTAACAGAATTTTTACAATAATCCAAGTATACTCAAGGTAACAAAATAATAATCTCATTTTTTTTATCCTTGTTTCCCTACCAGCAATGTACCATTAGGCAACAACTGGGCCTTTTCTAATTGCTGGGTTTAAGGAATAGCTCATTTTCTTCACAACTTTGGCCAGCCAAACTTCCAATTAATTCCCAATATAGCATTCTCTGGTGTAGCATGAAAACTTGACAGTGGCTGGAGTGTATTAAGTTGCTGTACACAAGTCAAAGAGCCCACAGACAGCAATATCTTTCCAATGCAATCAAGCTGGGTGAGAATTGAGTCACCAAACTGGAATCCAGGTGGTCCATATTCTCCCATCTCTGACCCACTGAGCCGTCATTTTTCCCTACGAACTGTTCCTGGAAGTCAGGACTTTGCTAAAGTTTTGCTGTTGCTGTCTAAAAGTGCTGCAAAGTGGTATGAAACAAAAAAAGCAGCAAAAAGATGCACGGTCAGTAAGAGTTAAGCAGGACTCTATAAAAATAATACAGGCACACAGAATTGAACCGATGACATTCTCCTGCCTGTTCTCAAAGGATGCTCTAGAGGGCAAGTCTCTGTTGCATCCATTTGAACACTGGCATAAGATTCTTCACACAAGATGAGCTAAAAAATGCTCATAAATTATTGGCTAGGATGAAAAATGAACTCCCCTAAACACCCCAGACTCTGGGGACAGACCATCCAGAGAATTTCGACAGGAATCACAAGTAATACATTATCATCCAGACATTCCAAGGCATGTATTTCTTTACAACATTTAATGCATCTTTCTGCAATTGTCACAATTTTTCGCAACTGCGGCCTTTTTTTTTTACTCCTCCTACAATTCATATGAGTAAGTCATTGTTTTATCAGAGTATAAAAGTGACAATGTTGCTTTTACTGTCAGATACAGAAAAAATGATATACAAAATAATGTTTTTCCAATTCACTCATATTTTCCCCACTGTATTATCTCAATTCTTCTGCTTTTATGCTTTATGAAAATTGCAAAAAGAAATCAACATATCCGGCAAGCTTGTGTCGTGCTCTCTTGCTTTAGTGAGCTTCAGCAAGCAGACATTAAAGTCTTTCTGTCAAGAGATGGCCCTTATGTTTAATTTCAAGTTGATCACAAGGCCAGTACTGTTGCAGAGGAGTTTTAAAACCTTTCCGTGTTAAAACTGGAGAAGAACAGCTCGTCCACAACTAATGGTTGAGCAAAAATATTATACAACAATCATATAAAACTCAGAGGATTAATTTACTTTTAGAGGTCATGGGCTCTGCAGGACTTATTTGTTAACTAGTTCATGGAAATAATTAATGCTAGAGATCATGTGATCTTTACATTAAAATGTCAAGAAAATAATTTCCTGGGAATCTCATAGGCGCAAAGCAAAATAATACACAATGTAAACATCTACATTTTCCAGTCCAGACTTTCATTATTTTTTCACTTATTAATTGAAATTGGATAGTTTTAGTACATATAAAAATGTAAATTAATATTTAGTTTCACAAGGGATTTTATTGCCGTACTTGCAGACTATTTAATAGAAAAACAAGTAGATAATTCAAATGGCTGCTAATCTGCTAAGTCCTGCTGACCCAGTCAAAAGATGGGGAAGAAAACATGAGAGGTTCCCTATTATATATAGAACTGTGCCAATTTATTTCAGCCTCACAACACTTTTGAAACTAATTCCATAGCTCATGCACTTCTTTAAGGAGAAGCCATAGGGAGTTGCAACCATGCCAGGCATCCGGGTCCTTCACTGTGTGCAGTGCACACTGTTATAAATGGCCATTTTTAGAGCTGTAAAGTCAAGAACTCCAAAGTTATGAAACACCAAAGTCTGGAGTGTCAGTTTTATCTGAGCCCTTTCTTTGGGTGTATTATGAGATACTCTTTAATTACATGGGCACACACTGCTTTTCCAACAGACTGCCTGCCTTAGGGCACAATATGGATGTGGCTCACTTACTGAGCAAGTAGTCAATATTTTGTGCTCGCCTTGTTTGAAGTGCTTTATTTACTACATCAAATCCAGCCCTGAAAGCTGGCATTGCTTTTGGCACAGGTATTTCTGTGGTGCTTTTCAGTACTACATTCCAGAATCACAAAACTCAGACTCACAGAATATTCTGATTGCTTCATAAATATTAATTATATAATTTTCACAATGCATCTGAAAAACGAGTGGATAGTATTTGCAGACACACATCCGAACTCAGGAGGAACCTTGTAATTTGCAAGTTGTATCATTACAGTTCTGATAAATTAGGGGAAGCAAGATTTGCAGGAGATACGACTGTCCCCGGACGAGAGACCTACTGATTTCCTTCTTGTTCCTGCTTGATCCTCTAGAGTTAGCATTATGATATCTCCTCCTGCCCTCTGTTTTTACCTAGCTGTGTCCAAATTCCCTCCTAAGTTCCTTTTTCCAGTTTAGCTTTCTTTCTCATCTTTAATTGCTGCTTCTGTCTCTTGCCTAAATTCATGTATTGCGAAGTCTTGCCTTGTTCTTCATCTGTGCCTGGACTTTGAACCTTCTTCCCACTTTTGGCTATTTTTGGTGTCCTTTATATTTAGTTTCTCAACTAATCATTTTTTGATGAGCATCATGTCTTCACTCAGCCTCACCAGCAGCTCCACCCCAGCTGCTACACTGCTCCTATGTGTGCAGCAGTTATGGAAATCAGTTGTTTTCTCACACAGATGCACATATTGAAGAGTACAATTAATGTTTATTGCTAAAAAAACCTGTTTAATAGCTACATCCACTGTAAGACTCAGGGAGAAATTATCAGAATTTGAGTCTTCAGTAGTTCAGTTACAGGACAGACACGATCTACAAAATGGGCTTTAACTGAAAACTAACAGAGTAAATCTTTGCCAGGCTAAGGCTAAGACCACCAGTGTCATAGGTGTCTCTGTATGGCCCTGACAAAGGATTCTGTATCCTGAGCAAGGGTCTGGGTTCCAACTTAAACAGAAAGGCCATTGAACTCATCATGTAGCTGTTATCCCTAAAAGACTGAAGTTTTCTATGACATAGTGAGACAAAGCAAGAGTAAAGGAAATCTGTTCAGGAGGAAAGTAGGCAGTGATTACATTACAAGAAAGATTAAGTGGTTCTGGAGAATATTAAAGAAATGCCAGAACTGACTTCTAAATCCTTTCTCTTCATTACAGCTGAAAAGTAAAACACAGTTATATTATCTCAATCAGCTTATATTATACAGCTTGAAAATCAGGCTCATGTCAATTCTGTGCACAGCAGTTCTTAAAGCTGCAGAAGATTCATAAATTCTCTCTTGGAACAATCCTTTCTAAATCTAAAAATGCAAAACAAAAAATCCAGATCTTCTCATGGAAATTTCCTTCACACAAATAACTCTACCAAGCAATGACGAAAATTTCACATAATGAAAAACTCACATGACTGGGCTTTGCCGTATTGTAGAATCATCCCTTCTTTTCCACCCTACTAAAAACACTGGTGCTTGTATTTCAAAGTAATTTTTTTTCTCTTTGTGCAGTTTTTTTCTGGCATAGATCGTCCCGTGCTTAGGATATGGATCGATAACTAAACTTGACACTAACTTTTGGCATTAGTAGGGCTTCTGATGCTCTCTCAGATTGATAAAAATTAATAAAGACATGAGTGCAAAAATGTATTTCAGAAGTGGTTGATTCCACCGGCTATTTAGAGGTGTGATAACAAAAATTGTTCTCCTTTTGTATTTTTATATACCAGGGTCCTGATGAAAGTTATCCCTGTACTTCTGGAACTTTTCATGGTCCTAAATTAGTTGTTAATTGCTGAAGTTAAAAGTGACAACCTTCCTTAGGCAGGCTCCAAATTAATAAAGGCACCTTGAACATAAGAAATGACTCACAAATTACAGTCACAGTCTCGTGGGTGCATAGATGTTATTATCAGTAAACACTCAGAAATTTTCCTTTTTTAACAAAAATGGCTCCAATAAGTCAAGCATTTGGGGCATATGTCAGTTTATCTCCAGGTGACTGCTTTATGAGTACATATTTCTGTTACGATGATGAGCATCTCTCCACCAATATATGGAAGTACACACAAATACCTCACAAATACCCTTACACAGAATTTACTGGGATTCAGGAGGAAAACAGTGGCTTGAGTACAACACAGAAAAAATATGCAAGTATTAAGAAAATACTTGTTCATTGTGAGTTATGATGCTTGTTTTACACGGCATAACTCAATAATGAATCACTACAGAATACTGATCACATCTATTTATGATATTCATATACACTCATCAAATTATATTTTGATTTCATCTAATTAAAATGTTTCACATTCTTATGCCTTTTAAAAATGGTGTCAAGATGAAAACTACCAGTTATTAATGTCAAATCTAGTCTCCAGATCACAGTGCCATTTCCAAGGTTTTTTCTGAACCATTTTCTGTGGAGCTTCAGTAATTTTTTTTTAACTTTGATCCTCACAAAAATAATTTTTTAAACTCAAATGGGAAACTTGCTGTACTAGCATTTTACAGGTGTAATCCCCAGCAGCCTTCAGAGCAGCACCAGTAATGATAGAAGCATCAAACAATAAATATGTGGTAGAGTCATAAAAGGATGGCATGCACAGAGAAATACACAGTTCCAGGTAATATCAGAAATTAAGGTAAGCAAATGGCAAGATGCTGGATGACAGTAATGCCCTGGCAACTTTGGAAATAACTTCAGACTTAAAAATTTCTTGAGAACATACTACGATGGCAGATCAGAGATTAAAACTCTGAGGGCTTCTCACCCACAACTTCAGGCATTCCATGTGTTCAAAACCATATTCTCAATACGGAAAATACTGTTTCTGCATTCAATCTTCCTGAAATTGGTCTGTACTCTGATGGGCTGAGACAGAGGTACAGGCAAAGACTGTGGGTAGCCAGTGTCTTCCCAAAAGACAAAAATGGATTAATGAGTTGCCCTAGTGCATTAATTTTGAAAAACTCACTCTGTAAATTGTGTTGTTAAAAAGAAATCCTCTTGCTCCCTTGGGAAAAGCTCATGATGATCAGCAAGGACAACTAAGCCAAGGAGATTCACAGTACGAGAAAATGTTAAAATAAGCTGGGAAAAGAAGCAACTGTCGTAATCATGTCCAGCTGAGGGAGGTTTATTGTTAAAGAAATGAAGTGAATCAAAAGTTTGTTAGTTTACATATTCTAAAAAGAGGATTATGTATGTATTAGAAAACCACACAAAATTTAAAGAAATGCAGTATTTTTTTTAAATTGGAAATAAATGGAACCATTTCTACAATGAGGCCATATTCATTCCCTTCACAGTGTCTTTAATTGAAAAAAAAACAATAGCTTTCTACAGGCAGTTATCACTTACAGATTTGCTGTGAGATGGAAAGGGGATTTTATGGTTACCTACTGAGGTTCATATGAAGGAACAGGGCAAGCAGAATGGCCATAATAGCTTCTTACCATCCTTTAAAAAGTGTGATCTGAATGTGAAAAGGCTTGGAAAAAACCTTCACTGGGAGCACTTCTAAGTGCTGCCAATCTCAAGAAGCAACAGTGACAGATCATTGACCATAATACATAATAAACTCCTTTCTGTGGTCTTGCAGCCAGAGAAGGAGAAAGTGATATGCAGGAACACAAGCAACGCAAGGGAATTTTATTTTCTAACCACTGTCATTTTAAAAAGATACTTCTGCTTGCAGAACTTTAGCCATCTTCACCCTTCCCGTTGCATTTCTTTCCCCAGAAATAGGCTGCAAGGTCATAAAACAATATACGCGATTTCCTTCTAGGAGGGCAGATCTGTCTGCCTTGAAACCAGACCATGGATTTCATAACGTGCAGCTTTTAAAGTATAAAAGCAACTAACAGCTTAGGACAGCACTGTTGCGTGTTCCAGATTGCTCCCTGCCACCGTAGCCTCTCTGCATGTCTGTCCCCACAGAATGTGCGGCCGCAGCCACGGCGCATTCTGTGGCCCTCCTGGAGGCTCTCAGACATAAGCGAGCCTAATCAAGAGAAGTGTGAAATCACAACAAAGCCAGCTCTTCCCCTTTTGCAGATGGTGAGCTGCCAGAAGGGATCAGCCCAGACTTTAATTGCAAGGCTGATGAGAGAGGCAGGCAAGATGGGGAGATACGCGTTGTGGTGTGGGCAGATCTTTACATAACAGCGAGGCTGTTGCACACGTGCTGCCAAATGAATCAACATGCGTTGAAAAAATGGCACCATCAATGGTTTTCCTCACTCCAGAAACAGAGGGATTAAGTACCTTGGCTGTTTGCAAACTTCTTTGGGTCTGATCAAGAATATGGCAAGATCATTATTATTAAAAACTTAAAAGAATCTTCCTTTTAAAACTTGGCCCAGAAAGGTGCAGTTAGCCAGACACACATATACACATAAATTTATATACATATGTTCGTATGTTGTTAATACTCACGTGCTAGACTCTCATAAGTATCTTTATGTAGGAACACAAATTGACTTCTTTTCTTTAGTAATAGATTTTACCCTCAGGCAGGGAAATGTTCTCTGTTACTCCAAGAAAATTTCAAACAAGAAATTACAACTTGTGGTGCTGTGTAATTCTAATAATTGTCTTACTTTTCTACATGGGCCAATAGTGGCAAAGTTGTGCTTATGCCTCCCCGGTGTGAGGAGACATCCCTGAGCCTCTGTGTTTCTTTAATGATGAAAGAATTACAGAAATATGATACCAGCTGCCTGTCATTGGAACAGGTAGAAAGGAAGTCAGTAAGTACCAAGACAGTTGAGTGAAGTATAAAATCCATACTTGACTGAAGACATGTCCAAAAATGCCTGAAGTATCGTGGCCTTGATGTTTGTGTTGTAAAAATCAGCTTCTCAAGCTAAGTGCCAGGAAATCAAAGTTTTCATCATCTAATGAAAGGATGCCAGCCTGTGAAACAGAACTTTTAAGGAAGAGGTAGCAGGCACCAGGCATTGAGCTGTTTCCATATGGGTTCTATTATATGGGTTTTCTATTTCTATACTGTAGAAGGAAGGAACTCATGCACAGCTATTTATAAGTGTCACTAATTTAAGTGATTGTTTTTATATCCTAGCTTCAGAATTAAACACAAAAAAAAAGAAAAAATAATCCATAAAATAAGTAACTTAGATTATGCAAATATTTTGTACTGAAACACATTACTTGAAAAACAGCGCAGGAAGTGAAATACTCAAAACCTGTGCAACATAAAGGAGATTAATTCTAAGTAGAATAAATGTCATACATTTCCAAGAAGAATTTTTGTCTTTAAGAGGACAGACTTGAAGCTTATAACAACTGAAAAATTACATATTTATTTAAGGATATTGACCCACTCATGTGAGGTCTAGGAAATCTTAACCAATACCACTTTTAAAAACTATTAACTGTTATAATTGTTGCTTTTTTCAGTGTACAATAAGAAAAGGATGTTTTTTTCTGGGAAGGACTGTTGTATGAGAATTCTGCAACCTACCCTTAAAAGTTCAGACATGAATTTTTCGGTAAGTGGTTTACAAGTTCAACCTGAGTCCAAGGTAACAGAATAAATTAAAAAGTAATAGAAATATTGGAATACATCTTTTTCTTTTTTGCTCTTTAGAAACTTGAATATAGGACAGGTCATCATCATCTCCATGCTTAAAGAGGCACCTGAAAGGCAAAACTCCTTTTTTTTTTTTTTTTTTGTTTTTTTGTCCAGTGTTCTTTCTGTGCTTGAGGTAAACCACGAGCTCTCACTGTTGTACATTTATCACTGTCATAGACTGCAATATTTTTTGAATCTGAAATGTGCCTCAAAGCCTACTTAATATCAGAAAATAATATTCTCTTCCCTGGAACAAAAATACTCCTTTAATATTTCAATAAAAAGAAGAATATTGTCTCTTCTGACAAAGATGTGGAATGCATTTCAAAATTTGCCTTGTATTAGACAATATCTGTAATTCTAGAGGGTAGTCCAAGGGGTTTCGTGGTAACTGAAAGCTAGAATCCATTTGGACTGTCCATGTGCAAGTTCTGACCACAATTCTACAATAGAAGAGAAGTAAAGACTAGAAAATAGCTATTCGTGTGTTTCCAGTTGTGTGCATTACTCAAACTTAATTTTATTTTTCTTCTGGAATGCACAGATGGTCTAAGGGGCAATTAGCTGGCCAGATTTCATTAGGAAACACTATATAATTAATTTCATAAAATTCTTATACCTTAGTTCCTTTTCATGCTGGACAAGGAGGAAAAAGGTTTCTGTACTAGTATTTATGTCTCTCAGATTTATTTTATGGTTGTCTATTTGATTTGAAATACCAGCAACCATGGATTATTAACAGGGAAAAAATATAATTTGGCAAATTGTGAATGGAAAAACTCAAAAAAAATATTTTAATTGTTTCAAAAACAGGTGAAAGTATAAAGGAGTCATCTAAAAGTTTTTACTGTGTGCAGACACACTGATAAATGCAATTGCTTTTCTTTTCTCAGCTGATGCAGACACAAAATTCACAAGGACAGCGAGCCTTGCCGTGAGTGAGGTGATGCCATACTTTGCACACTGCATGCTAAATCTCGAACAGAACCTGCTCCCCATTAGGGACGCAAACACCAGTCCTCAAGACACGTACATTTGTACAGGATTGCAGACCGACTGCACTGAGCTTGGTGACTGCTGGTTAAAGCTCTTTGCAAGTAGGCAGGATCTACAGAGAAGAGGTCATGAAATACAGAATGAAGATTTTCCTTCTTCATTGTTGTTAATTCCTGGGCAAATGAAGTTGAAGCTATACAAAATAGCAATAGCAACTGGGACATGTTTGTGAGTACAGTTGAAATGCAGGCTATAAAAGCAGCCACTCAAAGTGATTCAGTCCAATTTGTCCATAAATTTCCCCCTAAATTTAGGAATAACCCCTTATTAGATGAAGTAGACAAATAACCATATAATGAGAATGACAGCACTGAAAGAAAAAGCTCTGAGTCAGCAGTCTACATTGGTCAGAAGGACAGCTCAATCAGAGATTTAGCAGATGAGACTATGATTTGCTTCGTCCTCATTTTACACCCTCAATTCTTTTCCACAGTGTATCATTGAAAATAACTATGATTCATAATTAGCTTTTGATTACATTACCAGATAGGATAATTAAAATATCAGGATGCATCCCTCTACAAAGAGTTTTTTGAATCATGCTGTGACATTCTCTGGCTATCCAGAAAATGTGCTTTGCTTTCTCAGTATCAGTCAGTGCTTGTTGATTGCCATAATTCTGACCATGAAGAATTCTCCTGCTTCTTGGAAAGAAAGTCAGGTTTAGCTTAAACTGTGTACATGTCTGCAGGGTCTTATTTGGAAGATCCGAAGTTTAAACCTAGGATGAGTTATTTAGGGTGCATTATTCTCTGAGACACAGGAAATGTTGAGTTACCAAACAATTTATCTGCAAGCAGGTGAGCAACCAGCTATCCCACACCACCTGCACCTGAAAAAGCACATGTGAATCACCTCTAACCCATTTACGGTGATAAAACAGTGACAACACAAATTTTGAGCAAAGCTTGGTGTATGTACTGCTACAGGAAAGCATGTTGGAAAATATTCACTGCCACCGCCAGCTGCCATCTCCTCACTTCTTTCCCTCTCTTTAACTCATCACAGTTTTTCTCTAAAACCAGAAAGTAAACGTAGGAGCAATGAAAGGTAATAAGGCAAATGTTCAGCCAAGTATCACTGTGCAAAGAACATGTTGCAATCTGCAATAGATTTGAATGACCAGATTAAAGAAATTTAAAACCAAAAATAATCCACTTAAATTATCTCACAGTGAAGAAAAACCTCACTGCCCCCTGCCACAGCTGCAGAATGCTTGATGTCCCTGAATATTATACTTCAACAGGCAATGCAACAGTTTTAAAGAGACCTGACTTTCTAACTTCTTTTAGATTCTTAGAGACACCACTTAAAAGATAGGAGCTCTAGAAAATTAATAATAAATGTGCTGAGAAGCAGGTTTCTGAAATTCCTGTGACCAGCCTTTTCCAAGGACTGAAATGACAACAAATGTGAGTGAAGAAGTGATGAAAACTGCATTTCTTCCTATCTTCATGCAGAGCACTGATAATATTCACATCTGGTTATTGTTCCAGGGCTATATCTACAGTGTCTATACCAGTGTACAGAAACTAGGCTGTAGGGACAAATATCAATGGAAGATTAGGGCATTTAAAAGGGAAATGGTTTTATTTTAACTTGTTTGTTTGCTCCCATGCAAAACTGCTTTACTGGCAAATGAAGACTTCCTTGTCGCTGAGCTATTTATTTTCCAGTTAACAATAAATAAGGCTTAGCTCACACAAGTGTTAGGAATCATTGCTTGTATATATCAAGGGGAAACCAGACTTCGCAGGATGGATTTACATACTTTATTTAGCATTAGCATACACTAGGACCCCTGAGAATGACTACGCATGCAGTGCATACAATGCATTGCATACAATTGATTAATCTGAGAACAGATGTATATTTTCACAGAACTCAGGTATCATCCCAATAAGTTACTGACACTGATGTTATGTATGATATTGCATATTTGCAACCATTATAAAAACAGCCTAAAAACTACAATGGATAAGCATTTTCAATGTTAGAAGTGTGACAAATAGCATTTAAAAGAAAAATAAATAAAATAAAAGGCACCATTTCTCATTCAGAAAATACTTGATCTGTAAGGCTCTTTCATTCGGCAAGTTGCATGGTACTGGAAACTCAGATGAATTTAGGGGAATCCTTGTTTTATAATTATATATATTTATATAATTATATATATATTTATATATGCATGTATATATACATATTATATATATATAAATAATCCATACATTTGTGATTTGGTTAGATGGCTCTTCAGTCCAATTCAGCACATTCATTCAGATTAATTTGCTCTTTCTTTGCGTATCACCTCCATGTATGAATGTACCTAGACCATAGATTAACTTTAAATTAAGTATTTCTTGGTTATACAAGCTATTCAGCCATCTCCATCTGACCTCTTACATCACTGATATCAGTGGACCTCTATTTCAAAGGAACTGGGAAGAGAATGAGAGACCAAAAAGACACTATTGGAAGAATATTTTTTTCCTCATAAGAAGACTCTTTTGAGTGCCTATATGATCATTTCACTTCCTTTCACACACTTAATAATAAATTGTTCACAACATCACAGAGATGTGTTGGGTAAACACTGCAAGTTATGAGGCAAATTTACTGCCTCATAAACTCACAGCCAACTAAAGCTGTCATTTGCAAGAACAATTAAGCCACTATTCTATTTCATGGAGAGTATAGGATATTCCTGAAACCTGTAAATTCACAGAAAAGTGAAGCTGGTCATATGTTCAGAACAAATATTAACATTTTATTAGTACTGAATTTTCCTGCAAGATTCACACCAGCATATATTTTCTTTATTTACCAGAATTTACAATCTATCCACTACTCCTTACCATGTACACTGTTAAAAGGCAAAAGAAACACAAGAGTAGCCTGTGATGTTTTGGTTTTATTGTCTGGGACTAAAGTACTTTACTTGAAGTCCTGATAGTGAGATGTTGCTGAAAAGAGAGAAAAGAAGATCAAAAAATAAGACTTTTANGGCACCATTTCTCATTCAGAAAATACTTGATCTGTAAGGCTCTTTCATTCAGCAAGTTGCATGGTACTGGAAACTCAGATGAATTTAGGGGAATCCTTGTTTTATAATTATATATATTTATATAATTATATATATATTTATATATGCATGTATATATACATATTATATATATATAAATAATCCATACATTTGTGATTTGGATAGATGGCTCTTCAGTCCAATTCAGCACATTCATTCAGATTAATTTGCTCTTTCTTTGCGTATCACCTCCATGTATGAATGTACCTAGACCATAGATTAACTTTAAATTAAGTATTTCTTGGTTATACAAGCTATTCAGCCATCTCCATCTGACCTCTTACATCACTGATATCAGTGGACCTCTATTTCAAAGGAACTGGGAAGAGAATGAGAGACCAAAAAGACACTATTGGAAGAATATTTTTTTCCTCATAAGAAGACTCTTTTGAGTGCCTATATGATCATTTCACTTCCTTTCACACACTTAATAATAAATTGTTCACAACATCACAGAGATGTGTTGGGTAAACACTGCAAGTTATGAGGCAAATTTACTGCCTCATAAACTCACAGCCAACTAAAGCTGTCATTTGCAAGAACAATTAAGCCACTATTCTATTTCATGGAGAGTATAGGATATTCCTGAAACCTGTAAATTCACATAAAAGTGAAGCTGGTCATATGTTCAGAACAAATATTAACATTTTATTAGTACTGAATTTTCCTGCAAGATTCACACCAGCATATATTTTCTTTATTTACCAGAATTTACAATCTATCCACTACTCCTTACCATGTACACTGTTAAAAGGCAAAAGAAACACAAGAGTAGCCTGTGATGTTTTGGTTTTATTGTCTGGGACTAAAGTACTTTACTTGAAGTCCTGATAGTGAGATGTTGCTGAAAAGAGAGAAAAGAAGATCAAAAAATAAGACTTTTATCTCTGAGCCATGAAAAAATCTGACATCTGGGGCTACCATAAAAGTTGCTAGTGTGGCCTGAAGATTGTCCAAATACCGATAGAGGATGATATTATAAAATGTTTCTGTTGTGTAGCATGTTTTTACTACTCAGTCATATAAAATCACAGTAGGATCTTTAATCTTTAGGGAACTGCAAGATGAAACTTCACAATGTGTCTTCCTGAAACACTATAATAATTCTCAGATCTTTGTGAATACTGTAGGTGCAAGCAGTATGGGATTATCACTTCCTGATTGTGTAGTTTCCAAGGAATGAAACATCTACAAAAAGTGTGTATGTGCTGCTTAGTGGCAGCACGAGTGATAACTTCCCTGAGAACCTGAGTCCTATACAACCTCCACATTTGGCCACAAGATTCATCTATGTGTATCTCTTGCACACAAAACTAAATGTGCAGTACAGCTATTTTGCTATAGGTTCGGCTAAACCAGTATGTGTGTAAAAGATTAAAGAATGAGGCTGAATTGGGTCACTGAATGGGAAAAAAACCCTAATTTGTAATTTAAGCAATGCTGGTTCTGTCATTTCGACTTGGAACAAGAACACAAGCCTAAACTCCTTCGTTGTTCTCACAGTCACAAAGCTGACCCACATTTCACATTTAATTAGAAGTGAGCTAACTGGACTTCCCTGTAAAGACAGCCAGGCTGAAACAGCTCATATTGGAGTGCTCTGCTTTTAAACGTAAATTGTTCATAAATTTTTCAACACAAACTGAACTTTATTGAGCCACTGGGGCTGTGAAGTTGAGGCCAAACTCAGGCAGAGCCCCTAAGGGCTGGGTGGATAAAGCCCTCTTTCCCTCTGGTGCCACTGCAGAGATGTGTTGGGGTGATGTGGAGTTCCATGGTGTCTGCAGATTCTGGAAGCCAGTCTGCCCAGGATCCAGCTCTGCCAGTCCTGAGAAATGAACCACAGGGAGAAACACTGGAAAATTTCAGAGGGAAATAGCTGGTGTAGCTCATCCTCTTGAGACCGTAGTTTCTATCTGAGGAAAAGAATTAGAAACCCCAAAACATACATAGCACAAATGTAAAGCTAATGTGGAAAATTCCTGTCTAAAAGTCTATGGACAATGTCACAAGATTCATGTTATAACCCAGATGAAAGGGTATGCTGTATGTTTTAAATTCTCATTACTGCTATGGGACTCATATAAATGTACTAAAAGCCATAATAAGCCCCTTTAAATTATTAATTGCAGTTACCTAATAATAACTCGGCGAATAAGAAGAAAAATGGTAAAAATGTACTATTAAAAACATATTAAAACAATAAAACATGTCAAGTGCACTGTACTTCACCAAGCACTTTTCTGTATAATTTAAACCTTTGTACAAGTATCTTTAAGTAAAATTACACTTTTTTGCCCAATTTAGTATTTATGATATTAATTTCCAGCGAGTGTGTATGCTTTGCTGAATGCTCATTTCTGAGCACCACAGTGACTCTCACAATGAAAGCAAAGAGGTCCCAGACGTTAGATTTACCCATTGTTGACATTTCCGAGTTTTAAGAGCAAAAAGCTCGTAGGCCTGTAAATGAGCTGAGCCACTGGAAACTCTCATTCCATGGAGACAAGCCACGGCAGCAATGGGATGCTGCAGCTTTTTTTGATCCCAGCGGACACAGAATGTACAAAGTATGTCGATATCTTGACTGACTGTGGGCTAAAAGGTTGTGTGCAACTGTAAAGTAATAAATGACTTAACCTGGTCTCAGGGTATGGAGCAAATTCCTGAGAGAAAGACATGCAAACCCTACTATCTTTTTGTGCACTTGAGAACACGTTTTTTTCAATGCACCATTATAAGGCCATAACTCACAGGTCTATTATAAAATTGAAGTATTTTAGGACTTTTTCAGATCATACTGAAACTTTTCTATGAAACATTGCTATAACTTTCTGCAAACAAAAAAAATACGTGGAGAAAAATAGAGAAAATGGTTTTAAGCACAACCTCTAAAATACGGTGCTGTAATCCACAGCTGTAAAGATAACTGGTTGGCTGTTAAAATATTTTCTGAGAATTTCACTTCTGTGCAGCTCACTAAATTCCCTCTAATTAACATGCAGTTAAAAAGTGAGCAAATTGTTAATGTTATTACACTCTGGGCTTTGCTCTGAAAGAAATGACACCATATATCTTTTTATGCAGTTAAAATTTCTCTAACTGGAAAGAAAACCTTTAAACTTATCTAAAAAATACTCTCCACCACTAAGATACTTTCTCTTCGAATATAGAGATTTTTACTTTTACATTTTTTATTAAAATTGCTCTTTAATTTTTCATGGTTATTCTAAATGCTCTATTCAAATAAGGCAACTGTCTTTCTTAGATGTCTGTCCTTAGTGTTTTTTAAATTTCAAATTCTGTAGAAAATAAAGAATTTTTAAAAAAATGTTTCTGAGAAGGTGCAACTGTTTGATTTCAGGTAAAGCAGAAGAAGACCCAGCATATTCTAGCCACCCTGTCTCAAGTTATGGGAGTGGCATCTACACCCCAGGGATACCCAGGACTTGGACTGTAATATAATGGTACCTCCAAAGGAATAACTTTGGGACCCCCAGCTCCAAAGACCAGGGTGAAAAAGAACCAGCAGGACGCTGCAGGAATCCAGGTGTGGTAATATCTTTCTATTTAAGCTCTCAATAGAATGGGCATAAGAAATGCTTTCGAACAAGGTTTGCTTCCAGTGAAAAGATATTCGCCAGAAACCAAGGAAATTCCTATGACCAGCCAGGAGACAGCTATCAGCAAGGAGAACAGAAGAATATAAAGAATATAGGAGGAAGAATGTACTGAAAGGAGGAAAATGATATACTGAAATTTAAAAAAAAAACCCACAAAGTAATCAGTGTCTACACGAGATTCCAAAAATCTGGCCTCAAGAGAGGAGAACTGAGAACTTCTAGTTCATTGCAAGATAAAAGTTCTTAAATTTTTAAGATATAAACTCCGTATTTTAAACCCAAGCAAATAAAAATGTGATGCAGTTTTCATACTCGTAGCTTCAAGTGGCAAAATTTTGAAGTTATATGTACTCTATAGTTAGATCTATGATCACATACTGAGTTTCTTGCAGGAGAAAACCTCTTTTTAGTATTCTTTTTTATCCTTATAATTGTGTTGCTCAGTCTTTTCAGCTATGCCAGCTAAATTCATTAACACATAATTAAAGAAAGATGATTAAAAGTATGATTGTAATATTAGACTGCAATTTCTTATTATCCTAATTCAAAAAGACTTTGATAGAGTATTTTTAATTTATTCAAAGTGTACCTTAAACTGATCAATTTTGCAGTCTTTGGTTTGGAATACATATGTGTAATGGTACATTGCATGCATAGTATACACAAGGCATCATTTTATAGTTATTTTATTTCATAGTTATTTTACTTATATACATAAATCAGAGGAAGATCTTTCCAAAAATTACAACAGTGAAGCTAGCAAAGCTTGTATTCACCCCATGGCACCTGTCAGGAATGTATATTATCAGTATTGTCTGTACTGGAATTTTATTTCTCAGACTTTGTTTTTTTCCTGTATTAAATTTATTGATTGTGTGAGTGTTGCACATCTCTGGGAACTTATCTATCTCATGCAACTTAGTGATTCCGACAATGAATATAGATTACGATATATGACAGATCTGGATGGCTGAGTGAATGAACCATGCAGCAAATACAAATCAAAATCAAGATTTCTTTTACATTCAAGGCGATCACAGTATCGGGAGGAAAAGCACATAAACTACTTGGATGATGTATTTTACTTGTGGAAAGCAAAGCCAGTAAATTTCTGAAGCCACGTATGTAGTGTTTGGGGAATACATAACTGCTCAGGATGTGTTGGCACTCTAACCGAGATATGCCATAAATCTTTGGGGGGGGAAAATGTAATGACTTAGGTTCTTGGGGTATTTTTGTGATGTCACAAGACCAAAGGATGATTTGGACTCTGAAAAGTGTTGTTAGAACATTGGGTTACAATTTCTATTAAATCACAAAAATAGTGTAATTAGTACAAAGCCTCAAACATACACCCACAGCTGAAGACGTCTAAACACACTAAGGCTGGATAGAAAATTTAGCGAAGACCCAGACATTAAGTAACCACTAGGCCACTTGCCCTTTTTGACAATGTTCAGGACTCATCAGTCTACAACACAGAAAATGTCTCTTGACTGTACTTTGTCCATCTGAAAGGTAAATAGCTGCCTGTGTCACAAGAACTGAATTATGCCGCTTGGAATTGTGCTGCCTCTCTGCCTTTCCCGTGCTTTCCTTATTCCTAGAGTTGGGGCCAGATAGTCAATGAATTAAACAGCAAAACACACTAATCCCTGACCCCGAGGTTAGAGCTATCATAAGCACTGACTGGAAATGGCTGCAAATAGTTCTTGTCATGCCCTCTCTTTCCATTGGAAATCGAGTAATGACACAGGCAGTGAGCAGGAGCCCTCGCAAAGGTCACGGATTTACACCAGCTGAATCAATTTCTTATATCAGCATTGCAGAAGCTGTGGAGGAGTTTTTTCCTGAGACCTTGTTGGTTTTAACAAATTTTGTACTTTTTTTTTTTTTCTCCTCTTGGAAAATAAACAAATTAAAGGATGTTAGACAGCAATTTGTGCCACTGGAAAGCTGTAAATCCAGGGTCCCTTCTTGGGGCATCCTGCCCAAAATATAAAATCAAATGTCAGTTCAAGCCTTCAATGAAAACGGAAGTAACTGCTTCGGTTCTATAAGAACAGAGATGGAGCTCACCATGAAAAAAAAACAATTATCAGTAAAACAATGTAATTTCTAAGGAAAACAGCAAATTTCAAGCAAGTGAACATCCTCACTCAGCATCAGAAGGCTATTAATTTGTGTCTAGGCCTCCACAACCTTTCCAAATATGCAGATGGGCAGCCCTTTAACCCTTTCAGCTGGGGTGACAACTTTCTTCCATTTGCAAATGTCTGAAATTTGAAGGAGAGTCAAGAATTTGATTCATGTGGGTCTTAGTTAGCTGTAATCTGTCTCTGGCTTGCACTATTCAAGTACTTGAGTGAATAAAATTCATGACTTGAATCCACTATCAATTAAATAAAAATATAGCTATAGATGCAGTGAAGAGAGAAATACACAGAGGATTACAATATATATGTTTCAACAGCATGATAAAACCAAATAACATACTTGTTAGGGTCAATAGAAATTATCTTTCTCTCAGAAATTCAGCTTTTCCATACAGAAATTACCTACGTCAACAGTGATTTTTAAAAACTTATGGAAAAGACATCTTGTTGCCATTTTACATGCAGATTGCAGTGACAAATTGAAAACCATTCATCGAGAAAGGTTTCACTGTTTTCTTTCAAAAGCTTTTGTTGGTGTTTTCTCTCTCCTGCTGTCCAGGGTTCTTTTCCAACTGAAAGGCTCCAGGAAAGGCCAGCTCCTATTAAGGATCACACTTAAGAACACATTTAACTTTCATTGAAGTTTTAATGGGATTCAAGCATGTATTAAAGTGCTTTCCTGAACTACAGCCAAAATTTGAAAGCAAAGTGTGAAGCACCTGTTTTTCAGTAACTGCATGGGTTCAGGCCTCAGTTTCACAGTCATATTATCTTAATTTCCTGAGGAAGGCTGAATTTCAGTATTCCTCTGGTGACTGAGTTTTTGGATGGGCAGAATTTCTGAGTAGATTTTTAAAGACATTTAAACACTTAAGCAAAAAAAGCAGCAGCCAGTGATGTTTCCACTCACAACGAAATAAGAACTGAGGGTCTTACTTGCATCTTGAAATGCCTGAATACTTTGGAAAATCTATCTAGTAGACTTAGGACAAAACCTTTAAATTATGATATAATCAAATAGAACAATGAAGGTTGTTGTCACCAAAATTTCATAAGAGTCTTTGCTTTTTTGGGGGAACTTTCTCAGCTGTTTCATCTCTAAGCTTTCAAGGCAGTTTTGCACACACTGTCCCTTCTGGATCCTAGACAAGTCTTTTTCTTATTTTATTATCTCTTGACCCTGTGACAGATTCCATGATTCCCATAACAACATCTATTATAGAAAAGTACTTCAGTGATTTTTATAGAAATTAGTTAAAATTTGTTTTATTAAAATTCCTAGTACTTTCCTGAGTATGTTTGGAGCAGAATTTATCTCCCTATTAACTTCTATAGCAGGGCTGGAAAGCTCCATTTGGAAAAAAAACCCAGCCATGCTCAAAAAATATCAGAACAGTGCCTCAAAAATTAATTTCATTTTAGGATGGGACTCATCTGTTTCTCTGAATACTCCAATAATGTCTTCCCTAATTGTGGATCCAGTCCTTGCAATTACTGATGTCCTGGGTTTAATGCATCTCATTCTGAAAGACATCTAAAATAGGGTAGATCAGCTTCAACGTCACGTTGCCCATGGATATTACTTTGGTTCAAACATGCACATCTTTCTTCAGAAGGACTAGCAGGGCCAAATTTTATTTTACTTTTTGAGGTTGCTGCTTCTATATTAGACTTGAGGGTACACACTTTCCCCTGGAAGTTAGGTGTACTTCTTGTAAGACTTTTAGTTTCCTTAATGAAATTTATTGCCTGAACCTGCAAGCCTTCCTTTGCATATGTTCTTTGACTGCCATGCCTGGAGCAATGTTACCAATGTTTCCCTCTCAATTTATTGTAAATGGAATTTAAGATGATTAATTGAAGGCGATTACGGATGTTTAAAGATAAAATGAGATGAAACTCATCTTTGGTCTCTCTACAAAATACCCTGAAACTAAAGCAGAAATTATCATATAAAACAGAGTTGTGTGTACAGGTGCCATGATCCTGCTCCTTCACAGGGACCCTCTGTGACTTCATGCTGTCCCCCAGAGCACACCTGTGTCACTTTGCAAAAAGGCACTTTTTGCACAAGACTGCAAATTAGCTTCTTCCTTTTCCACTTTCACAGTCAGAGAATTCTGTGTTTGATTCTCAGCCATGCACTGGGCCACTGAAACAGTTCAAGACAGAAGTTTCAGGAAAAAATAAGTATTTTTTTCCCTTTCTAACGTTATCAGCACTGTGTAAAAATAACAAGCACATTTTACATTAACATTTAAAGATGCATTTATTTCACAGAAAAATAGTAATATCAAGCCCTTTGTGACTTTCCAAAACATTCATTCTCTCATCCTGAAGAAAATGGAGGATTACCTTGAGACTACTACACTCTTAGCAGCAGCAGTATTATTTTGGAAACTTCTCTCAAAGATGCTAAACAAATTTATATTCTTTGTTTAAAAGATGCAATCCATTGCTTGTGGCATCTTGTCAGGAAGAGGACACTGCATATTTGGTATATAAAGTGGCAGATTGGCATTGTGGTAAATGGGAGCCTGAAAGCAATAGCTTCTTTCTAAAGATGTGTGAAGATTTGCAGAGGTAAAAATTGTATTGTAAAATACTGAAATGACTAAAGTCTAAAAGTAAATATTATAAATGAATAGAAATTATTGGTCTTGAACTCCAGTGTATCATTCAACTTCTGTTTTCTGTAAGCATCATACCACAGAATCATAGAATATCCTGAGCTGGAAGGGACCCGCAAGGATCATTGAGGCCAACTCCTGGCCCTGCACAGCACCATCCTCAGGAGTCACACCATGTGCCTGAGAGCATTGGCCAAACACTTCTTGGACTCTGTCAGGCTTGGTGCTGTGACCACTGCCCTGGGGAGCCTGTTCAGTGCCCAACCACCCTCTGGGGGAAGAACCTTTTCCTGATATCCAACCTAAACCTCTCCTGACACAGTTTCAGGCCGTTCCCTCAGGTCCTGCCACTGGTCACCAGAGAGACGAGATCAGTGCCTGCCCCTCCTCTGCCCCTCACGAGGAAGTTGTAACTGCAGTGAGGTCTGCCCTCAGTCTCCTCTTCTCCAGGCTGAACAGACCAAGCACCCTCAGCCACACCTCATAAGGCTTCCCCTCGAGGCCCTTCACCATCTTCACAGCCCACTAAAAGGGGTATTTCTCTTCATTTTATTGTAAAATTTTATTTGTACTGTAAAATGAATCAGTCACAGATCTGTTACTAAGGCAAAGTCTGCATGAACACTGACAAACAGTTTAAAAGCACTTAATATCTACCATGTCTTATTTAATTCATAACAGATAGAGGAGCACAAGAAGGCAATGTTATCACACTAGATTGATATATGACTCTCAGCACCTTATTTGCTAGTCTACACTCAATTTTCTTTAAACCATTAGAGGAGATGAGTGTTTTAGAGTTTTGAATTAACTGTTTCAAGGGCAATACATGACAGCACCTCAGATGGTCATCTACCTGGACGAAGATTTAACTAATGCAACACCTTGAGTAATCAGCTCCTGAACCAAGGCACCCTGCTAATCAACTCCCCTTCCCCTGCTATGTTATTTTCCACCAGTGAAGCTCCCACACCATCTCACATATGCTAATAAATTCATCAGTCTTGATTGAAGGAGAGTTCATGTGCTACCAGTGCTTTCTGAAGAGTGCAGCTGGTCTTTCTGCACTTGTGTGGGCCTAAACCAAGCCTGCTCTTGCTATTTCTGACAAATATTTATGTAGCAGTGTAAATTTGAAGGGAACATTGCAAACGGACCAAGCATGTTCTTTGTTATGAAAAAAAACCTGAAAAAAAATTAAAATAATATATGTATTTCTATTTTAAAAACAATTATTAAACAATTGCAAGAAACAGGAGAATATTCAAACAGCTCAATTTTTAATGAAAATTTGGTAATGAAAAGATTCATAAACTTACAAAAGAACAGATATGATACTTGTTTAGGGATACGTGGTTTCTGCTTAGACCTCTAACCTGCCTGGTTTGACGTCAAGCTACTCATTTAAATGGAAACGGCATCCTTCTTTCACCAAAGTGTGCTCTAAAAATTCAGTAAGCAAGACTGGAGTCAGCACTCCTCATAATTCTGAGGAAACCTGGCTTTGCAACCAGTAAGAAACTATCTGTAATCATGAAACAGTAACAAAGCTTCTATTACAGTGCAGGTTTATATTCCTTTTTTCTTATTTTTTTTCCTGACAGAAGATGCCTACAGAAACTCTGAGCATCTTGAAACCAAAAACTTTCCTTGCAGAAAGCAACACCAAGCTATTCAGAAACACAGAAACACTGTGGTAGTGAAACTCCAAAACAGTTGCTGGTAAGAGCGTTAATAACATGGTTTACTGGGTGAGAATAATTAGGAATTTGCTCTGAACTATCAACGTGGTTTTCAAATGAGTTCTTGTTGCTGAAGAAAACTGGACAGGTTCTTGATTTCCTTCCTGCTCCTCAGGAATTCATCTCACAGAAAGTCACTTGTCTGAATTATTCAGGTGTCTGCCTTTAAAACAAGTCAACAGAGGAAGCAAAAGTTAAAAACATAGTGTTCTTGTGAAATCAGTTGGTCTTTTTCACTTTTTTCCAGCCCTTCTCAAAAACTCTAACTGTAATTCCAAGCAAAATTCATATTTGTAGAAATGAATGGAGACAATGGATGTTTCTGATAGCAAGTACTTTAGTTTCAACTGCTGTTACTCTCAGAAATATCACAGATTCTGGACAGCAAATATACAATAACACATTTCTTTTTCTTCTGTGGGCCTGAACTCTCTCCCCTATCTAAACAATATTAGGATTGGCCTAGGAAGTGAGTCAAAGCTGCTGTTTGCAACGTAAAGAGATCAGGAATACACACAACCTGATTCCTTCCCACCCCCAGCCATAAACCTACTGATGAATGCATGCATGAATATGCAGGAAAGGGGTGTCCTGCTGCTATCGGCTCCCAAGGTTGATTTATCCCACGTGTGAAGGAAGATGCAGGAAATGAATTATGAATATCAAAAATGCAGTTGTTACCTTTATCTCCCTTGGGAAACTCTCATTTCTCATTGTCTCTAGTAATTGCAGAACACAGATTTTTTTTCCCCACATAAACAATTTGTGTTCTCATTCTCATTTCCATGAATGGAACAATAGCAACAAAAAACCCAAGTCTCTAAAAATTATCTGGTAAAGTTCTGCATCAAGACCAGGAAGCTTGTTATCTCACCATCTGCTTGTGAGCTTCTGCAAAAGGCTGACTTTGTAAACAGCAATTTTTTCCCTAGTGCCAGTGATAGCCAGGCCAGTGTCTTCATTAGACTGAGACTGACTAAAGGCTTAGAATGCTCCTTAAATTTCCTCAGAAGAAACTTAGTAGATTATACACTTTTTTTTTGTCCTTTAAGAATTTTTGTACATATCCTTAAAAGATTTATGGCCATTTTTCTCCAAAGGAATTCAGATTTCCCTGAAATTTTTGTCCCTTGAGGTGTGCTGATGTGATGTAAAAAGCAAAGGTGAAAAAGCAGATGACACCTGAATAACTCCAGTGCTGGAGAGCAGCCATGGCTGCCTGCTCTGGGACTGGTGGTGCTGCCTTGCAAAATCTGTGGTGAGTGTGCAGAAATTTAATCTTTCCCAAACACAATTTATTAGGATTATAAACCATTTATCAGTTTCATGTATTAGAAATACTTAGGCAATATGCAAAAAGAAGAATTTAAAAAAAAAAAGAAAAAACCTGAAACAAGAAAGAAATTTTTGTGTAGTTCATGGGATTTTAATATTGATTAACCTAGATTATGGATAGTTTGAAGGGAAACAAAAACTAGGAAACAAAGCTACCTGATATTTCAAAAGTATCCATAAGTATCCAGGGAGCTGGAGGTGATAAAAAGTCATCTTTGAGGGTAAAATAGAATTATATAAATAAGTGTGAAAATAAGTTTGTTTATTTCTGGTGCACTGGAATTCACATCAAATTAAAGATTTATGCAGTAAATCATGCAGCAGCAGTAAAATCATTATGCAAATGTCATTTCTGCCTTCATGGCAAGGATTTTCTCTAAATATGCATGCTCATTTGAGTGTTCATTTGGGCAGAACATATACTTACCTATAGCGTCTTTCCACTTTATTTCCCAGATGCTCCTCTGACTGTTAGGTGGCTTGTTTGGTTTGTTCAGGGAAAGAAGGCACATAAGAATAGAAGCCAACATGTGAATTCTTCAGAACTCCTTGGCAAAACTGAGCAATGACGGTTTTTTAAAAGACAAATAACGTACGCAGATTGCCAGGGCCCTGAGGACACTGCCAACCCTTACAAGTCCCAGGGCTCCCTAACACTAATAAAAAAGGAAGTATTATCTCTTTACTAGAGCCATACATTTAAACGTGCTGTTAGATTTTACTAATAAAATAAGATTTGCATGTTCTTCAATTTTTCTTTGAAGTAGCTGTGAGCTTCTCTGTTGCACTCCAGGAATTTACGAAAAAAAAGTCTTATCCTACAAAGAAATCACTTTGGTTAAAATGATTAAATAAAAGATTTTTTTTTTCTTGTAAGTTGAATGTTTGCTGGTCTGCAGTATTCATACATAAAGCCTCTAAAGATGATAATGTACTGAAAGTGTTACTTCTTAATGCAGATACAGCAGCGAGTTAAGAGTCCACAGCTAAAATTATAGCAAAAAAACAACAAAAAAAAAAACCAAAAACAAGCAAACAAAGAAAACCAAACCAAACCAAAAAAAAAACTCCCAAAAAATCAGAGCTAATAGAGTTCATTCAGCTGCTTTATAGGGTAAAGTGGAAAAATCTTCAGATATTAGAAATACCTACATTTTTTGTCAGAAACACTTTTGCACTCCTTCTCTATTTATTTTTAATTTCTGTGTAGTGATGAACAAAAACAGTCGTCTTAACTGGCGTATTTGGCAAGAAGAATTCAACTGAAGCTCCTATTTCTTGTTAGGAATGATCAGTATGGAAATATACCAGTGTACAGAAGCCTTCCCAACTGCTTTTCTGTCAAGTGCTCTGTATTTGCAGCTCACACTGTCCATGGTGTGTGACAGGATGGCTCTGGAAACAGCTTGGCCAAGCCACCACCATGGCAAAGGCACACAAGGGCTGCTCTCAGCCTCTCCTGAACCAGTCTATCTTCATTATCTGGACAGAGAGCCCAGGCTCTCCGTTTAAGCAGAAAATTCTACGTTTAAAATAAATCGGTGCTAAAATTCCTGACTGCATTTTTTATCTGAAAATAAATACCCAGCACTTTTCTTAGGTAAAATTAATCTTTATGCCTAGGCATAACACTTTGCCTTTACAATGTGTATCTTTCACCTCCTCCCTATTTCACAGTCTTAAATAAGGTTTAAATATTGCATAACTCTTCTGTTTAACTCTCTGAATGATGAAGAATTTCATGTTACATGAAAATCCTAATAAAAACATGCCCTGAAAAATATTGAGAGTATGAAAGAATATAAAAAGAAAGCCGGCATTTCATATTTCACAGAAATTCCCAAGTGTTCAGTATTTGTTTTCATTTTGCACTGAAACAAAATGGAATGCTTTTAATACCTTCATAAAGCATGTCTGTGTTGAAATGTCATATTCACAATAAAAACATCAGGTTTTAAAGTTCCTTCTCTGTTGGGTCACAGATAATCAGAGACTTTACCATCGGACAAGTCATTTTCACCGAAAAGCTGTCTAGAAATAACAAGTTTCCACACTATTTCAAATTTGAAAAATTAGCATATTTCCAGTGTATTTTATTAGAAAATTTTCAGTCTACTTCACATAGAAATATTAGAGGAGTACGTTGTCAAATCATGTTCAAACAAATGTTAGAGAACATTCATTTTCATTATTCTCTTATCTCTGCTAGAGAGATATATTGATTACTACTAGTTCAATGTCAAGGTCCTAAAAATAGAAAGTGTTATTTAATAAAAAGGAGAAGGGACATTGTTTCTGTCCTGGATTACCCTACAACACTCAGTAGCAAAACAGGTGGGTGAAAGGAGCAGGAGCGGAGGAGATTTAGGAGTAGTATCAGTTTTCTCTCATGAGGATGGTCTATGGCTTTCTAAGTTTACATAGCCTGGAAGGCTAGAAAGACATGATATAGACTGGATGCAAATTAATGCTTCAAAATGCAGAAAGTCTCTGCAGCTATTCCATTATAAGGTGTGGCTTGACCCCAAGTGCTGAATTTAGCCTCCCATCCATCACAGACTAATTACATTTCCAGAAAAAAAAAAAAAAGGGTGATGTGCAAGGAAGCGACCATGTAACTGCCATTAACCTATGCATTATGCTAAGTAATTGTCCTAAAGTCCTACTACTAATTCTGGCTTTTGAGTTTTTCTCACCTATTTCAATAAAATATGCCAATGGAGAATATTTTCCTCTCCTACAAATGAGCATTTGTATTCACACCACAACCATCACATAATGTGAGGTTTACTACGTAACACAGCCTTTGAGCAAATCAGGTAAATGGGGAAAAATGTCAGTATTTATGCAAGAGAAATTCCTTGCCACAGCTTCACTTACATTCCACGGGGACCCTGTGTTGTATAATTTAAGCCATAAGGAATATTTGTGAGACTGATTTACCTTGTTACTGGTGTTGTACTATTAAATTGTTATATGCCTTAGCGATGGCAAGGTATTGAGAATAATTTTGTCAGGAAAATGAAAGGGTATATAATAAACCCAATGCTGAAAAATTGTTCAAGGGAACCTGTCATGTGTTCACTGACTACTGTAAAGCAATGGAAATGCCCCTGAAACAGCTTCGGGACCTTTGGTTCACACTCTTGAGGATGCTGTCAGTACATCCTGTGCTAATAGAGGTTCAATATTTAAACTCCAGTAAGAGTTATTTATGTTAACTACTCAACTTGCAGCATGAACTATATGAGGTCACAGTAAAAACAGCATGGGAAAAACTCATGGGTCTCTTGGGAGGGACAATGAGACTCCCCAACTCCAGCCTTGACAGGTGTGCACAGGCCTTGTACTGCCCAGGATCATAACTTCATCTCCCATGCTTAAGGACTCTTGCTTTTGAAGAAAACCCTTATTATTTTTCTATGCTCCTAAAAACCCCAAATTACTCTCTATTCACTGGCTCCCTGGCAGCAACTAAGAGAGTTGGCAGGGGTTTCCCTGTGAGTGCACATAGGACCAAGACATAATCCTGTCTTTGACAATGTACTAATGAGTGATAAATTCTTTCAAATGTAAAGAAGGGAGAATGGATGTATTAATAATCTTTAAGCTCTGTTACTGCAAACAGTAGCTGCCTGTTCCTAATTATGTAAGTAAAAAACATGCCACATCAGAAGTCTTTTCCCCAAATCCCTAAATCAGTTTTCTCTGTGAGCTGAGCAGGATGAATACTGCAGGCAGTATTTGCAACTATGAATGTATACTTTTAAAACATCATTCCTGAATTAAGTCTTATTGATGCTTACAACACCTTTCACCTGCTGCACAGTAACACTCAATATTTTTGTGAAAATATTCACGTGAGCAGATTGAGTGATAAAAATCCCATAGGCTTGAAAAAAATGGCAAGTAATGAAGATGCTATACTCTTTGTAGACACCTGATTGTACAAGTAAAATAACAAATATAAGATGTTCAAATCCACATCTGCTTGTGGACACTTTATAAATTTAAGTAGGCTACACTTGGTTACTGAGCAGGTCACTAAAGGTGTGCATAAGGGCTGCACTACAGCCACACAAGGAGGAAAAAGCACAGAGAACGATGTCGTCCATCACTCAGTGGACAATCTGCTGCTGATTAAGAGCCATTGGAACACTTATCAAGAAAAAAAATCCGCAGCAAGGCTCATTAACTCACATATAGTGCTATGCTAACAGCTGGCACACAGCTGGCTAACTTCGGCATGGGCAGAACAGATGTACTTCTATCTACAAAAGAGTGCAGCAACATAACGACACTGGAATGAAAGAAAACCCTGGAATTTCACTGGAATGAAAGAATGGAAGGAAGGAGAAGACACACTCTCACACCTAGTTTTGCATGGAAAAGGTCGTTCTGAGTTCCCTACTGGAAGAGAATTAAGTTTCTTTTGATTTGGCAGGCTGCCTGTCACAATGGTCAGGTTGAGAGGCATCAAAGGAAGACAGAAGGATTGCATACTACAACTATGGCATCGCAATAAAACTCCTAAGAATATAATGCTGGATCTCAAAATTACCAATCCTCAAACATGTGTTGGCAATGATCATCATGAACATTTTGTAATTTCTTCGTCATTATTTGAACAGCCAGATCTTTATGGGATTTTGCTTAGACTTTGACCTCAGTAGCAATCTGTACAAATGTGGTTCATAGTTCAGTAATGTACTGTGTGAAAGGGAATTTTCCAACACAGATTTGAATCAGCTTCTTTTCAGTTTCACAGACTATCTTTCTCATTATACATGAGAAGAGACATTAACTTCTGATCTATTATCTTTTTGACTATTCTGTCTGTTTGAGGTTCATCGGCAGAGGTGGTTTTTCGCTCACATGTTGAAGTACTTGCTTGTATGACCCTTCTTCATAAAGGAATCTTTGGTCTTCTCAGTTTTTAATAAGAAATCTTGTGATCTCTCACCATTGTCATTGATTCTCCTCTCCTAGTCCTGAACCTGTCCTGAAATATGACAGTATTCTTTGAGACAGGTGGACAAATACTTCAGCAAGCATCTTAGATGAGGTCTTATAGTATTACAATATTGGTGTTATGTTATTTTCTGGTATTGCTCTCCATTATATCCTCTGTCCATCACTCCAAAAACTGATGGCTTTTCTGAAGAGTGGACTGAGAAGGTACCTTCAGGCTTGTGTCCATAACTGTTCTGAGGTTTGTCATCTAATTAACCATTTTTACTATTATATTCAAAAGAATGAAAAGTTCTGATGTTGCTCAGAAGCACCCATCCCATCTACACGGACATTTGTGGAGTGAGAGAAATGTTCAGCAAAGCATATTTCATAAAAGTTACCATATAAAATAACTCATTAAAAGTGTAAAATTCCTAAAATAAACATGAATGAAACAAAACTAAAGCTACACAAGAACAGGAGGAGGGCAACTCAGGGAATAAAAAAGGCATTTGCAATAAAAAGTGAACATTTTTAGTGATTCAGTTAACAGGAAACAAAACGAAAGCTGTCTTGAAGGATTATTACTCATAATAAGACACTTCAAGGGCAATTAAAATACAGATTTCAAAACAAGACTTTTCAAAAGTCTAACAGGAATCTGTAAAATTTTCAATCTTGTTTGATTCAATCATATGAGAAAAATTTGGATAATCCCATGGTTTTTATTCCTTATATCAGTGACATGTCTGTGGAGAGTCGAAGCTCACTTTGTCCAACAACAAATCAGTCATAAACCAAGCAAGCCCCATAAACAGATGAGATTTTACATTCCCTTCCATCATTCTGCACCATGTCACAGTGAAGTCCATTTCTGAGGGGTTTGGATCATATTCCTCCTAGGCCTTTTTCATCTCAGTCTTCCTTTCCAAAAGGCAGCCTCATATGGTCCGAACAGGTGCTCTATGATTCTGCACCCCTTATAGGAGGGATCTGCTTCCAAACCTGAAGTGTCAAAGAGCCAGGCAGCCCAGTTCTGGTAGTGGCATTTCTTTTTATGCCTCCCAGAATTAAGATGCCAAAAGTTTTATACCCTGAGCAGAGTCATTCACTCTGTAAAAGAATCATTACCCTGGCTTCTCAATACTTTTCATAAAATTTATGTTTGTTTATGGACAACTGTAAAATGTCTGTGGGTAACAGCTACAGAGCTTGCAACAGCAAAGAATTAAGTCACTGCTACCCCTGGAGTGCTAATGAGGTAAAAATGTGCTGAATGTTCATACTTTCATGGGGATACACATATTACGCTTGCTACAGGTGCACAATGCTAATTTGCTTTTTGGGCAAATTGTGCTCAATTTGCATAACTTTAACATCCTGAAACCTGCAAACATCAGGAAAATCTGTGTGTTTCTCTGCCTGTAGCATTAAGTCATTGAATACCTCAGGATCAATATAAGCTCTCAGAACCAGAGGGAAGCCCTGCTGGAGTTCTGTGTTAGCTAAATTATAGGATCAAACCCTCGAGGTACTCCAGTCCTGGTCCCTTGTCTATAATTGACATAACCATGGTCATTTCACTGTCTGCAGGGCCAGAACTACTTTTTCTCATCAATACTTTGGAATTGTCAAATACTGATGATCCATTCACTTGGAGATATTGCTATAAGCTTCGCTGATAAAGAACTAAAGCTAGATATTATCTTTCATAGGATGGTTGGAGAGCAATTTATATCTTCCAATTTGCTTCAGCCATAATTGAATAGAATTCAGCCTGTACCTACATCTCAAAAATAAAAGTGCAATATTTGTATTACTTCATCTTTTCATCATTTGTCATGTTAAATCCTTCTGTGTATGTTGAAATAACTTGAGATAAACACAATAAGTAGATGGAGACACCTTTCCAGTGGTCACTACAGCTAGAGAAGTCTCTTGGTGAGAGGATGTATAAAGGATGCAATGTAAAATATTTGGAGAAAATATGAACATGCATCATTGAAACAGCACATTGCATCCATGAAAATGAAGGATTACTAGTAGGGAACAGCTATTAAATAGTACTCACAGTTCAGTTTGGATCTTTAAAACCTTCTTCAGATTGTTGTGGGTTGATCAGAATGGTGTTACCTGGCTACAGAATAAAAAATTTTGTCTTGCAATGCATCCAGAAAAACAAGAATTTATCAAATACATGAGAGAGAACTTGAGTCTGTTGTTAAAAATATGCAGTATCTTGACCTTTTCTCCTGCCACAGGGTAAGTCTCTGTGAAATCTCTGTTTTTTCTACTGCTTTGGTAGCTATGGTATTTTTTTGCACAAATGTACAGTAAATCAAAAGGAGTAGTCAGCAGAGGCTGCAGTCACAAAATGGCTGAAGAGAATCATGAGAAAGAATGAGAGTTAAAAAGTATATATATTCAATATATATATTGAACACATCAGAGGAAGGCAAAAAGTTGAAACAACAACAGGAAAACCAGAAAGATTACACAAAGCAAACAGTAATTTGGCAGTTTTAAAAACACAAATGCAATACACCTTCTGACATCAGAAACACGTATTTCTTAGAAAGAGACACAAACCTTCCAGATACTACAAAAATGTTTGAATAAATTTATTCTGAGTAGGAAAAGTAGTTTCCTGAGTCGAAAGAATAGGCTGTCCTGGATTCTGGTGGGGTTTTTTTGTTTGTTTAAATCTTAAAGTGAGTAGGATTGGTGCTGAACAAGAGGGAAATAATATTACAAAATCTTTTGTGACTTTCCTCCTCTGACAGGACCACAACAACTACATTAATTTATAGCAGAGGAAATTTGCCCTGGAAGCACCATGGGATCAGTCATGAAAAATCCTGCTGTGCCACAGATCACGTGTGTCAACCAGGCACAGGAGACACAGACAGTTCTCCCAACACCTCAAATCTTCTCTCACAGCATTTCTGACCTTGGCGTGATCCTAACACAACTAAACACAACTTGTTCTGGTTTTGGATAGGGTTTGCTTCTGTCTCCACCACACACCTTGAGTAGCCAAATTTTGGTATTTTTCATTAGGTGTTTCTTATTTTCGTTCATTCCTCTCTTTACTCACCACAACAATTCTTGCTTTTTTATTTTTGGTTGCCTTCTTTCTTTCTTAGCACTTCACACACAGTATGCTTTATCCCCCACCTGCCTCCTTTGCTGCCTTCCAATCTGTCTTTCATTTAATTTTCCTTTCCTGCTCGCCTCCTCTAGTAATTCTGCAACACGCTACAAACTCCTGAACTATTAAGAAGCAATGACAACCCTAAGGACTCTCAAGACAGATTGTGGGGACAAAATAAAAATAAACTGCATCAAGCTTTTAAACTAATAGCAATTAATACTACAATTCCTGGAAAGGGCAACTCTCACTTCCCCTAGTGAAAGGTTTTTTTGAACTCAGCAGCCCAACAATAAAGCTCCCCTGAAGTGTAAAAATACCATCAATCTGGCACATTGCAGTATTCCCTTAGTGAGTCTCTTCAACAGGTGCACCATTTATGGTTTAAACACTGATGATCTCAACTACCTATCTGCAGCTTCACACCACAAATATTCCTCTGCTTTGATGCCTTAGGAATTCTCACCAACATTAACAATTACAGCAATTTTTGAATCAGGGTATATCTCCTGATTACTAGGAAATTATATCCTTGTGGAAAGTAATATATTTTTAGTATACTTGGCACACTTTTAGTACAGCTAAGTATTTGTAGAATACTTGAATTACAGCAAGTATACTCATTTTTCATAAGTGTAGAGTGACACATTATAAAACAAATTATTATAATCAGAGATCTTCTGGAAGTTCTCAAAGAGCTTGATGCAAAATAGGACAAGTTTCTCCCAGTACCCTCCGCCCACATTAGCAGAGAGTGGGAGCTGAGGGGATTCAGCACCTTCGAGGGAAGTTCCCAGCTCAGACCCAACCCTGCAGCTGTGGCAAAATGAAATTTCTTTGATTGCTTCCACTCATTTACATACTACAGCTACGATTCCGGCACGCTGATAAATGACACTAGAATATCACGTTGTTCTGCCTGCCTTGCTATTCATTGTTTTTCAAATTTTGGGGGCTTTGGAAAGGAGGCTTTTCACTTTGAGCCACACACTACAGAGACTACCCAGAAACTCTCCTAGCACTTGGGGGTCATGAACACCCTGATGCATCCAGGCAGTTCTGTGATCCCAGCAAAGAGAATGAGGAATGTGATGACAGATGATGATGAACGGGTTTCATGGAAATTTATACAAATTACACACAAATGGTATTCACATAAATTCCATATAAATTATGTCAATTACCTAGGAGTATGAATTTACGGAGATTTTTTTAAAAGGAATTATGGGAAATTTTATGAGCAACATTTATAAAAGACTGTTAAGTGTTAAGAGCTTTGAAAGAAATATGAAGCAAAGTATTTTAGGGTTTAAAATAAACTCTCTTAAGGACTGCTACAAAATACTCATCCCACGTCTGCCTATGGTGGGATTTCTTATACATTTCTTTCAAGTAAGTGATTTCGCAAACAGTTATGGGATGAAATGAGCTTCCAAGTTCCTTTGGTGACTGTTGTTCACTCAATGACAACCTGCAACAGTTTGTTGTTCTCTTCAATTATTCTTCTTCTTATCTAAGATTGCCTGTACTTTCCTGCTTAAAAACTGCTGGAAGACATTAAAAAGAAAATATTTGAACTAAAGAAGACTTATCTATTCTAAATTCATTATTTCCTTATATTTTTGCAGTCAAAGGCATTATTTGCAGTGTTTACATGTATTATTCTTAAATGCAAATCTACAAGCATGGCTTTGAGATGTATCTGCTGCTTGTATAAATATTTTATATATATTTTGCCATGTTACTGCATAGAGATTCAGAGAAAATGATCACTTTTTTGAGCTATGAACATGGGGAATTCTTTTGAAATTAATCAGATTATTAATATGAAATTTACTCTTACTTTTTTTTAAAATAACAGTATTGATGTCCATATCAATCCTTACAAACTCTTTTTTATAAAGAAAATTCTGCAATCACTTTCTTATTAAGAGTTAATATCAAACCAAATGTGCTTTGGAAGCCAGTTGATTTATCAATTCTCTGTTTCACCATGCTTTGCCCACCTGACTGATAGCCCTTTTCAAATCCAAATATTTATCTTGAGAAGAACATTTTGCATCACTTTGACTTTCTTCATGGAGCTTCAATGAAAAAACCATTGCTACTTGTGTCATATCATATCCACTCGGAAAGCTATTGAAGATTCATCAAGAGGGCTGGCTGATAAATGAGTTTTTATACAGCCCAGAAAAGCTAACATGGGGTTTTTCATTACAGATTTCTCCTTGCAATGTGTACTACTGTGCCCATCAGCCAAGCCTTGTGTGTGAACGTGTGCTGCACCTTCAGTTCTGAGAGTTAGAGCCATCAAACTATAGGGTTTTGGCACTAAAGATGTCTTTTCAAATGCACTTTAAGGATTTTTGGGGTCTTGGTAGCTCCTGTATTCTTCACACTACAATTTATGATCATTATGTTATAAGAATATAACTCCACACTCACCAAGTTTCTCATTTAATAAAAACAAAACAAAACAAAAACAAGTCGACCCACAAGTCGGATATGCAATTCCTGCTCAGTAATAGAAATTTAATTCAAAGTCTCACACGTGTTTCATATACATGTAAATACCATGTTTATGCTTTGAACAATTAAACCGGTCTGTTTTTCTTAGTGTTGCAACTTCCTGCAATGAAAATCCAAAGCCAAAAAAAAGAAAAAAAGCATTTAAATTAATCTCTGAATTATCCCAAGATTTTCCTCTTGGGGATCATATTGGGATTACTATTAATTTTCTTGAACATGTTTCATGTTAAGTTGTCACTATTACAGGAAATACAAGAAAGCAGCTAGTTCCAGGGAGAAAGGATTTGAGCCTTGAAATGGTTTGTGGTCAGCTGAGATTTTTTATTTACCAAGAGCCGGCAAATATCTTCTGATCCTCAGTTATGTTTATGCATGTTCTTACCATGTTTGCTTTCCTTGGATAAAATTACTTTCGGACCTACAAAGCCACCTATAACTGCGTAAATTTCCAATCTTCTCTTCACGACCAGAACATTATATCACTAAATTCAGCTGATACCTTCTGCAATAGCAGAAGACAGGGAAATATGATTAAATTCCAGTACTGCATATAAGGTCAATAAATATTTTAAATCCTCATAAGTATGCTCCTGTTCTTTATTATTTATCCATTCAGAATTAGTATTAAGCAAGTTTTTAACACCTTAATCCTCCAAAGTTAGGTATAAGATAGCTCCAAAAATTCATTATCTAGAGAAACTATCAAATCCAGATTTGCCTCTGTTCCATTTTCTGATTTCAAACATGTCTCAGTCAAATACCTCCAGTACCATATTTCATTATTTGCCACAATAAATTTTGTTGAACTACAGAGATTTGCTTCTCTCTTTTACTTCAAGATCTTAAAGTGCTTCGAAATTTTCTTTAATTGGTTTGAATTGAGCACACAAGGACCTATTAACACACTGACTTTTTCCAAGGCAAGTATCTTTTAATTTCTTCTTATTTTAGATTTGCCCATACTTGATTCATCCACAGCTGAATAATATGGCAGTTAACAGGCAGAAATTATACTTTTTTTCTCCACATCTCTTTAAACCTCACTGGCTGTATGCAGATACAGACAATTGCACACAGCTCCCTCAGTTCTGCTATATCTATGTCGTCCCGTTTGTTCCTCACTCTGGACCAAGTTCAAAAGACGTTACTGAATTGTTAAAAAATGTTACTGACTGTCCTCTAAAAAACCACTTTTATTCACACACTCAAAGGGTCAAATTTCTAGTGGGTTTGAAGCTCTTCTCAGAGATTTGATTTGGTATAGAAGGATTAATGATGATAGTTTCAAAGCAGGGAAATATGTCAGGCATGTGTTGCATGATTATAACCAGAACGGAGCTTTGATGTGCCCCAGAAATCCAGCCACTCCATCTCTGAGCATTACCCTGGACCACTTCAGCAAAGAAACAAGTTTTCTCTCTTCCAAATCTTTGAAAGAATTCCTGCTGTCTTCAGTCTCAGAAATAACTTTCTCCCTTTTCATACCCTTCTCATGCCTGCCCAGCCAGCCAGTCTTCTCTGGAAGCACCTTTAGTTTGATTTTAATTGTGGGGTTTGCTGGTTTTGTGGGGTTTTGTTGTTGTTGTTGGTTTTTTGTTTTTTTTTTCTCAGCAGAATCATTGTTATTTTTCTGCAGCGCCTTGACTGGTTCCTTCGTTTCTTATTAGCTCTGACAGCCATGGCAATTGCATGTGCGTGCCTCAGAGACAGCTCCAGCACTCACTGCAGCTTGCCAAAAGATCTCTTATTTAAAATTACAACTGTTGGACAATTTCACATATGTACTTCAAAGGCACTTTGTTCTGACAATACACAACCCTCCAAAAGGTCTCGAACTTGCAAGTTGGATAATGTACTGCGTTCTCCCTGGCAGAAAATATGATTGGTTTGTTTTCGAGAATATCGCCGCTGCTTTTATGTCTTTACTTTTCAAAATCTATAAATATTTTGGTATAACACAGAAGGTTAATTTATGCAGGAGCCAGGTTTCTGTAAGGCCATGTGCTCCTTACAAGATATTTCATATATTTGTCAAGCTGAAAAACCTACAGAGATGGTATGGAAATCACATTTCCTTTTTTTTTTCTTCCTCTTTCTTGTTTTTTTTTATTTTGTGCTGCTTCAAAATGAATCAACTATGACACCATATGCTACAAAATTGCTGAGAATGACAAAAGTAATACATTTTCCCAAAACTCAACAAAAAAGCACCATTAAATTAAGGAAATTGTATTTCCCTTAAATCTTGCTGTATCTTCCTGGCTCACTTAACATCTTGTTTTATTTCTGTGTAGGCTCTTGCCAGCCCTCCTCTCACTATGGCAAGCTTCTTTCTAGAGAAACATGAGCATCCTCTGGCTACTGCTGGATTAACTGAGATGTCCTTCACTTTTAAGGTGGAAGAATCCTCCACCTGTGCCAGGACCTCCACGGTGCCAGGACATTCAGGGTGGACTGGCCTTGGGCTTTGACATTCCCTATCTAAGAGCATAAAAAGTTTTACCTTCTGCTCACTGTGAGCCTAATAAAATAAAGCCACAGTTTAAAAATAGGAGTTTTATATATATATATATACAAACACAAAATACTACTATCAAGTTACAACTTTGCTCCTTTAAAAATGTGTATCACTTATCATATTGCAGCCTCCAACTTATCCGCTTTTCATAGCAGAAGAGATATTTGCTCCTTGTTCTGTTTGCAGGGGTCAAGTTACTAGAATTGTCAAGAGAAATCCTCATTCTGCTGGAAATTAACTGGATATGGATATCAGTTGGCTGAACAAAAGGGATGTCTGATTATGCTCGAAGTATTGAAGATACATTGCATATCTAGGAAGCTTTTCTTCTTATTACTTAACATGTTGCTTGGTTACCCCATCAAACTTGTCATCTGTGAGGAAACCCATTTCATTAAAAAAAAACAAAACATAAGGCTAACTCCTCCGGGACTGAGATGGGAGAAAGGATTTTTTTTACCCTTATTTCCTAAGTTTCAGTTCAAAACTAAGTTGCTACGTTCACATCTCAGATATGAAAAAACCTAATTCCACAGACCATTCTCAAAAAATTGTGTCATGCCCAATAGTGGAGTGCTCTTCTGACTCTTGGTGCGACAAACATCACTCTGCATGTTCAAAAGTTGCCAGGACCTTGGCTAAGGCTTCATGCAGATCCCTTACAATCAATTCATCACCCTTCTGTAGGCCACAGGTACTAAGCTAGAAGGCCAACTGATAGAGAAAAGGTTTGGCACAATCAAACTCTTGCCATGCCGCTAAACTGTTGAGAAACCTGGAATTTCTCTAACAGTTTGCAACCATTTGGAGACAATACAGAGTCAGGCGGGTTTGACACTGGAAAGCAAGTGGGCTTTCCCAAGCATTTCTCCTGTGCTTGTTGAAGACCTGGTCCTTGGGTGTGCTCTGCTCATGAGATTATACCTCCATTTTCCCACAGGCTGCGCAGAACTCAGCAAACTTCAGTTCTGGGGGGAAAAAAAGATGACACGATGATAACGATGATGATGATGATGACGGTGGTAATAATAGTAGTAGTGCCACCAAAACACCCACATCACCAACAAAAAAACCAACCAACTAACCACCCAACCACCCAACCAACCCTCTCCAAACTAAAACAAACCACCAACAAAAGAATCCCCCAAACCCTCTGCAAAGAAAGAAGAGCTTTGCCCGGGAAACCGGCAGCAGCTCTCTCTGGGCCCTCGCCGTGTTGCACCCCCTCTCCCTCTGCCCATTCGACCCCGCCGACCCTCCTCAGCAGTCAGACGGCAGCAGCGTGCGCGCCCCTCGCCCCAGCCTCGGTTCTCCCCGGTTCCGCCCGGCCCAGCCTCTCCCCCCACGGTCCCTCCATCCGCG